>CM059186.1:135218872-135651525 GCA_030323885.1 Branchipolynoe longqiensis
TATGGAAGGAAGGTTCGTTCGAATCTACCTGCCAAGGATGAAATTCGACAGTCAGTTAGTGATCATCATAATTGGTTGAGTGACAATGCAAAAAGGTCATCACAGTATTATGACCAAAATGCGGGTCCTGAGTTGTCAGGATTACTCCCTGGTATGAAAGTACTGATGCAGGAACCAGGCAAATCTTCATAGGTTCCTGGAACTGTAAAATCAGTGTATAAGGAGCCTTGATCATACATGATTAAATCTCCTAATGGAAATGTATTACAGTGTAACCATCGTTTCTTGAAAGAGCTTAGTGCAGAGGCTAGTAAGAAATTTGGATTCAGCCGAGAGAGTCCTTGTTCTGAAGCTGAACCCCCTCCACAAAGCCAATGTTCTGGGAATGAGCAGTGTGTGACTTGCTCACCCACAAGACCACCCACTGAAAAGAGTGAGGTTTAGTGAACGTGCAAACCTCACAGTCATTCATAGTGACCAACTGGTCAAAGAGATGTTTAGTCGTAGACAGTCTGAAAGAACAACTAAAAAACCATCAAGACTAATTGAACAGTGCGGAGTCATGGTTAATTTTGGTTCTTAGACTTAGTAGTATGTCTGAGCATTAGATTTATTATGTTGTCAGTCACAACTTTTATATACATTCAAAGTTAAGCACAGTATTAGTCAACTGCAAGAAAAACTATTATCAGAATTTGTGTGTTGGAGGAAATATTCAAGATTATCTTTCAGTGAAGTAACTGCAATGGTAATAGCGGTCCACAAGTGCACATGTATAACCAAAATCTTCTCAGCATGATCAGAAATTGTATTGACATCCACATAGGTATATAACTTGTACACATCAACATGACTATTGTAACACAGGAAGATTGCTGCTTTTCATTTATAAGAAAAGGGATGTTGTATACCTATTCCATTATGTACTATCATGAATCGAATAGGCAGGAGCTCCAAAGCTTTCTTGGTCTCATACAGTATTTAGGGCTATTCATACCACACTTGTCGACCAAGACCAGTGTATTACGCTTATTGTTGAAATCAGATGCTGATTGGAGTTGGGATGTAGAACATAATGCTGCTTTTGAGTCACTAAAACAGGCTATTCATGAAGATATGCAGTTGCGATATTTTGATCCTAACCTAGCATTTGAACTAGAGGTTGATGCGTCTATCCTTGGATTAGGTGCTGCTCTCATTCAGAATGGGAAGCCAGTTGCATTCACTTCCAAAGCACTTACTCCAGCTGAGACTAGGTATGCAAACATAGAGAGAGAGTTGCTAGCTGTTGTATATGGACTAGAAAAGTTCCATACATATATTTTTTGTTGCTCGCTGATTGTTTTTAGTGATCATAAGCCACTAGAAAACATTAAGCTGAAGCAGCTGTTCTGCATCCAGCCGTATGATATTGACTTGAAGTACCGTCCTGGAAAGGAGATGGTCTATGCTGACTACTTGTCACGAATAGCACCCTCTCCCGGACCGAGTGTAGAACTTGAACAAGCGATACACATGGTACAGATCTCAGTCAACCAGCTTGAAAAGTTGCGCTTAGGTAGTAAGCAAGATGTTGAGATATCGGCATTGGCTGAGCAGATTATTCGAGGTTGGCCACAACAGGTTAGACAAGTTCCAAAAGTTATTCGGAGCTACTGGTCTATGAGAGACTATATGTCTGTTGAAGATGGGCTTGTATATACCGGAAATAGACTTGTTATTGCAGAGTCTTTCCGCAAGGAATATCTCGAACGCATTTATGCCAGTCACCAAGGTATCACCAAGTCCCAGTTACGAGCAAAGGAATGCCTATACTGGCCAAACATGTCATCTGACATAGAGACACTAGTAAGTGATTGTGTAATATGTCTACAAAATTCAAAGAGTACCCAAAAGGAGCCTATGCAGCCACATGACCTTCCCTCCCAACCATGGGAAGTACTGTCCAGTGACTTGTTTGAGCTGCATGGTCATACATATATTGTATTGGTTGATCATTTCAGTAAAATGCCCTTTGTACGTTGTCTTCATTCATTGACCAGTCTTGAAGTTATCAAATTTTTCAAGGACATGTTTGCCATTCATGGTGTACCAAAGCGACTGTACACTGACAATGGTCCACAATATGATGCGGCATTGTTCAGAAAATTTGCCATGGTATGGGAGTTTGAACATATTACATGCAGCCCACGATACTTGTAGAGTAATGGTGTGATTGAGAGAACAGTTGGTATTGTTAAAGCGGTCCTAAAGAAAGCCAAGCAGTCTGGGACAGATCCCCAGATGGCGCTTCTGTGCCTCAGAAGTACCCCGCTTGGACCCAGAGTCCCAAGTCCAGCTAAGTTGCTGTATGGAAGGAAGGTTCGTTCAAATCTCCCTGCCAAGGATGAAATTTGACAGACAGTTAGTGATCATCATAATTGGTTGAGTGACAATGCAAAAAGGTCATCACAGTATTATGACCAAAATGCAGGTCCTGAGTTGCCAGGATTACTCCCAGGTATGAAAGTACTGATACAGGAACCAGGCAAATCTTCATGGGTTCCTGGAACTGTAAAATCAGTGTGTAAGGAGCCTTGATCATACATGATCAAATCGCCTAACGGAAATGTATTACGGCGTAACCGTCGTTTCTTGAAAGAGCTTAGTGCAGAGGCTAGCAAGAAACTTGGATTTAGCCGAGAATCAACTGACCTAGAGAGCCCTTGTACTGAAGCTGAACCCCTTCCACAAACCCAATGTTCGGGGAATGAGCAGTCTGTGACTTGCTCGCCCACAAGACCACCCACTGAAAAGAGTGTGAGGTTTAGTGAACATGCAAATCTCACAGTCATTCGTAGTGACCAACCGGTCAAAGAGGTATTTAGTCGTAGACAGTCTGAAAGAACAACTAAAAAAAACATCAAGACTAATTGAACAGTGCGGAGTCATGGCTAGAATTTTTTGGGTATGGTGGAGGGTGGGGAATGGGTTCTTCTTTTTTTTTTTTTATAGGTATTTTATTTTATTCATTTTAGTTGTTTTTTGTGTATAGGTTTTGTTTTTTTTTTAATAGTTTTTTGGTATTTAGAGGGGGGAGTTAATTATTTGTATGATTTTTATTTTTTTTAGATTTTAAGACTTAGACAGTATATACTTAGCTTAGACTTATTACAGTTTTCAGTGCAAAACTTGTCCTGCCAGATAATAAAAGTTAATCCAGTATATGACAACTGCAAGAGAAACTATTATCAGAATTTGTGTATTGGAGGAAATATTCAAGATTATCTTTCACTGAAGTAACTGCAATGGTAATAGCAGTCAACAAGTGCACATGTATAAACCTAAATATTCTCAGCATGATGAGAAATTGTATTGACATCCACATAGGTATATAACTTGTACACATCAGCATGAGCATTGTAACACAGGAAGATTGCTGCTTTTCATTTATAAGAAAAGGGATGTTGTATACCTATTCCGTTATGTACTATCATGAATCCATACTTTGATGTACACTGGCAGGCATGGGCACCAGGGGGTACAAGATGGCTGAAGAATAAACACTACTCAGACATGTGATGTCTTTCCCTCACAATCCAACATAACTTAACCTAACAGGCGGATGACGGCGTATGCACCGAAAACTGATACATACTCACACGCTACTCACACGCTACGCATACGCTCATATCAGTGCACAAAGGTCACCATACATCGTCCCGCAACGGTTTTCAAATTTTATCGGTACATTTTATATACGCCGCAGCCATACGCCGTAATGTGACAGGCCCATTAGGGCCTATTAATTAATGTTCGACTAGGTGCCCTCCGGAGTTTAAATTTTTTTCAAGATGGCCGACATCTATGACAAAATATCACATTTCTCGAGTCCTGGGAATCATAAGAAGTTCGGAGTGGTTCCAAAATATTGGTTTTTGAGGCCACTGAACAAACTAAATCCCATTTTGAATATTGCAATACTACCAGTAGACCAACAAGCAGTTTCAGCAAAGTAATTATGGAACTATAAACAGAAAATTGGTTCTTAATATTCCAATACGCTTGTATCTTTTCAGTGTGTGACTCAACATGGACCTAAATTGGGATCGCTGTGTGATTTTCCATCAAGACACTGCTGAACCCTTGAAGTGTTCCTTGCAGAGTCCTGGAACAAGAGATGACAAGGCAGACGCTTACACATCATTCCTGACCAATGTAGAACAGTTCCGGGCCATTAGTGCTCTTCCAGCTGAACTCTATTTTGGGAGTGATGAAACTCCTCTCATTCTGCTTCCTGGCACAAATCTTGCCATTTGAAATTCAATAATTCTAAGTTGGCAAAGGCAAAGAAGAAGAGAGAGCACAACCCTGATGATGAAGAGAAAAAGGTCCAGCCAGGTCAAATCACTAGACATTCAAAAGTGTTACTTCTGTGGGAAAGGCGAAGAGGAAAATGTTCTCCATGAAGTTTCAACATTTGATGCTGACAAAGATATCCAGGACATGATCAGAGAGCTAAATGACACCCTGCTTATGACTAGAATAGTTGGAGCAGATCTAATTGCAATGGATGCAAAATACCATCTGACATGTTTGGTCAACCTGAGAAATCGCTATTGTAGACACACTCGCAAGGCAGGCCAAACACCTGAAACACAGATGAGAAAATGAACGGGTCTCGGGCATTTGTAGAACTGACCAGCTACATTGAGAAATCTGTGGATTCTGGAACTCTCCTCTTCAAGCTGAATGAGATTCACTATCTGTATGTGAATCATCTTGAGGAACTGGGCATCAAGAAACTAGTCAACAAGACCAGACTGAAGGGTCATTTGCTAGAACGCTTCCCAGAGGCACAATAACAGTATGATGGGAGAAATACTGTTCTCATTTTTAAGGAAAGCATGAGAAATATGTTGAAGGAAGCTCTGAAGAATCAAGACTTCTCAGAAGAGGCTGTTATTCTGGCCAAAGCTACTACGATAGTCAGAAAAGACATCTTCAGCCATCAAGGCTTCAAATTCACTAGTTGCTTCCCGGAAGAATGTCAAGAAGACTCACTGCCCTCAAGCC
Organism: Branchipolynoe longqiensis; assembly: GCA_030323885.1. Lineage (NCBI taxonomy): Eukaryota > Metazoa > Annelida > Polychaeta > Phyllodocida > Polynoidae > Branchipolynoe > Branchipolynoe longqiensis. The sequence goes on from CM059186.1 coordinate 135,223,928, forward strand.
TCGAGTCTCCATGATCTTGAATGGTCCCAACTTTAGAGATCAAGACAAGCATGACTCCCAGGCTTGCCTGACCATCGGCCAGGGCATCGTTTACAATACAAAGAAACGAACATCTCATACTGCTGTGAAGACCAGACACACTTTGGATCGTGAGCCACCCCTCCCCATCTACATTGGCATCAATGTGCATGCACTGACCAGAAGCAAGAAACTCATCAAGCAGTTATATCACCTAGGCATCAGTAATTCTATGCAGAACCGGGATGGTGACTTGGCTGAGTTCTTTGCACATGAGATACAGTCCTTCCCTCCTTCCCTCTCAGACTTTGACAAGCTTTATTTACCAAGCCCAACATCTGACCTGCTGAAATGTCTTGAGCAGCCTGGTCAATCAGAGCCACCTTCAACCTATGACTGCAAAGTCCTGGATGACGCCATCATCACGCACTGCCTTCCCACTACCAGCGTCAGCACCTTCCATGTAGACACGGTTTTCATCCCTTACCTGGAGAAGCAGCTGTAGGATGCCACAAGGTTGGATGTTGTGAGGGACACATACATCTGACACAGTTTGAAGGAGTCTACCCAGGAAAAGAGAGGCAAGGGTGTGCAGAGGAAAGTGTCCAGTGAGACCAAGCTGCCAGGCAATTGGATGGACTTCCTCCATGACCCAATCAACAAGAAGGAGCTGTTTGCCTTTTTGACTTCCAAGGTTGAAGAGTTCAACTGGCCACCAGCCAAAGCTGTATATGTCATATCAGGACAAGCTGTGACATCCATTGGTGCCAGCATCCCCATGCAAAACTGCAATCCTGAGGTGGCAGACATCAGGGTTGTGGTTCATGTGCTACATGCACTGAAACAGGGGAGAAAGACTATCCATGTGCATACTATGGACAGAGATGTTGTAGTCATCCTTACTGGCACATTCCATGATCTGATTGCAACTCAACCTTTGGCCAACATTTGGGTGGCCTTTGGCATGGGCAAGAATTACAGGTTTTACCCTATCAATGCCATCTGCACAAGCCTAGGGGAGCCACAATCAGAAGCATTACCTGTGTGCCATACATTTTCAGGTTGCGACACAACCTCTGCCTTCAACGGCAAGGACAAGAAGTCGGTTTGACAGGCCTGTCAGGCCTATGAAGACATCACAGAGACATTTGTGTATCTGGCCGATCATCCCTTACAGATGCTGGATCTCGACGATGACCCTTTCCTAATGCTCGAGAGACTGTATGACAAAACCAGTCCTTTGAGCTCTGTCAATGAGACAAGAAGGGAAGTCTTCTGTCATAAAAATCAAGCAGTGGACAAACTGCCACCCACCAAGGATGCGCTACTCCAGCATGTCCGACGGGAAGTGTATCAAGCAGGAATCTGGATGACCAGCATACAAACACAGCTAGCGGTTCCTTCTCCATAGGACTTTGCCTGTACCAAGGTATCAGAGTCATGGGTACCAGTTTGGATGACAATTCCAGAGATTTCCAGATCATGCAGTGAGCTTATCAAATGCTCCTGCAAAGGAGACTGCTCCAACTGCAAATGCGGCAAAGCAAATCTGGACTGTTCACCACTTTACAAGTGCAAATAGAACATTGTAAACTGTATGTTACTTTAATAAACATCACAGAACAATGCCACATACTTTGTAAGAAACTGTGAGTTTTTGACCACATTGTATTCCAACTCAACTCCATGCAATGGGCTAGTCTCCATGGTGTGAGATAGTAAGGAAAATTGAGAACTACTTGGTGGCCTATGAATAAAACATTGATGTTATTTGCTTGAAAATTGAGTTTTGTCTATACAATTCAAATGTAGTTATTCTAATAAATGCCCGGAACATTTTTAATTTCATCGTGACTAGTACAAGGCCAGTTAATGAAATACATAATTCACTATTATTCACTTTATTGGGTGATAACATTTCCCTTATAATGACTCCCAAGACTTGAGAAAGTGAACCTTTTGACATAGATGTCGACCATCGTGAATTTAGGTGTTTTACATGAATATTTTTTTAAACTCCAGAGGGCTCCTAGGCTAACATTAATTAATGGGCCCTAAGGGAGCCTCGTACCAAATATAGTGCTTTTATCCACCCAGTAACGGTAATCATTAAATATAACACTAAGCCACCTGACTATATAGGCTACTAGTAGGTCTACATGTATTCATAGAACCCTGCGATCGGCGAAAACCTGGCATGAGTGAACAATTTGAACAATTGACAAACTGTAATTCGTCTCATTTGACTAGCATCAAGGACAGGACACATGGTATGTTGGAATAACATTGGTTTGGATCCAGCGTTGTCCTTTGAAAGAAGGTAGACCTACTACTACAGTGACTGCACCAACTGGTCATAGCTAGGCATGTTATGCACTGTATACAACAACCTGACTGTGATTGTACTTTAACAGAAAGATAATGGGACATTTCATACTCGATTCTACTTTTGAGTTAGGCATACATTCCTAATTTTAGTGATTTAACCTGCAATTCTTACATTTTGGCTGATTGTCTATCGGACAAACTTGTTGGTAGGACTGTATGGATATAGATTGGTACGTAATACGTAGATTTGGGGAGGTGGGGGGTGGGGGGTGGGGGGTCACACAGCCTCCGCAGCCCATGGATACACACCCTCCCAGACTCTTGGTTCAGCGAGTTCCGCCGAGGCGCCCCCTGCGGCCGCCTTCCAGAACCTCTCATTTGGCCGCTGCTGATACCAGCACTTCCCCAGCAGCCGATGGGGTCACACTCTTCTATCCACTCACCCGACTTGAGATCTCCCAAACTCCCCTTTTTTTCTGCTTGAGAGAGGTTTTACTATATATATCTATGTATGTACATAGCACAAGACGACACCCGCACTTTATATCAAGGTTATTGAGAAACAGACTTTGTTACGGGTACCAGTGCTGTGGGATGTATATCTATGGAATCATGCACAGGCTGGCAGTAACCTGAACACCACCACATACACACACACACACACTCCTCCTGGGTGTCAGTAAGGGTACTTACTGCAGGGCAGGACATGCGCAGTGTCACGTGACACGTGAGGCTCAGCACTGGAGCCGTACTCTCAAGCACCCTCCCACAGCTGTCACATCATGGACGCATATGGTGCTGCACCATCCCCCTCCTAGCCATTCCTAGGGCATTCATTTCAACTCTACTAGTACTAGAGCCATGTATAAAGTACTGCATAGACATCACGCTACACAGGCCACAACTTCCAATCCAAAGACCTCCTACTCTCACCCCACCCCACCTCACCCCCTCCCACGGGGGTTTTATCTTCTGGACTTTTGACGTCGAATTCCACTGTTTTAATTTATATATATATATTATTATATAGTATTTGTATGATGGTTTTACACAGAATACTGTCAAGTTTACAAACATATTCAACTCCTTTATCCCGAAGAGATTTTGAATTTGAATGAAGGAGACATGCAATACAAAACAGCGAAGCTAAGCGAATCCGACAGGCCGGAGGGACACATCGGTGGGTCAGGTGGTTCGGTTCGTCGGTTTGCTGGTACAGTGGTACCTTCAATCAGTTTGTCTAAGTCATTCACTACTATAGTACTAAGTGTGACTTTCTATTTTAAAGGCACAACACAATATTACAGTAGTAGGCCTACTACTAGTACTGTAGGTCTACATGCATTCAACGACCCCTGAGATCGCCGAACGTCTGGAATGAGCGAACAATTTGAACAATTTTGTAATGTTAGCTTAACTTAACCATGTTTTGAGCTTAACCAAACTTATTTCAAGTATTTACAATTTCACTCTTAGTCAATTTCTTTAATTAAATAAACAGAATATATGTGCAAATGTGTGTATCGTTGGATCTATGTCCAATCATTGTTAATGTTCACAATTGTAGCAAATATAATTGTAGTAAAAGGAGATAATCTGACATTGCTTGACTATTTAGTATTTACATAGTCTACGATAACCAGAGGTAAATAGCCTTAGTAAAAGTGTATACCTTGTATGATTGCAGTCTTTCTTGTAGGCAGGATAATCTAAGCCCGTGTGAAGTAGATGCAGAAAATGGTGTGGATAAGCAACCGATAATCACGCCGTCATTGATGCGAAATTATGGAACTCATTCGCCGGAAGTGAGTGTAAGTGAATTATGCGAATCCGCAAATGTTGTGATGGTGCAAAATACTTTTCTAAGGGGGGGGGGGGGGGGAGAATGATCCTCAAGTACGGTATGGAATTTGCTAATATCCTGATCGCGGGGAATGAGTGAGGGTTAACAAATCCTCATTATCCTCTTCCTCTTCCCCCACCTTCTCTTCCTCCCGCTCATCATCATCATCATCATCATCATCACCATACTGGTATAATCGCTACTGTCCGGGCATAATGGCGCCTATTAGTATTAACGATAGATCTATGGATGCACTACGCACTGAATCCACATGATCCCTCACCATCCACCCCGTCCTGATATGACCTTAGATGTTGCTAGGACGTAAAACAACAATAAACAAACAAACTCACCATCAACCCTCACTCCACCCGCCCCACCCTGCCCATCTCCCAAGCTGTATGCGCCATATTTGTTGAAGTACAGTGAATACAAACTTAATATGACATTTTACGAGCAGTGCATCAACTGTCTTAAGTTCCATGAGAGAATAATTATAACAACAAACAATAGTTAGGCCTATATCACGTCTGTGGAAACGACGAAAGCGGAGTGAAACTCACCGAATTGGAGGCACGGGCACAGGAGGGCGGCTATGGTAAGGTAGTCCGTCCAGCGGGGCCGATGAGAGGACGCCATGGTGACCGGAGGTAGGTGAGGCGAGCTCCGGGAGGTTGGGGGGGGGGGGGGGGGGGGGGGGGGGGGGGGGCGGCGCCCTGTGACTGTGGCTGTGACAAGGAGGCGAACTACTCTGCTAGGTGGTCACACTGCGCGCGGCGAGCAGTTCCGAGCACGTCCGAGCAGTTCCAAGCAGTTCGGGCTGAGTCAGCACCAGGGCACCGCGCAGTCCGATCCGCGCACCGCCGGTGTGGCGTGCTCAGCCGTGTCCCGTGCTCAGCCGTATACCTATACTCAAACTCAAGGCATTGTCAATGGTCGTGAGTAATTTTCATACCGAAAATACAGAACAAGTGAAATATCTCTAAAAGCACACCACCTATTAACAAATCGCTTGGTACACATATAGAAAACATCTTCACCAAAAAGATTATATTGAATTGATAAGGTTAGGGTTCTTCATTTCTATTAATTTTGATTAAAACTAATGTTTTGCACTGCGCGTACCGTCAAACTCAAGGCATTGTCAATGGTGGTGAGCAATCTTCATACAGAAAATCCAGATAAAGTGAAATATCTCTAAAACCACACCACCTAGAAACAAATCGCTTGGTACACATATAGAAAACATCTTTACCAAAAACATTATATTAAATTTATAAGGTTAGTGACTTACGACCATTGACAATGCCTTGAGTTTTAGTATAGGTACACGGCTGAGCACGGGACACGGCGGAGCACGCCACACCGGCCGCCAATACCGCTGTCGCCGCCGGGAGACACCACAGCACACGGCGGGGGTGGACGACGTGACCCGCGTGGCCCCGCGAGACAAATCACAAATAGACACCCACGGCAACGGCTTTCTCCACGGCGTAGCAAGGCGCTGTCTCCAGAGGGCGACTCGGTTCCGTTGATTTTCCATGCCTCATCCCCGGGAGGTGTACTCAGCCGACCCTCCATGTTATCCGGGGGAGGGAGAGGGGGAGGGCTTTACATATATAAAAAAGATGTATATGAATATTTTTTTACCAAACGTGGTAAAGGCCGGCCATGCATCAAATAGTTGACTTGGCTGCACTTATTGTGGCCTATGTATCTTTCTGTATTCAGCAAAACCTCTCTACATCGACCGACCTTGGGATCGCCTTTAAGTGGTCTATTTACGGAGGTGGTCGGTTTAGGGAGTTAAAATGGCATTGTTGGGACCCAAATAATGCGATGGATATAGGGAAGTGGTCGATCTGTGGAGGTGGTCGGTTAGAGAGGTTTTACTGTATTGTTATTGTCATAGGAATACAACCGAATAGGGTATTCTACCTAGGGTGGGATTCGAACCCATATATGTATGGCATTACGGGGTGAGCGTCCTAGCCATTAGGCTTCCATGGCTCCCTGAGCAATTTGAGCAACAGCACCGGTTTTGGTGACTCATTACACTCGCCACATTGCCTTTTCAAATTACTTATGTCCCGAACTTGTTACATGCTTATAAATATAATTACCAATATTCAGACAATGCACTTTCAGTTTCAATGCATGTGGCATTAATAAGATAGGGCAAGGACTGGTTGACTCAGTGTCAGGACAATGTGACTGAATGGGATATCGGATCATGATGCCAGCGGCCTGATTTCCCAGTGGGGCAGCACTATAAAGTCTACATGAGTGCGCACTGTCACAAGTCGGTACCCGTCCTCATATGTCCTTAGATGTTGCCAGGATGCAAAACTCCAACAACCAACCAAGTTCAATGCACATTCATCAACCATGCATTGCATAAGTCTACAGTATCCTGGTCCCAGCACCAGTGTTAACGGGGTGATGTAAGCAAATCGGATACTCTGCCTAGAGTTTAACCTTGAACTATCATATTTTGAGATTCCGAGGTGAGTGTCATAACTATTAGTATTATACCAGCTAGCCTTACTGATCCAATCAATCTACCCAACACTTATGTCTATAACTATGTGGAGTTACAAAACTAGTTTGAATAATGCATTCTATTGATGTTCCTGGCAATAAACACTAGGGGTGCGATTTGTAGTTAAAGCTGCATAGTCCGATGAAATATCAAATTTTCAAAACCAAACCAATTATCTAGATTTGATTTTACATATCTAACTTAGATCCTAATGCACTTATTAAGCATTTCTTTCTGCGTAGAAGGCAATACTGAGTCAATTTAACAGAACCTGTTACTGCAGAAATCTATGGTGTCAGAGTTTTAGCAAGCTTGCAAAACTAATTTTCCATGTTTGCACTGAAAATATCTCAAAAGTTTACCATTTAAAATAAAAGTAACTTTGAACTAATGTAAGGTAAGCACTAGTGATCGATCTAATATATTTATCTCACAAAAAAATACCGAAATTCAAAACCATCGGACTATGCAACTTTAAGTAACCCAGTATGCACTATTGATGGCACTTAGATAAATATGTATATCTGTGTATGCGCGGCCAATATTAAGCATAGAATATATATTATACAGTAAAACCTATCCAAACAACCACCTCCCTAGATCGACCACTCCCCTATATCGATCACTTTATTTGGGTCCCAAACGATCTCCATACAATACCATTGAACCGATAAAAAAACAAACTCCCTGAACCGATAACCTTCATAAATAGACCATTTAAAGTCGGTCCATTGGTCGGTCGATTTAGGTAGGTTTTACTGTATACAGTATAACCCCGTTAAACCAAACTTGAAGGGACCCTAGAAATTTGTTTGGATTAACTGATCATTGGTTTAACCGAGCTTTGGCTTCGACTTTGACTTGGCTTTGGCAAAAACATGGGTGCATTATGAATGTAATATACAATGTATGTGGACACTTTGATTATTGTTTTATTTTATATGTATATACAGTATAACCCTGTTAAACAAGCAGGGTTAAACCAAATGATCGGTTAATCCAATTTTTTTCGGCGGCCTGGCAAAATACTACCATTTATTATATAAAAAAGTCTCAGATGACCTTATAACCACATGAAACTTTGGTTTAACCGTTCCGGAAGTGGCCTGGGGTCCGGCAATTTTGTTTGGATTAACCGATAATTTGGATTAACCGACTTTGGTTTAACCACCTTTTTTTATATGATAAATGGTAGTATTTTGGTGGGCCGCCGAAAAAAGTTTGGATTAACCGATCGTTTGGTTTAACCGCGCTTGGTTTAACGTGGTTGTACTGTATATATATATATATATATATATATATATATATATATATATATATAATTACATGTGTGTATTCACTGGATTCTTTAAAGATGTTGATGTTTTTAATGGATAAATATCCATCGTGAGTCCAAACGAATATATACATATATAATTATATTTATTGGATTCTTAAATGATCATGTTTTTAATGGGTGATATCCATTACGATACCAGACGAAATGTCAAGTCTGACTAACAGCAGACAAGCTGACAGACACTCTGATATCAATAGTTGCATTTGTGATCGAAAGTTCAACGGAATGAAAACTCACATCAGTTACTAAATCTATTACCACCTTAAAATGGAATTTGAGTTCCTCAAGCCTCCTCTCCTTGATCAAAACTCATTTCGGAGGCCTTCAAACATAGAAGCTCATATCGGGTAATAACAGCTTAATATTGAGCAATAATCGCCCAATGTGCGGGTTCATCCAACATAATCTGCTATGTCACTTTATTCTAGCACATCTGGTCATAGTCAAAGAGAAAATGAGATTTCAGGCTCAGTCTGAGACAGCATTATCTATTTAGGTATGGTACAAGTCATTGCCATGGATACTAGCATATGACCAACAGTATAGAAGATGCAACATTGACCATATGCAAACCCAAACATATACGTTAGCTGTAGAAATATATTACGTATACATTTTCTATTGTGGGTGTGCCTCTTCTTCTCCTAGATATATAGAACATGGGTCGATACTTCCATGAAGTAATTGCTTAGAGTAAGTTACTAGTTAGACACCAAACCGTCGGTAGTGAATGGGCCTATGGAGATGTTAAGAATGGACTTCAATTTATTATTTATTATATTCCGTTTATGTAAGCATTGTATTAAAGTATTGTGTGGGAAACTGGGTCATTCCATGTAACAAATTCAGTTGATTATATTAATATTTAGCTTCTTATATTCACATATATGTATAATATATATATATACATATATATATATATATATATATATATATATATATATATATATAGCCGGATGGAGTGACCATTATCGGCTCGGTTGAGTCAAACCAATGACTTACAACATTGATACTTGTCTATATCTAGCCTGGCACTTGACATTACTAGATTATGGCATGGGTTGGTTTTCTCAGTATCAGGATAATGTGACTGAATCGGATATCGGGTCAGTTCCGAGCAGTTCCGTGCAGTCTCGAGCAGTTCAGTCTCAGGGGCAGCACTATAAAGTCGTCATGACTGCGCCCTATCACAAGTCGGCACCCATACTTATATGACCTTATATGGGGCTAGGAGATAACGCACAAACAAACCGTGTACAAATGTGTGTGTACAACTTGATGAGCTGAAATGTTAATATCCCAGACTCTTGTTTATAGTGTTTCAAGGGTACGCATGGTATGCGGAACTTATCGACCTAATATCACGTATCTAAAACGACTGTCGGATACCGTTTTAGAATTAGAGCTTCATCACTAAGTTTGTAGGCGAACCTCTGGATATGGCACAGATTGATCAATTTACCCATAGCGCCACCAAGGGGCTACATTCCACACTTCGATCTTGGGTTAGAAGTCGGGGAAGCACTCGTGTTGAATAGTATTAGTATTAGTAGAATCATCAATCAAAGCTATGTGGTATTCAGAATATAGTTGGCTATATTCCTAAACTGTCAATGCATTATCACTGACGATGGTTAACTGGTTTGGTTCACTGGAAATGTGTTTGCATCAGATCTCAAGTACAGTCTGAAGTTAGAAACAGAGTTTGGAAGTTGGGCTGGTTGGCTGTTTAGCAGTATGGCAGTTTGGTAGTTTTGCTGTGTTGCTGTTTTTACGGTTGGGCTGGTTGGCTCTTTAGCAGTATGGCAGTTTGGTAGTTTTGCTGTTTTGCTGTTTTTAGAGTTGGGCTGGTTGGCTGTTTAGCAGTATGGCAGTTTGGTAGTTTTGCTGTTTTTACAGTTGGGCTGGTTGGCTGTTTAGCAGTATGGCAGTTTGGTAGTTTTGCTGTTTTGCTGTTTTTACAGTTGGGCTGGTTGTGTTTGGTAGTTTTGCTGTTTTTACAGTTGGGCTGGTTGGCTGTTTAGCAGTATGGCAGTTTGGTAGTTTTGCTGTTTTGCTGTTTTTACAGTTGGGCTGGTTGGCTGTTTAGCAGTATGGCAGTTTGGTAGTTTTGCTGTTTTTACAGTTGGGCTGGTTGGCTGTTTAGCAGTATGGCAGTTTGGTAGTTTTGCTGTTTTTACAGTTGGGCTGGTTGGCTGTTTAGCAGTATGGCAGTTTGGTAGTTTTGCTGTTTGGATGTATGGCAGTTTGGTTGTTTGGCTGTTCAACAGTTTGGCTGATTGGCTGTTTGGAAGCTTGGCTGTTTGGAAGCAGTGTCCGTGCCCTTTGCTTTGTGTGGGAACGCCCTGCGGGGTGGATGTGTGTACATGCGGCTACATCTATAGGAGGGCAGTGTTCTGATCAAATGCACCGACCCATGATGTGGTACTGGTCCCTCTGCACGCACTACCAGGAGACGGGCACTATTTCTCACCCACTCAACGGGCACTCCACTGCTACTACTGCTGACCCATAACTGGAACTAAGGAAACTATTCAAGCATTTAGCACAGGGGAGGGGGGGGACACTTTAACCCTTGTGATTAACCATCTATGAAGTTGAATTCTTCATTTTCTACTAAATAGCCAGGAATTAAAAGGTAAACCATATTGATGCGTCTCTGTTGCTAGGCTAACCTATCTTAATATATATATTTCAGTAATGAATAAAAGATAGAAAGGAAGAAAAGAACAACACCACAAAGTACTTATTTTACTGACAAACTTTAATGGCTCAAACTATTTTAACAATTATTTTATTTTGCATGCTGAAATCGTAGAAATTGATGTATGCTTATTTCGCAACAACATAAATCATTCTTATTTACTTTATGCAATTCTACTAATGAAACTTAGAAAAGTGTGCACTAATTGGCATAGAAGTCAATTTAACAGAACCTGTCACCACTGAAGCCTATTGTGTCACAATTGTGACGCACATGGAAACTTAATTTGGTATGTTTTCACTTCAAATATCTCGAAAGTTAGCCATTTAAAATAAAGGTTACTTCAAACGAAACTAAGGTAGATAATAACAGCAACTTAATATGATTATATCTAAAAATGACAAACTCAAGACCATCGGACAATGCAACTTAAAAAAGTATACACTCATCGCTACCTCTCAGGTTATCAAAAACACACATTTCCAAGCACCATATGTATGTACATGTATATTAATATATATATATATATACATATATATATAATCATATATACACATACATATCAACCCTCACTGAGCTGAGGTGGGGAGGCTGGAGTAGTAGATGACTATGAGAGGCTCCAACAGTCCCTGGGGCCGAGTAACCGATGAGGGAGAGGAGGGATATTCTGGGTTATTATACTCATATAATTCTTATACATCATATATATACATATATAAATTGAGGTTCTATAGGAGGAGAAGGAGAAGCAAGGAGGACTCCAATGGGTTGAGTGTCTTTATTTCCTCTTGACACGGGAGAAATCGCCGTATCGTCAATAAATACAAAACTTTTTTGAGCGAGTGAATCAGCGTAGTTCGAACATAAGTACCAGGATTACCCCGGTGGTGGCGCCACCATCGCCCCATAGGCTCGGCAAATTCCTAGCTGATATCGAACTGGATGAAAAACGAGCGTATAATGATATATAATAATAATAATAAAATACCTCCAGCCGAGGATTTATACACGTATAGGAATATACTCACTATAAATCGAGGTTCTATTGGAGGAGAAGGAGAAGCAAGGAGGACTCCAATGGGTTGAGTGTCTTTATTTCCTCTTGACACGGGAGAAATCGCCAATAGCGCCCTCCGGCGCGCCCGCCAACACAAGGGAGTCCTCCGAACAAGCAAGAGCAGAGGCGACCCTCATATCATTGATGACTCTTTGAGTTAAAGGAGTACTGAGGTAAGAAAAAATGGTGTCAGAGGACCAATCTCGTCTGGTACGTAACTCCTCAAGGGTCACCCCACACATAGATAAGTAGGTACATCCACCCCTACGTAGTGAATGAGAAGAAAAATCAGCTGGATCTAAACCGGCCTTGTCAACAAATATTTTAAAAGTTGTCTCGTATATATTATAAGTTAATGGAACTGAGCCAACCCCGGAGGGGATACGGAAAGCAAGCAAGTCCCCAGCTGCACCGAGCTGTTTAAAATGCAGCTCAGTCCAATATACCGCACAAAGGCGGATGTCCTGGCATCTAGCTATCGGAATTTGCAAGACCCTCTGCCTAAATTGAATTGTTTTAGTCTTCCGAATATTAATGACCATACCCCAATTATAGAAAGAGAAGTCTTGATGTCTTAAAGTCGAATCAGACTTGGTCACTTGACATTTCCTAAGAAGGCCGCGGAAGGAACACAATAATGCCGCACGCCATGAAACGTGCCCCGGGTTAAGAGTTAGAAGAGAAAAAATGCCTAACATCATACATGGATGGAGGGGGAGCGCTTGTCTTACCTCATCGCCTTTAACTCGGCATATCCCTTTAAGGGTACTTGCAAGAATGTAGTTCTTGTAATCAATTACATCAGAAGAGTTCTCTTTTAAAAAATTATTAAGGCCACTTAGGTAGTTAATTACGGACCTATATTGTAAGGTTCTAGCTAGCCAGGTGGCATAAAGTGCCGTTTGGGAGGCATCGCAAGGCAAAGGCGATAAAGTATCTGAAAAATCTTCGATAAACTCAAAATATTTTTTTATTTGAGTTTTCCTAGTTATGAGGGAATTATGGGAGTAGGCCATGGCCTGGAATCCCCTCTGCTCTTCCCGAAGTTTGTTTTCTGAAATTAGAAAAACTGTGTGTCAGTGTGTGACCACAACATATATTATCGAGCACTGTAGAGTGCAATAGTCTGTTGTTACTGGTATCGTTATTTAACCTGCTTAAGCAGTCATAGACAACATTATCACGACTTTTAACATAGGCTGCAGATAGGGTAAAATTATATTCTACTGAATACCAGAATAGTTTTCGTAAGATAGGCATTAATGGCTTGGATCTGGATCTACCTGTACATAGGGCTGCGAGGACAGTAGTATTATCCGTCATAACTAGAATCTTTGCGTTACGCAAAGTGTCGACCCATTTGCTGGCCACTGCAAAAACTGCCCACATTTCCAGGGTGTTAATGTGGCTACCTAGCAAGGATCCAGGTGCCATCGAATTATGGTGATGCAGATAATTTGCCAAATCAGTGGAGTCCTTCTCTGCGAACGTACCAGCCAGCCAGTCCCTGCCATGCAATGCGCCAAACCCCCAACAGGAGGCGTCTGTGTAGACTGAATGAGTTGGAGCAAATTTACCGAGCATTTGAGCCGTCCCATTAAATACTCTTGCGAACTGTAACCACCAGTTTGTGTCCTCCCTGAATCCAGCATTTAGTCTTACTTTATAGTGCGATTTTTTTACGGACCCCATCAGGTCGTATATGCGGCGAGTGAAGATCCTGCCCTCTCTAACCACCTTGGCCCAGTGAGCCAATAGCCCGCCAAGCCTTTCAAGGTCTTTCCTGGTAGCTTTTCTTCTATCAGAAAAACATTCTAGTTTTCTAATTAATTTGTCAAGTTTATCCCTAGGCAACGTCAATTCGAGTGTAACAGAGTTAATTATTATGCCTAGGAACCTAATCGCGGTGGTGGGAGGTATTAATTTTTTATAACTGATATAGAAACCGAGTCTTCTCAATATCCTTATAATCTTCAGTTGCGAGATGGATGCCTCTTCTCTACTCCCCTCTATGAGACAGTAGTCATCTAAGTAATTTACCACTCGTGCTATACCTTCTCTAGCGGCGCAGCAGACAACCAAGTCCGAATTTTTTTTGAAAATATATGGGCTCGAGGATAAGCCCATGCACAATCTCGTATCTGTTATGTAAGTGTGGTGGTCCTCAAAAACCCATATTATCCCCTGTCTTGATCTGTTCTTAGGGGCGATTGAGATGGCCCGGAAGGCATCTTTAATGTCAATAGTTGCCATCCAATCCCCAGGTTCAAGATAATCCGCAACATCGTCTACGGTGTTGTAGCTGAATCGCCTACACGTAGAGTCAACAAAGAGGTTTACGGAAGCTTTCTTAGGGCGGCTGCAGTCTATAATAGTTCTACCACCCCCCCATCTTTTGGGACACAAAACAAATTGTGCGTACATAAGGGCTTATCATTAACTATCTTCAATATCCCCTGGTTAAGTTTTTCGGTTATTATCTTATAATGTTCAGGGTTTTTTATATTTTTAATTTTTGCAGAGTATTCTAACTCGCAATCCGAGTTTATCACCTCGAAACCAAAACAAACTCCTTTTAGGAGGAAGAACCAGTCTGGGTCGATGTCTCCCCTGAGGAATAATTCCACAAAAAACCTACACGGTTTCAATTGAGTTAGAGAGTCGTAGATGCTGTAGTTACAATTACAATCCCCCCCAACGCAGTTGTGGGATACATCAAATTTTATGGGTGTCCCACCTGCTTCTATTCGGAATTCTACCCGAAAATAAACGTCTTTATCAAAAATGGTTGTTACATTCAGTAAGTCGTTATCCAATTCTGGTTCAATCCAGTGTGCCGGTTCAGAATGCATTGTTTCACAAATATCATCTGAAACCCTTTGGGTATTTTTTCCGGCCTCAAGATGCCCCTCCGGCACGTTACTATGTACATTAATGAACAGAGAGGGAGCAGGTTGCCGGTTAATAGATATATTATCAACATTATGCAGAGCCAAAGAGTCTCCCAAATTACCTGGAACATTAATATTATTCAAGATGGATGTGTCTTTTGAGACAATTATGTTATTCATAACAGGGGAAGTCTTCTTAGCATCCTGTAGTAACATAAGGTTATTGTTAGTACAATTGTTATTATTAGTACAATTGAATTCATCGACAGTCTTTTGGCATAAGTCATTCATATCCTTAGCACCACCGCCTATAGTGCTGGCACTCGTAGCTGGAGCATTCGGCACCTCATCCGCTGATCTACAGGAGTAGCTTCGTCGTCAGCTTTTAGGGCAGCTATGCTTCCCATGATTTTTTGATGAACACTTTCCACACCAATGACCAAATCCACATTTTTCCTCTGATAGGTCACATCCCCCCTCCTTGTTGTAGCGGAAACATGGACGCTTCCCAGTTGTCCCCTTCTTCTGATAAGTCTCCCTTGTGTACTGAGACTTCTTGGCATGGGTAGTGGATGAGCCATAGTGGAGGATACTCTCCCCGGTATAGGCTCTACCGAAAGCGGCGAAACCTATCGTCTCTGCCAGTGTCCTTATGTCGGTATCGTACTCTGTATGGGCGGTGTCTTTGAACTCATTTGATTTAGCCCTATTACAAATGAATCCAACGTGTTGAATAAATGCTTTGTAATCAGGTATGGCGAGATTAGGGATGTCTAAAATCCACCGTACGGCTGTCTCAACAAGTTCGTAAGCATTCAGTTTCTTTAATGTCTTCGAGCCCACAATATATCGCCTCAATGCCCACTTACGTCTTCTCCGGCGTTTCGAGGAGGTGCTTCTACAAACACTTCCACTGGATGACCGTGAACATCGGTGTCGTCTTCTTCGACCGCCCGAGGAATGCCTACAGCGCGTCCGCGAACGCGTAATGCCATAGGATGAGTGGCCCTGAGGGTCTGCTAGCGTCCTGCACTCGCCATGTATCTTCTGCACCGCTGACTCCTGTAGAACGTCCTCCACCATTCTTGCACCCGGTTCGGCTGTCGTCCTCCTTGTTCGTCGAGAGATAAGCGCCTGGCGCTTAGAGTATAGCTGTGCCACTCTCTCTTCCTGCTGCAGGCGCTCAATATCTGCCGCTAAGGCCTTCTCCTGGTCGTCCAATAATAATGACTTCAAGTCTCTAGTGAGATCCTCGTCCGCCTCATAGTCGTCCGCCTCATCCGTTCCACTCGGCTGCAGCTTCTCAGGTTCAGTTCTGGGCATAAAGGTAGCCATTTCCCCGGCTTTTTTTGTTGACAAACGAGTGACCCTCGCCTGAACCCTACATGTACCGTCGTCCGAAGACCTACGTTCCAGCCCGCACTGCGAGCAATAAGGTTGAAGCTTCGGCATCTATCGGTAGTACATTCGCATAAAGATTGTTCGACTGCCGGATGTAAGTCGCACAAGCACATGTAGCGTTAACTTAGAAATTCATGGTCAGGAATGTAAACTTGTCTTGTTCCAAGCTGCCAGCTGTTCTGCAAGTGCGCTTTAGCCGCTGGGCTATGGCAGCCAAAAATGAATGCTTTGACCCGAACCCTGGGCCTGCTTCGCGGCAAGTTCCAGCGTACCAAGGTCCGTAAATTGCTGCATTCAGTGTGTAAACAGCGATTCAAATAAAACGGCTGGAGTGTCGATTAATGCATGTCGATTATAAGAATAAATGACGTTCATAATGTCGAATATTTAATTTAAGTTCTTGGTTCTAACTTCAGGTACCGTCTTAATCGACACAAACTTGTCGACACACATATAGTGGCAAATCTGAGTCCATATCAATGACGGTCGAATTTATGAAATCGCGTCGACAATGCGTCCTCCTTTCTTATTTCATTAAGTTTCTTATTATAATAATGGAAGGAATCGTCGACGAACACATAAGGTGGATAATCGACACACACATCGCAACATTTGGCAACTAGATCATAACGGTCGAATAGTAAATTTTTGTCAACGATACCGTCATCCTACTGATCCTTCCTCCCTTAACTCCTCCGACAAGCACATCGTCGACACAGATCGTCGACACTCAGGTAGTAGCATGGCGGTAGATTCACTGTATGTAGAAAGGGTCCTTCCCTAGACCTCCCTCCGGCTGCAACACAGGTAGCAAGTAGACTGTTGTTGCCAAACTTTTTCAAGTGAATCAGCGTAGTTGGAACATAAGTACCAGGATTACCCCAATGGTGGCGCCACCATCGCCCCATAGGCTCGGGCAAAATCCTAGCTGATATCGAACTGGATGAAAAACGAGCATATAATGATATATAATAATAATAATCCAGCCGAGGATTTATACACGTATAGGAATATACTCACTATATATAAAGGCATGCAATAATGGGGAACGCCGGCATGTGCAAGCCTTTACGATGGAACTACGGTATGATCATACATTCAGATCGAAAAAAAATCCCACCACCCATCCATATGCTTATGCAGTCTGGCCTATTGCAATTTGCATCGAGGCTATATATGGTATAAGCACATCATCTCGCCATTTCCTATGGTCAACATACTGTCAGTCTGTGGTACTACAAAGAGGTCAGTTGTGAACTTTTTGACTTTCTTTTTTATTTCTCGTGGAACAATCCGATTATGTTATATGCGCTGTTTTATGTCTGTGTATGTCCAAAATCAAAACAAACTATACATCCTTTGGAACTAACTCCTCACATTGGCCGCAGCGGGAGTTCCCCAGAGACGCTATTTCAGATAAGGTGACATGGTCAGTCTATCATTCTTCGCTGGAGGTCTCTGTGTGTTTTGTGCGACCACCAGCTCTTGCTAGATGCGTACAGAGAGCGTCAGTGAATCCTGCACTTCGGTCTGGCAGTGGCAGTTCTTATGAGTTGATATCGTGTCTTTGATAACAGATCAGGGCTGTCTGTGGTGATAGTCCACTGGTGATGCGTCAGACCGATATCAACAGAGGGCGCCCCCTGTGAGGATCTATGCGCACCACCACATCTCCCTCTGATGCACATAGAGACCATTGCAATTAGGCGTTCTCCTCTAAGTCTCGGAGAGTGATAGGTTTCCATGAAAACTTTGGAAAATTAAAGCTGCATGGTCCGATGAAAATATCAAATTTTCAAAACCAAAACAATTATCTAAATTTGATTCTACCTATCTAACTTAGATACTGGTGCACTGATTAAACATTTGTCACCATATAGAAGGGAATACTGAGGCAATTGAATAGAACCTGTTACTGCAGAAGCATATGGGTTCAGAGTTTTGACAAGCTTGGCAAAATTAATTTTGCATGGTTCCAATTCAAATATCTCAAAAGTTAGCCGCTTAAAATAAAAATTACTTCAAGCTAAAGTAAGGTACATAATAACGATCAACCTAATGTATTTATCTCAGAAAATTTCAGAAACTCAAAACCATTGGACTATGCAACTTTAAGTGGTTTATACTTATAGATAAGATATGGAATAAGTTCAAATCTTGCTTAGAAGGAACTATTTTAAATGTCCAGTAGATCGGATTTAGCTGATACTTAGTATATCTTGATTAAAGATCTGATAGTATTTACTATATAAGTGTCAACATAAAATATACATAACAATATTCGTTGAAATGCCAATTAGATGTCAGAATACACATTCGCAAAATAGCACTGCATCAATACCCATTCAAACATTTTGCAATGTTTCCGGTTGCCATGCTAGTCTTACTTCCAGTTCATTTGCGCGAATAAAGTTGATATAAACACATGTATAATGCACTATATTACTTAAATAGGGTAGCTTCTAGATTGGTAAGGAATTTTGTTTAAAAATTAAGTTTCAAATTAAGTAGCTACTATCGGACACGAGATGCCTTCTAGGCTGAATATCGACCGAGAAGATTGGGATTTTGGAGCACTGCTACAAGTCAGGTACCCGTCCTGATATAACCTTAGATGTTGCCAGGACGTAAAACCACAACAAGTGAACACGCGTGGATAGATTATGTCGGTGGAACTATGTTTTTATCGGCATCAAACTGTAATAATAAAACAGCACGATGTAGACCCCCACACCGACTTAAAGCTGCATAGTCTGATGAAGCATCAAATTGTCAAAACCAAAACAATTATCTAGAATTGATTCTACATATCTAGCTTAGATACTGGTGCACTTATTATGCATTTGGTGCTACATATAAGGGAATAGTGGCATTTTAATGGAACCTATTAATACTAACGGCTATGGTGTCAGAGTTTTGGCATGCTTGCCAAAACTAATTTCACATGTTTGCACTTCAAATATCGCAAAACGTAGCCATTTAAAACAAACAGTACTTCAAGCTAAAATAAGGTAGATGATAACAATCGGTTTAACATATTTATCTCAGAGAAAAATGACAGAAACTGAAAACCATCGGACTCTGCAACTCAAATTTGATAAAAGATTTATTCAGCAGAATAAACATATTTACCCAAAAAAAATAAAAATTGTGCTTGTTACCGGCCTCATACGAAATGCGCGGTAACACTACATGAATTGCGTATGTGGACTAGAGGGTAAGTCATTGAGATGTAGTGGCGGTGCACGGCCAGGGTCGTGGGATCGCGCCTAACTGTCGCCATCGGAGCACTAGACATAGACACTGCTGCTCCACAAGGGCTCTAACTATGAAAAACCAGCAGTCCATGTGCTTGTCTGATTAACTCGATTATCTTCGGCGACTGTCGCGGTTTGTACCAACAATACACCGAGTCTAGTTTTCATATCCGGTACCTGGCACGGTGGTATAATCGGTAGAGCGCGGGCCTCGCGTGCGGAAGGTCGGGATTTTTTTTCCGGTGGAGTCAAACCCATGACTTGAAAATTTATACTTGTTGCTTCCTAGCCTGGCGCTAGACATTACTAGGATATGGCAAGGACTGGTTAGCTCAGTGTCAGGATAATATGACTGAGTGGGATATCGGGTCATGGTGCCAGGAGCCTGATTTCGCAGTGGGCCAGCACTATGAAGTCACCATGAGTGTGCACTGTCACAAGTCGGTACCGGCCCTGATATGATCTTAGATGTTGCCAGGATGCAAAACTCCAACAACCAACCACTTTCAAATCAGGACCTCACTGTGCACCATAAGGGGGTTTGAGATTCCGGTAAGAATATTCACTGAAACGAAGCCAATTTTGATACTCAATCCCCAAAATTGAGGAACTCGAAAGTGGCGTCAGATTGATTGGCTGCTGGTAGTTTCGCGCCATGTCGGCAGCAAGGGTAATTAATATTCACAGCGAAAAGACTGTCGTGTTTATTCGGTTAGTTAAAAAAACAACTGTGCAGGCATAACAAAATCAGTCCTTTTCAGTACCCTATTGATAATGCTGAGTGCCATGCTAGGTAGCGACGAATATCAACTGTGTACATAATTGATTTGATTCAATCAGGGTTCGAACCCACAATCAGGTCCATTCCCATAACACACAACAGATAAATAACATACATCACAAACACACTAGAAACAAATATGGCAAAATATAAACTGAAAACCAAGGAACCAATATATGGAACTCAATACCAGTAGAGATTAGAAACCTTAAAACTTTGAAAAACTTCTGTAAAAGACTAAAGATAAGCTATCTTAATGCATACTAAATCGATTACCAGTAAAGAATATATATAATAGGATATAGTTGTTATTAACTAGTCGCATAATTTAAAATATCAAGTGACTATGGCAAAGAACATAAGATTTACCTAACTACTGATACTGCATGTAAGTACATGAATCCATGACACAATATACATATAATATTCCTATCATTACTTTGTTTTTTTACTGACTGTGAAGAGGCGCATCAGTATCTGATCATAATCATTAGTTAAAAATGCAGCTTAAGTTTAATCATTTGTTATTGTCATCACTTGTTCATTCGCATCATGGAGACCAGCTAGATAAGCATCGCTTTTCTGGGATCCTTTCTGTCTGTAAGGAATTTGTATGCATTTATTGTATCACCTCAGTTTATTGTAAACATACCTTGCAGAGAGCTAAAATAAAATAATTTATTGAATTGATTGATTGAGCTAGCACATGAGAACCCAGCGAGGGTTCTTACCGATTCGGCTCTTGTTTTTATGACGATTGTTCAGCCAGCGTTCTTACCGATTCAGCTCTTGTTTTTATGACGATTGTTCAGCCAGGGTTCCTACCGATTCGGCTCTTGTTTTTATGACGATTCTTGAATGGTTTGTAGTACAACCCCTATCCGTCGAGACACCAACGCAATTATCGAATTTATGACGTAGATGGCACATAGGAATGTCAACCAGGGCCGCGTTCAGGCTCTGTCTCGGAGGCGCCTCGGCGACAGGCCTGACGTCACGCTTGTCTGAACGGCAAAGGCAGTTTGTTGTCTCGGAAATGGCCGCCCCCATAGGTAGTGGCCATTTGCAATGGAAAAGCTGCGCTGTGATTGGCTGATTGGCTGAAACCACTGGACACGGCGGCCATTTTCGAGGCGCTTTTTGTCTCCTATCTGAAAAGGGAGGCATCGCCGAGACGTCGCCGAGATGCACCCTGAACGCAAATAGGCCAAAAAGCATCGCTGAGACGTCGCCGAGGCACCTCCGAGATGGACCCTGAACGCAGCCCAAGGTGCATGGAATACACACGTAAGCCCCTATACCACATGGAACGACAGCTACTATTCATGAGCCAAAGTAGGCCTACATGTCGACTTCAATCAGATATGACCTTCAAGAACCTATACAAATAAATTATATTTATCGCATGGACATGTGCAGATTCACATTTCACTTATATTATGTTGATTGAGGGTTTATCTACTTGCAACATCTAAGGTCATGTCAGGATTGGCATTGACTTGTGACATAATGTGTTCGTAGCGGCTTCAACTGAAATGCAATTTTGAAAGATATGAAAACAAAAGGTTGGTTTGTTGGTGTTTGGGGTTTTACAGCCTGACAACATCTAAGGTGATATCAGGACAGGAACTGAATTGTGACAGTGCGCACTCATGGCAACTTTTTAGTGCTGCCCCACTGGGAGACCAGGCCACCAGTACCATGACCTGATATCCTACTCAGTCACATTATCCCGATACTGAGCCAACCAGTCCTTGCCCTATTCTAATAATACAGAACGCCTGGCTAGGAAACGACAAGTATAAATTTGTAAGTCATTGGTTTAACTCGACGAGGGTTCGAACGCATAGTTTCGAATCCCATGATCTACCAAAACGGGCGCTCAACTCATTCTGTCATCCTATCTGGTCAAATGGACCTCTGGGGTTTATAGGAGGTAGAACCCCACCAATTACTAACCCACTCACACAGTCACTTACTCATGGTCATAATGATGTAATCATGTAATGCCTTTCTGTCAAATTAGCATGACTCTGCCTAGTCTGAGCTCAAACAACCGTTGCCGTAGTGGCCCAATACTAAGAACTATGTACGGTAGTGACTTGTATCAATTTGTGTAATAATTTCCGTTTAGATCAAGTACATCTTCATTCAGACATGCGAAAACTTACAATCAGCATAACAAGAAATAGGTTTCCCGACTATTTTGAATTGCGTGAAGGTCGATATTTGGTGTACAAAATGACACATTAACTCGGCCTACGGTTGTCAAGAAGGATCAATTTATGACAGGCTTTCTGGTTGAAATTGCCTGTTCATTCTAACCCCTGCAGTAGAGAATCACTAAAGATGTGACATCGGTCTCGTCTGATCTGTTCGCAAGGTGGTGAGGACGGGACAGCGATATAATGCCCGCCAGTCAGTAAGATAATGCCCGTCGGACAGTAACGAAATAGTGATCAACTTTGGTTTAATAGGGGTTTCGTGCTACTGCTAGCAACACCCAGGGCTATATCAGGGCCCAAATGTAAGGGGGCGGGTTAGCGGGGGTTAGCGGTCATAACCCGAGCGTAGTCGGGAATTCCCCGGTTAGCGGCCGAAACTCACAATGTGTGTGCACGGGTTAGGCAAACCCCTCGAGGGTTAACGCGGCCTGCGCTAACCCCAACTTCTAGGTGGTTTATCGTCGTGTTACGCGTGGACTGAAGATGGATGTGTGTCTCTGTGTCTGTGTGTGTGTCTGTGTGTGTGTCTCTGTCTCTGTGTGTGTGTCTCTGTGTGTGTCTCTGTGTCTGTGTGTGTGTCTCTGTATCTCTGCATGTGTGTCTGTGTGTGTGTCTCTGTGTCTGTCTCTGTGTCTCTTTGTCCCTGTGTGTGTCTGTGTTTGTCTCTTTGTATGTGTGTGTCTCTGCGTGTGTCTCTGTATGTGTTTCTGTGTGTGTGTCTCTGTATGTGTATCTGTGTCTGTGTGTGTCTATGTGTGTGTATCTCTGTGTCTGTGTGTGTGTGTCTCTGTGTCTGTGTGTGTGTGTCTCCGTGTGTGTCTGTGTGTGTGTCTCTGTCTCTGTGTGTGTGTCTGTGTGTGTGGCTCTATGTAGGTGTGTCTGTGTGTCTATGTGTGTGTCTCTGTGTCTCTCTGTGTGTGTGCCTCTGTATCTGCATGTGTGTCTCTGTGTGTGTCTGTGTGTGTGTGTCTCTGTGTCTTTGTGTCTCTGTTGCAGTGTGTGTGTCTGTCTCAGAGACACACACACACAGACACAGAAACACACACACAGACACACACAGACACAAACAGAGACACACACACAGACACACAAACACACACACAGAAACACACACAGACACACACACAGAAACACACAGAGACACACACAGACACACACAGACATACACACACAGAGACACTCACACAGACACACACAGGCACACATAAACACAGAGACACACACACAGACACACAGAGACACACAAACAGAGACACCCACAGAGACACACACACAGACACACTGAAACACAGAGACACACACACAGACACACACATAGACAGACACACTGAAACACAGAGACACAGAGTGACACACACAGAAACACACACACAGACACACACACACACAGAAACACACACACAGACACAGAGACACACACAGAGACACACATACAGAGACACACACACATACACACACAGAGAGACACACACACAGATACAGAGACACACACACAGACACAGAGATACACACACATAGACACACACATACAGAGACACAGAGACACACACACAGAAACACATACAGAGACACACACACATACAAAGAGACACACACAGACACACACAGAGACAAAGAGACACACAGACAGACACACAGACACACACGCAGAGATACAGAGACACACATAGACAGAGAGACACACACACAGACACACACACAGAGACACACACACAGACACACATAGACACACACACACACAGAAAAACAGAGACACAGAGTCACACACTGAGGGGTGGGGGGGAGGAAGAGGGTGCTTCCTCCCGACTCCTACGACGCTCGCCGGGTACATTCCCACGGGGGCTCCCCAAATCTATAAATAACGCACAGGGTAGCTAACAAGTGCGCGCTTGGCACGCATACATCCCCCGTGACACATATACCAACACCGACCATAGCTACCCCGTCGGCCGGCCTTAACTCCGGCGAAGATAACCGGTGGCTCATACATTTAGGCCCAGAATGGGTACTGATATAACCCTGCAACAGTGCGCACTCATGAATTTATAGTGCCGCCCCAGAGGGACACTGTGACCCGATATCCCACTTAGTCACATTATCAAATCAGTTTTCCTTAGCCTAGTAACTTTGCATGCCCGACAAGTGTCAATTGTGTAAGTTTTTGGGTTCGATTCAGACAGGCTTTGATCCCGGTCTGGTTTAATGGGACAAGTTTCGCTACTTTTGAATCGTCTTTCTACATTTATTTTTCAAGATTGGTCATTTGGAAATGTGTACTATGACAAAGCATCAGAGCTCACTGCGCCACCCGTCAGTAACAAAGGTAAAGCGCCTGTCACACCTTACCGGACTGAGTACCGGACACCACCGGACAAAGAATTGTCTAGTCCGGTGCTCTCCGGTACACAAAATGTATCGAAATGGAGCATAATTGGGTCAATTGCCGCTGCACAACCAGACAAGTACCGTACATGTACCGGACGAGTACCGTACGAGAACCGGACACATACCGGACTGTATTTTTTTGATTTTCTTGGTATTGTCGTGGGGGTGATGAAAATGAGAAATATTGCGCATAGAACGGGACTCGAGCCCACATCTCTTTGCATTCCGGGCCAGTGTGCTAACCATTACACCACCTAGGCTCCCTGATATCAACACACTACCCACGCCTACCTGTCTATGTGGTTAAGTCAGTGCCGACTACTACAGTATATATATATTTTATTGACGTTCTTGCCACCGAACAATTCCGGAAGCAAACTGGACACCAATGGATGGGTACCGGACACGTACGGATGGGTACCGGACATGAACCAGACAAAACCGGACACCAACCGGATACGTCAGTCTGGTGGTGTCCGGTAGAAGTTTTGTGCATGTTCAAAACTTGTACCGGACACCGCCAGACACCACCGGATGGGTACCGGACATGTACCGGACATCGCCGTACACAACCGGACAGTGTCCGGTTCTCGTCCGGTTCCCCAGTCCGGTAAGGTGTGACTGGGCCTTTAGGGTCGCCTTCACACGCGCGCACGCACGCACACACACACACACAAGCGGAGATCTAACTTCCGATAGATTGATTGGTGGTTGCTTTACGCCGTGTCGGCAGCATAGGCCATATTCACGGATAGATTTGATAGCACTAAACTCATTTCTCATTCGACCCGGTGTTGCAGTTTCCGCGGTACACCAGTTTGCGAGGGACACATACATTCAAATGCATTGTCAATGGCCGTGAGCAAATCTTCATGCAGGAAAAGTCAAATATCTTTCAAATTACACCACCTAGAAGCAACCCACTTGGAACACATATAGAAAACATATTCAATGAATAGATTATATTAAATTTATAAGGTTAGCCTTCTGCAGTTCTATTAATTTTGAATAAAACTAATGCTTTGCACTGCGCGTACCGTCAAACTCAAGGCATTGTCAATGGTCATGAGCAATCTTCATACAGAAAAAGTGAACTATCTCTAAAACCACCCCACCTAGAAACAAATTGCTTGGTACACATATAGAGAACATCTTTGCCAAAAACATTATATTAAATTTATAAGGTTAGTGACGATGCTGTTCGACTTTGACGCATGCGCAGAAGCGATGTCCCTCGCAAACTGGTGTGCCACGGAAACTGCAACACCGGCACAAGTGAAACAATTGTAACGGATACTTAAACTAGTTAAAGCTGCAGAGTCCGATGAAAACATCAACATTTCAAAACCAAAAACACCAACCTAGATTTGATTCTACAGATCTAACTACAGACACTGATGCGCTTATTCAGCATGTGCTGCCACATAGAAGGGAAGACCAAGTCAGTTTACTAGAACCTTTAGCAGCAGAAGTCTATGGTGTCAGTTTTGGTGTGCTTGCCAACATTAATTTGGCATGTTTGCACTCCAAATATCTCAAAAGTTAGCCATTTAAAATAAGTTACTTCAACCTAAAGTAAGGCAGATTATAAAGATAAACTTACTATATTTTTATCAGAAAATGACAAAAACTCAAAACCATCGGACTCTGCAACTTTAACGAATGGAACAGTTGCTTTGCCTATGTAAACATAAAATATAATAGATTAAAAAGGAAGTGGTGGGGGAAAGCACTAGACGCAACTAAATGGTAACTTCCATCACATTTTATTAGAATTCTAGACACATGGTAAACCTGTCCATACGGCCATCGATTTACATTACATCGAATATATCCGCATTTAATTCATTTATGTATCCATAACAAAAATATACATTTGTATTAAGTAGAGCTATGTTCACCATCCAAATAATTTCGTGTATACACCTTTAAATAGGTATTTAAATTCTTGCAAAGAGCTAACACACTCATATAGCATTATTTTCATGAAAAAACACGTGGGCACCTTTTTTCTTTTTCCTTTCATTCAAATAAGGCATTCATTCACATGATTTACACATTTTAAATACAATCTCAGCGTGAAGGAAAAAAAACCGGTGCAAAGTCTATCCACCTCGCATAAGAAAATATGTTTTCTCTATCGCGCACCTACCGCAGCAATCCATAATATCACAGGCAGGGCATCTAACACTCCCGGTTCGATTAGTTTTTTGGGGTCATACTTCCGGTTAGTTCAGACATATTAGTTCCACACTGGGCGGGCCTATTATTGCGCACGGTCTTCCTGTTTAGAGGATGACTTCCGGTCCTGAGCCTCCTGTCCTGTGGCCGAGTGTGCCCCAGAGTTCCTTGGAGGAGAAGGCGTCGCCACTGACGTCGTTCTGCATCTTGCGCTGCTCGTGGCCGTGGTAGGTGTAGTCGCGCGCATTCGGCAGGTCCGAGATGACGCACGCCTTGAGTGCACTGCGGTTGATGCTCATGTCGCTCACATCGTACCACTCATTGGTCTCCGGGTCGAAGCTCTCCACGTTGGCAATCGTGTGGCTGCCTGCAAGGCAGAGCGAAGCGGAAGGAAATGATATAATATCACAGATAGTAGAGGGATAGCCTGGTTCCCTGGCCTTTCTACAGAGGTCGCCACTGTGCTCGTTTCGGAGGACAGGCAGAGGTGCATGAGCTTTCTGCTATTATCACTCACTTTTTTTAGCGCCAATCAAAATAATCATTACAATGTCATTAGCAAAATGGACATTTCAGTGCCTTCTTTAAGCATTGTATACATAGAGAAAATCATTTATAATGCAAGGTATATTACTTGATTTTGTTGCAAACATGTCAATGAATTATTCTGGATTCTGATTTAATTCAGAATATATTGTGATATTTAATAGGATGATCTGAGTCCAAATTGTATAATTTGATTTCTTCTTGGAAAAAGATGCACTCCACTTCACATACAGTGTTAACTTGTATTACAAATCATATACATTATTTAAACAATGGAATACACTCTAACATTAGGTAGTAGCAGCCTGCTGGCATATTGCCAACCACTGGATAAAATGATTAAATTTGTGTTTTTTTCATTGTTTCTAACTCCATGCACAGTTGCACTATGATATTATAAATTATATGGAGATAAAGAGGAAGACTGACTCTTGACTTCTGTATGATTTACTTGTTAATATTTTTATTTAACAAGTTTGTTATCTGCACTTAAAAGACATAGTTTTGCCAAATTATCTGTAGCACATGCACTTCTGGCTGTACAGCATAAACTCCTCACTACATTCAGCAGCGAAAGGCTCTGGCCCTATGAAAGCTACAGATCTGATTTGAAGATCAGTGGAAAGCTTACATCATCAGCCTCCTAATGATATGTGGCAAAAAGGAATTCTTTTTTAAAATAACCTATTTTAGCTTTCAAAATAAACTCAAATTATCATATATTGCAATGTATTTACACCCAACAACTCTGTTATCATCTGAAAGCTGATTTAATTTCCCTTTTAATGGTATGCAATACTAAGTATAACTCTTTTTGGGGTAGTGGCCCTCTTTGAAAATAACAGCTTTTTGCTCAAAATAGCTTCAACTCCAAGTGAGTGAGTGGCAGCCACTGATTCCTGAGTATTACTGTCAACAGTGCTGTAAGGTGCATGAGAGAAAGTGAGGTCATTCGTTTTAATCACTCCAAGTTGGAAGCAGATCTATCCAGTAGTTCTTAAATTATTGACATTTATGTCTTTTTCTATTAGTATTAAGGTTATTGTCGATTTCGGTCCGCATCTGTCATTTTGACCTTTTTTTCAAGTTTGGAGTATCACGTCTTCAAGGCAAATACAGTGATCACCCTAAAAATAATTACAGATACTGTATGGATATAGGACTATGAGGTTCTGCAACCACAGCCTACATAGATCATCAGAAATCGAATTACAGATTATCAAATATAGCACTTTGGGCCAAATTTGTCATTGTAATAAATCGAAAAATTTCAATTTTTAGGAGTTGACAATTACACATACTTCTGGCTTGAAAACTTGTGAGCTGGTTCTCTGGATATAAGTAAAGCAGATTTTAAGATTTGGTCAATGTCGTTAGTTAAATAATGTTTTTATGAGTGGACGAAAATGGCAAATTTCACAATGGTTTATATTACTACAGTGCCATCCAACTTCAATGGATCAAATCTAAAAAAGTAAAGAAGATATCAGAATAATTCTTTGTATGCTCTGCTTGTATTAAAAAGTTCTATTTAATTAATATATAAAAATTAATGTGGATATATATTTTTTAATTTTGACTGCCGCTACCTACTAAGATGTTGACATCTTATTTTCTTAATGACGTTGGATGACATATTGTATGAAATGAGTTATGTTAGTTTTAGCAAATTCATATCAATGAGTGATATTAGGAGTATTTCTCATAGGCATAACTGCAGTGGCTTCTGTTGTTACTCCCACAACATTGTCTCCGGGACAGGTTCCTAAGCAACCCATTAGAACAAGTGTTGGGAAGCTGGGTTTATATATCCACATCATATTGCCATCTAATATCATAAATATATTATATAAGATGATAATTATAAATGCTTATCTATCATAGCCCCTAATTTCAAAATCTGTACGTGCAGCAGGGATAGATAGTCCCAAAAATGTTGTTTTTGAAACCTGTTGAACACTACTCAGGTCACAAAAGTATTAGTTCAGCAATTTGAAACTAGGTGACACCAGTGACCTCTGTGGCTAAGATGGGTACTGGAACCCGACTAGTAGAGGGATAGATGGTTAATACACCAGTCACACGAGGCCTGCATTCACTTACGATCGATTCGCGACGTCAAATCGTCCTCCTTGCGTCTGCCTTACATCCGCCTTACGTGCCGGCGCTGGGAGGTCGCAAATCTCACTCACCGACTGGTCGGCGCCAGGTCGCCGACCTCATTTTTGAATCAATGTATCAAGTGGGACACGGGGAGGTAGGCGTCCTTTTGGTCATAAGGAGGTCGGAGGCAGACGCAGGCTTTTATGTGACTGGGGTATAAGTGACGTCATGATATGTGTGGTCAATTGCGAAACCCGTGGCCATTTTGAAAGCGTGTTAACGTGATCATCACCGTTGAGTTAGGTTGTAGCCGAGGGAAATAAACCAAATTGTCCAGCTCATAACGAAGCCTACACCTTGGAAAGCACTCACTCCCATTGCTATTAATACTTAAGCAAGTACATGAATGAACATTTATCACCATGTTAACCCTAATTGTTTGACCGTATTGACCAAGAATTCGTGTCATTGTTGTTGTAGCCGTACAAACATAGCTATGCTGCAGGCTCGTTGATATTGACGATGGCTGGTGTTGCCTAGCAATCACAATTTCTTGTTAGTAACCTTGCAGTGGATTCTTTTACTACACGCTTTCAATATGGCGGCCGTATTTTCTGAATTGCACGGAATTGGGAGAGCACTCAAACAGCCTCACTTTGCCATCCTTTTAAGAATCCATGATAATATCCCCAACATTGTCTCATTGTCAACTTTAGTTTTTACCATCACAACCAACAGGATTGTGTAAATAACTGTCACCATGTATGGCCTGAATACTATTTCTTTTGCGGTGATGGATGATATATTCTGATAAATAAAATAATTATCCCCCCCCCACCCCGCCAAAAAGAAGCAACCCCAAAAGCGAAGCAAAAACGTGTGCCACCAAAGACATAATTAAATTTTAATCGGTCGATTTAGGGAGGTGGTCGGTTCAGGGAGTTAGAATATGGTTACAATGGTATTGTTGGGACCCAAATAAACCGATCGATATAGGGGGGTGGTCGATCTGTGGAGGTGGTCGGTTAGGGCGGTTTTGCTGTATTTGATATCCGAAGTGCAGTTTATGAGAGCATGAGAACTATCTATAGTGTTGTGTGCAGTACTGTACCATTGAATCCGCCAATAGCGTAGATGTTACCGTCCAACAAGACGACGGCGAAGTTGCTGCGGGCTGCGAACATGGGCGGCATGGACACCCAGTGGCCGGTCTCCGGGCAGAAGCGCTCCACTGGGCGAGGCAGGAAGCAAGCAGACAGAGCAAGCATTCAGACGCGCCTTAATTGCAACTAACTGGCAGTGACCGGCTGGCTGTAACAGCCAGCCAACGTTTTCAACATTTTTTACGCTTCTACACAGGGTGGTACCTTTCCAAACCCAGGGTCCGTACACATGTGAAGATATGGAATTCAAGGCTATTTCAAGACTTTTCACGCCTGTTTTTGATAGGAATTCAAGACTTTTCATCTGGATTTCAGGAAAGAAATAACAATGGCGAATGGTGATTTCAGACTAATTTAAATCAGTGGGGACAGTTTAATGGAATTCAAGGCTTTTCAAAATTAATTACCAAAAATATGTTAAATTCAAGGCTTTTCAAGGCCTTGAAATATGGCAAATGAAGTGCAAGACTTTTCAAGGCTTTCCAGCCCCGTACGGACCCTGAAAACCAAATCGTAGACTTATCACAGAACTATGTTATTATAGTCAACATTATATTAAACGATAGAAGTCATACATGACTGATACCCCCTCCCCACTCCCACCCCACCGTGTCACACACTTTGTATAACCATGAACATGTCGAGTGACCCCTTATCAAAGTTAAGACGCGTGCAATAAGTAGTGTGTACATATAGTTTGAAGTTATCTACAGAATAGCCGAACATAACCGAGACAATTCATATACCTCTCTGTTCACAAGTCATCATTATCGAATATGTCATTCATGAAATGTTTGAATTTGTTTATCATTTTCTTTAATTTTTATTGCACATTCACTATTTTGCTCTGAACATATATATGTATATATATATATATATATGTATATATGTATGCTGTGTACCCCATGCCACATCTCACGACCTTCATTGCACACAACCGAACCCCACAGAGGCTCCTAACTATGTCTTCACTCACCAAAGCTCAAGGGAGACTTTGGCCAAGACAAATTCTACTAGACGCTGGCATAGTTCAGCTGCACATAGAGGCTCAGACAGACAGTTAAAGTTACATAATATGATTGGCTTGAGTTTCTGCCATAGCTTTAAAAATAAATATATGAGGTTGATCATTATAATCTACTGTACTCTAGCTTGGAATAACTGTTTTATTTTAATTAAAAATAGACATATTTGAAGCAAAAGCATAATCATGGGTTTGTATGGCTTGCAGAAGTGACAGGTACAATTAATTTCATTTACTATTCCTGCTATGCGGCAATAAATGTCGAATAAGTGCACCAGTATCTAAGTATGTAGCAGGTGCTTTGGTTTGGGAAATTTGATGGTTTCATTGGATTGTGCGACTTTAACATCCCAAAAGCTGTGTGTTCAGGATGTAGACGCCATGTGGAAACTGTGGATTCGTACTTTAAAAAATGCCGTTTAGTTACGAGCTACACTTCACCTCTTTGTGTAGTCAGAACATGTACACGGTTCCATACGGCTTGGTCCCATGGGCGTCTGAGGTGGCATCAACTGTGCTTTCACACTGCCTCATTTCTGTTA
This sequence comes from Branchipolynoe longqiensis, assembly GCA_030323885.1. Classification (NCBI taxonomy): domain Eukaryota; kingdom Metazoa; phylum Annelida; class Polychaeta; order Phyllodocida; family Polynoidae; genus Branchipolynoe; species Branchipolynoe longqiensis. The sequence goes on from CM059186.1 coordinate 135,256,258, forward strand.
ACATATATTAACCTAATATTGATTAAATGCCCCTTCAGTAAATACCTAAATGGTGTTGATAATGCATTCTCTACTGAGCTATTCATTAGTCATTACAATGCACAATCTGTTCTGAGGAAAGATTCTAATTATGTGGTTGACAACTTTTCAGACAAGAACCCCTACCAATTCGGCCACCACGTCCGGTGAGAGGGAACGTAGGGCGTAGGGAAGTGTGGGGGGGGGGGCGTTGTGGGGTTCTGATAAGTCGCCAACCACAAAAGTATAACCGTATCCCACCCACGATTAACTCGTTAACAGTACACCACCGTGGCAGACTGGCCAAACAAATGGCGGGTTTCCAAGTGTTTGAGGCTCGAGAGGCGTGATCGAGTAATGCGCTGCCGCTGCTTTATTCAGTGTGTGAAACCTTACCGGAGCTGAGTCTCCTCTCGCCGTCAAAGCCGCCGAGCGCGTACAAGTAGCCGCCGTGCACCACCACCGACACGCCACTGCGCCGCTGGGTCATCGTCTGCGGGAGCTGCGTCCACTCTGACGTCACAGGGTCGAACACGTCAACCGTGTCCAGGCAGCGCTCGCCGTCAAAGCCGCCAACGACGTACACTTTGCCTGAGGGAGAGAAAGGGCTGCATGTTATGGATGATACAGGGAAAACAGACACCGGGACACAGCTATGTATATGTGTGATGTATACTATACTATGTGCATATCATCATCATCATGCTGTCAGTCGCAACACCAGCTGCATAGTCCGATGGATTTGAGTTTCCCTCATTTTCTGAGATAAACATATTAGATTGTTCATTATAATCTACCTTATTTTAGTTTGAAGTAACTTTTATTTTAAATCGCAAACCTTTGAGATATTTGAAATGGAAACATGCTAAATTAATTTTGGCAAGCTTGCCAAAACTCTATCACCATAGGCTTCTGCAGTAACAGGTTCTATTAATTGACTCAGTCGTCCCTTCTATGTGCTGGTAAATGTTCAATAAGTGCATCAGTATCTAAGGTAGATATGTAAAATCAAATCTGGATAATTGTTTTGGTTTTGAAAATTTGATGTTTTCATCGGACTATGCAGCTTTAACCACCACTTTGTGCAGTTGTACATTTCATAAAAGCTGCTTGCAAAGTGTTGAAGTGCTGCTGGCTTTTGCAATTTACTAGCGGGCACTCTCTCAGGGAGTAAATAGAGGTCTCACACCGGCAAGAACATGTCAAGACAGGCACAAACTATTTGTCCCTGCAGTGGCTGGTTGGGAGATGTTGGGAGTTCCATTCATCACCGCCCTTAATGCTTCCATGGTAACATGGTTTTCTGTTAGGGTTTGCTCCCTTAGCCTTTGATTCTATCAAGAACCAGAACTTGTATCACAAGGCAGTGGTATACAACTCTGCAAGGCAGGGGTGTCAAACTCCCTGAGGTATTTTAGCACCTAAGGTATCCGAGGTACTACATTATCCGCATACCTCACACAACTATTCCAGATGATTTTTTTCGATTTTTATTATTATTATTATTGTTATTTATTATTATTATTATTATTATTATTATTATTATTATTATTATTATATACACTAGCCCTGTCTAGTTCATGCTACTATCATTCGGCGTCACCAATTAGGCCTGCTCATGACCGCTATGCTGCCACTTCACATGCTGGGGATATGTAAATGAATATGTAGAACTTATATACAGCATATATCACAATATATTTATATATAGTTATGTCCCCAAGATGCATATGTATAGTTATGTACAAAGCTTAATCTCTCTCTCCCGCGCTCTCTCTCTCTATATATATACACACACACAAACATATATATATATATAAGTATATATATATATATATATATATATATATATATTGGGAATTAACCGTTGTACATAACTGCATAACTGATATAGGAAAATATATATAGGAACACAACTGTAGATTTATACATTTATATACACATTGTTGTCTCCCCTACATTTACATGTACAATATATACATTGCATATATATATATATAATAAATATATATATATATATATATGAGAGAGAGAGGGAGAGAGAGGGGAGAGGGGGAGAGGACGAGAGAAATAGAGAGATACACACATATTTAAAAGATGGAAGCATTAATTGTTCGACTGGATGTGCTTTAACTCCTTGGGTTTAAAGGATTTATATATATATATATATATATATGTGTGTGTGTTTGTGCGAGGCAGCAGCACGCGCGCTGAGATCAATACATTCGGTCCGCTAAGCCTCCCTCGGCCTGTCTCATGAGTTACACTCCTGAGAGCCCTCGGTGCATTGATTCGTATAGGAGATCTACAGGCAAGAAGTGACGACTTCAATCGATATCCGAGACCCCATTTCTGACGCGTTTACATTGTCCAGAACAACCCCGAGTTTGTTGGCACATCTGGTCGGCCCCGCAGGGGATGTCGAGCAGCAGAATTGCCCCAGTGTGAAACAAGACCAACACTACAGCTGGCCAGCATTGACAACAAGCCTGAATACCCAGGCTTATATGCTATGAACAGTATAAATACAGCCTCAATAAAAAAAAGATAGGTCACAGCTCGGACACAAGCAAGGGATTGGTCGAGCTCGGTTCGGTTAACTAGAACATTGAGTTACCAGGATTAAAACTGGTCTAATGCACATGAAACCATCTTTTGGAGGGGGGGGGGATACATTAGTTGTTTAAGCAGGGGAAATTTCAGTCGCAGACGACTGGTCTTCCTCATTCCACTGCTACTTTCCCTATCCTAGTAATGCCGAGCGTCTGGCTAGGAAGCGACAAGTACCAATTTTTAAGTCATTGGTTTGACTCGACCAGGATTCGACCCCACGATCTACCAGCACGGGAGACGGACGCTGTAACTCATTCGGCCATCCCGTCTGGTTATCTAATTTTAAATGGCTGAATACAATACGGTTAGTTCGTTATAATACCGCTACAATATAATACGGTTATATAATACAATACGGTTAGTTAGGAATAGAATACGGAATTTGAGAAATATTGTAAATCATGAATGACAAGTTGCGTGTTAATCAATCACTCGGTGTAGTACTAGTAATAGTTATAAACATGTGAATATTGATGAAAAAAAACACCATTCCTGGACTTTTTCATGCCGCTGCCGGTACCTAGTATACGAGACCAGAGTTATTAGCAATTAGCAAATATAATGTATATTTACATAATTATCAGTAATGTTGGCCCATGTTTGTCTGCTCAGCAGCTACTATCTTCATACTAGCGATGAGACATTGTATATGACCACCATAGCTGAATTCCTCAAATCAACGGAGCTGGTCACAACAATACCAGACATGAAATATGGGCTATCTCAACCGTTGTTTCAGGGAGCCCAAGGGAGGTGTTACTGTTAGAGCACATAAAACATGTGGTCATCTGCTTTTACTGGTATTCCTTATATGATTATTCAACTGCATTTCAATTAGACTGGCCTATTTGATATATTTGAGTTCCAACCCTGTAGGTTGGAATTGACCTCTCCAGTGCCATTAGGCTGAGTACCTGATGATTATTCTTAGTAGCTCTGTGATGTCAGAGCTGGGAAGAAGGTGGAATTACATAGTTTATAATGCAAACTAAAAGGGCTTCAAATTTACCATTACTGATAATAGGGTTTGCACTACTTCCCTTTTTTGTTGAAGATTTATACTGCCTATCATGGATAAGCCTGAATAGGCTTGTTTTCACCATTAGACAGTTTGTCGATAGAAAGCCCGAGCCTACACTTTTACCGACGCAAGGGATTTTTTTACCTCCCACACAACATAGACATGGTATGAGAGCAACTCGCCTTTGATGACGATGTAAGTTATACACAGCGGTGGAAATCCAAATTGGCAGAGGTGGGGGCACAGGGAATCGAACCACTGACCTTCAGATTAGGAGTCTGACCTAGAAAAAAGTCACTCTAACCACTCCGCCACAGAGAACACCTTAAGAACTTCTATTGCAGTGACTTGATTGTGTATACTCCTTCTCTATAATTATTGACCCAGGGATTTATATATATGCTTCAGTTCTAACTTTAATACCCACACATTGCCTTATCAATTATTATCACAATAGGGGAAGGGGTATTGAGATGTGCGGGGAAAGGGTTGAGGTGAGACTTTGACGGTGGGGTGTGTTGGGGAGGTGCTATGGGATGGGGGGGGGGGGATGGAGGTATCTAAAAAAATGAACGTAGTTTCACAGAAGGTAAAAAGGAGATAAGCGCGTGTCAAGAAAGGAGATAAGCGTGTAAAGAGCCAAAGGTGACATGGGTGAGATGTGGAAGGAGGGGATGGAGATAGGGAGCGGTTTTGTAATTTATTTTTTTTAAATAAAAAATAAATTTAACAAAAAATAAATAAATGTAAAATTTAAATTATTAAACAAAAAAAATCGAAACCAGCGTGACGTAATTGATGCACGTCCCTCGTGCCCTACCCTTGAGGGAGGCGGCGCCGGCGTCGCTGCGGCGGCTGGTCATGTTGGGCAGCACGGTCCACTGGTTCGTGGTCGGCTCGTAGTGCTCGGCGACGCTGAGTCGCAGGCGGCCGTCGTAGCCACCGCACGCGAAGATGTGCGACCCGTGCGTGACGGCGCTCACATAGCACCTGTGCACGTGCATGGGCGCCACCTCGTCCCACGTGGCCGTGAACGGGTTGAACGTCCGGATGCTGCGGCAAAACAGAGTCAAGATTACATATGTATATAATTACACGGAAGTGGTATGTGGTATGCGATTTTGTGTTCGGATGCCATACCTATCGCTACATGGACCGATTTAATTTACCGCACACGCATCTGTATATAAAACCACACCTGCTTTTTGACGTATGGAATCATCTATATTTATTTCCTATTATCCCCCCTCCCCCTCACCCACATAATGCATGCTGTATCATATTCATAGTGTAAGCCGCTTCCGTGCCTATGGAATCTTAGCTTTTAACTTTAAGTGAATCTGATATAATACTTGGTGTTTTATATGTGCTGTGTATTTTAATATTCCAATATTATTCCCACTGGAGCAGCTGCTTCTTGGTTAGTTCCATAGACCCTCACTACCCGGAACTGCCCCCCCCCCCCCCCCCCCGTTCCAGTCATGCCCACTACACGGTAAACCAGGGGGCGCCACCACCCACTCCACCCACAATCCAGCTGCGGCTGCCTACATGCATATTTCACCAATTGAAAAAGGTTTCTGAAAATATTTGATACATTAGTGCCTGTCTTCAATGAATAACTCTTCATCCAGGACAACGTTGTCCTTATATTGCATGTGTCCTGTCATCGGAGGCACAATCAAATGAAAAAAGTTTTGGACATTGAACAATTATTGTCAGCGATCACAGGGGTGACTGAAGACAAGTGCTACTGTATCTTAAAAATCAGAACCTTTTACATTTGATCAAACACAGGCGGTTGTTGGTTGTTTATGCGGTTGCTTATTATTTAGCACTAGTTTCTGTGGGGTTTCCCCCTCTAAACTGAGAAGGTGTGTACTGATCTTAGCTTTTCAATAGAGCACTTCTGAGACTATTACTAGTGTTATGCAGATATGCAGGTATTGCAATACCTCAGGGAGTTTGATGTCCCTGCCCTGCAGAGTTGTAAACCACTGCCTTGTGGTACAGGTTCTTGACAGAACCAAAGGCTAAGGGAGCAAACCCTGAACAGAAAACCATGTCACTGTGGCAGCATAAGGGGGTTGATGTATGGAACTCCCAACATCTCCCGACCAGCCACTGCAGGGACAAATAGTTTTGCGCCTGTCTGGACATGTTCTTGCCGGTGTGAGACCTCTATTTGCTCCCCGAGAGAGAGTGGCTGGTAACTTGCAAAAGCCAGCAGCACTTCAACACTTTTGCAGGCAGCTTTCATGAAATGTGGAGAGCAGCAGTCAAGTAATGAAAGTAGTCTTTGTCGCATCGCGACTGACAGCATGATGATGATGAGTGTTACCCTCGGGTTCCCGCCTCACTACCGCTACTTCCCGTTCCTGATCATAGGGTGGTGAGGGGCGAGGCTATGCAGTGTTGGACTTCTAAAAATATGTAATTTATAGTATATAATTTCACGTCACACAATTACTTATTTAGAAGAAGAATCTACCCATCTCTTTATTTTTTAATGGGGGACTGGTCAGGAACCACACTGACCAAATAGTTTTGTAGTTCTGCTGAGTGTTATGCCAGTGTAAAATGCTCTTGCTTTCTTTTAAAACATGCACATTCCAGTACCCTCCTACCGATCAGTGGAAAGCTCTAGATACCTGGTTGTGTCCAGGACACCTGTTTGGGCTCCAGGATGCCTGATTGGGCCCAAGGAGACCTAATTGGTCTCTAGGAGACCTGCTTGGTCCCCAGGAGACCTGCTTGGGCCCCAGGAGATCTGGTTTGGCCATAGGAGGCCTGATTGGTCCCCATGAGATCTGGTTGGGCCCCATGAGATCTGGTTGGGCCCCATGAGGCCTGATTGGGCCCCAGGGGACATGCTTGGTCCCCAGGAGACCTGTTTGGGTCACGAGAGACCTGCTTGGGCCCCAGGAGACCTGCTTGGGGCTCGGGAGACCTGAATGGGCAGCAGGAGACCTGCTTGGGCAGCACGGGGACACTCAGAAGCGACATATCATCAGGGTGGGCATGCCCCCTCCAACTTTCCTCCAACCCCTCCCCTCCTCACTTCAGTTCGGCCTTTGACCCCCCCCCCTTCCGCAAAAAAAGTGGCAACAAAATAAGCAGTCCATGTTTTGTTCACTGCACAGTGCACCCACTAAACCAAACAACAAAGAATTAATTTCATCCCAAAGCATAGTATCTGCAGGTGTTTAACATTGTATGCCTCTTTACAATGGAACAACTAAAAACTAACATAGGCTACTAAACATACCAATATACTATCTATCTGCTACTGAAATGCAGACAATCAAATAACTTATCAGCAGCTACTGTTTGGTAAGACAACACCAACACTACAGCTGGCCAGCATTGAAAACAAGCCTGGGTACCCAGGCTTACATGCTATGGACAGAATAAATACAGCCTCAAAAAAAATTATAAAAAAAACAACTAAAAACCCATTCGCCTTAAACGCTCTGTATAGTATATCAATAAAACTGCAAATCCTGTTAAACAAATACATATATATATGTGTGTGTTTAAATACTACATAAGCAAACTTCCTTTCTCCACCCACGCCACCCCTTACATCACATTTTGTTCTTAACCCTTTGTTTTGTTTGATCTCTCAAGGTCGGAAGACCAAAACTATGGCAGTGACAGAATATGACTTAAAGAAATAAAACACAATATTTCCAGATAGTATAACAGCACATCCATTAAAGATGATGGCTGAGAAGCATATAACCACGAGGAGATTGTGGGTCTTCCAATGTCACACAAGCATCCAAGTTTTCAAAACAAATTAGATTGCGAATCATACTTACATACAAAGGACAAACAGAAAAATATATTATTGTTTTATTTTGTTTAACAAAAATATATTCAAATTTGAAATGATTATTTTGTGTACTATTTGTGAGAGGGATCCTACATCCTATTGATCCCGGCCAACTGACGTCAGCTATGTATCAGCTGGATCGCATTAAAACGCCTTCTACTTCTCAATTATCTGATACGCATCCCCATTTACTAACTGAAATAACAACACTAGCGATGTCGGAATCAAGGCGTAGTAAGAATCCTTTTGAGATTCAATGGATATTACCTTTGATTTTTTTTACCACTCAGAAATGAGGCACTTATGATCTCCATGAAAACACGTCGAAAATCTTATTATTATCGACAGAAATTGACGAAGTGTCTTGTGAGAACACATAGTGGTATTCAACGAAAACACATTCTATAAATGACGGGGTATTCTTTTATTATTATCAGTGCGCTCAGAGATTAAAGCCGGGAATTGAACCCGGAACTCAACGCACTGAGAACATAATAGCATCAATAGTGTCACCAGGATAATCACCAGATGGCGACTGTGTATGTTCTCTCAAGTACCTTTAACTTTAAGCGCACCTTTCTTTGAAGGATGTGCTTTCAAAAACATAGCAAATATATGCAATTTCCCATTAATAAAAGCTGCATAGTCCGATAATGGTTTCACATTTTAGAAACCAAAACACTCGTTCAGATGTTATCGCACATATCTACTTTACATATTGGTTCACTAATTAAACATTTCTAGGTGCATATACGGGCAGACTAAGTCAAGTTAATAGAACCGGTTACTGCTGAAGCATACTGGTGTAAGAGATTCGACAAGCATACCAAAATTAATTTGACTTGTTTTCACTTCAAATATCTCCAAAGTTAGCCATTGACAATAAGTTACTTCAAACTGAAGCAAGGTCGATTATAACAACCAACCTAATATATTTATCTCAAAATAAAATGGCAGAAAATAAAATCCACCGGACTATGCAACTTTAAAGCAGTAATCTTTAATAACGAAGCAAACTGTATTCATGGATCCGGAAGAATATAAAACGGTATTCACCCATGAAGACAGAAATGTTAATATTAAATCAGCATAAAATAATGACTGTCAAAAATATCTCCATCATCACTACATCCATTATATGTTGTTGATTGCAGTTTAGGAAAACTGAGACAAGTGCAATGTCTCAAGACTTTAAGAGTCCCCCCCCCCCCCCCCCCCCCCCCACGCAGGTCAGGGTAGTGAACTCTAGCCTGAGCCTCATAACAGAGGTGTCTATGTGCTCTGTGTACTGCACACTGCATCACGGAATCGACCACTGAAAGCCATCCATCGTGCAAGAGGCACTTGGGGCAGTGTTAAAGCTGCATAATCCAATGAAGCCACGGCATATTTTTCAAGCCCAAAACACTTACTTGCTTAGCGTTGATCCCACATATCAAACTTAAATACTGGTCCACCTAACGAACATTTATTGCTGAATATAAGGTATATTATATCAAATTAATAAAAAACAGTCATCGCCTATGATGTTCAGCATTTTGGCGTGCATGTAAATGTTTGCACATATTTTCACTAGAAGTATCTCCAAAGTTAGATATTTTAAACCAAAGTTAGTATATGGTAAAGTAAAAGTAGAGTATATCGAACAAGCTTATATATTTATTTGTAAAACATGTTAGTATCCCATTCTATGCAGCAGTAAATGCTTAATAATATAATAATATGTGCTCCTATATCTACGTTTGATATGTAGGATCAAAAATAGGTAAGTGCTTTGGTTTAAAAATTTTAATGCATTCATCGGACAATGTAGCTTTAAATTCAAACGGAATAATTGTATGTACATTCTTTGTTGTTGTCTTTTCGTGTATTTTGTGTGCATTGGCTTTTTCGTATCTGTTGTTGGTGCGATTTTTATCAATTAGTTTTTCCTTCTGTAAACGGGTTCTAGTTAAGACCTGGTTAACTGTACCTGTTATAGTACTGCGTTCCATCAAAACCACCGACTAAGTAGATTCTCTGGCCGAGCTCCACCAACCCATGGTAGGCGCAGGGCGACGCGTCCTCTAGCGCCGGGTGGGAGAACCACCGATCTGCCCGGGGGTCGTACGTCTCAAAGTAGGCGACAGGGGCGCCTCCGGACCAGCCTCCCACGATGAACACCACGTCACGTGGGATGCGCGGCCGGACCTGGCAGAAACAGGGTCCGTACACATGTGAGAGAAGATATCGAATTCAAGGCTATTTCAAGGATTTTCAACATGTTTTTTATAGGAATTCAGGCGAGTATTGAAGTTTTATTGTGTGTCGGTATGTCTTATGCCGAATGGCGATTTCGAACTAATTTAGATCAGTCGGGACAGTTTAACGGAATTCAAGGCTTTTCAAGACTAATTACCCAAAACAGGTTGAATTCAAGGCTTTTCAATGCCTTGAAATGGGCAAATGAAGTTCAAGACTTCTGGGGGAGGTGAGGCGGGCCGAAGGTGGCGCCACCGGTACAATGTTGAGTCTTACGGGCTATAACGATATAATACAATTCCCTTACGTATCTTTATACTTGTATAATAAGTTGTGCATCATATATATAAGAAGTGTACTGACCAGAGGACAGGGAAGTTTGAGGCCAGGTTCTCTAACACCCCTCTCCACGCAGTAGAGGATTTCCCAGGCTCGCTGTATGATTTCTGTACACGCGTCGTTGTCTTTGATATAGCTGTGACCGCCGATGAAGTCCAGGAAGTAGTTCGGCTGCACAAGACCTAATCTTACGGTAAGCAGAAGGCCCGGAACGGATTGGATGCGGTCTTTTACAGCGTAGTCAACCCAACGAATGATTGCTTCATAAACCTGGCATACCAATGATAATGGTGTATTTACAGACAATTTTAGTAGTGACCTAGATTATTGTGCTGACGTGATCTGTTTGTTTGTTTGTTTGTTGTTGTTTGTTTGTTGTTGTTTTACGTCCTAGCAACATCTAAGGTCATATCAGGACGGGTTGACGTGATCTAGTGAGCATACATTCAACAAGTTTACCCGGTGCTTAATCTACAACACCCTACAGTATGATGTGAGTGCAAGGTTGAAGACCATGGAGCATTTAGGGTTTGACCAGTGCCGGATTTACCTATAGGCTTGACAGGCTGAATTTTCATATGAATACTGTAACTCAAACGAATACTGTAACTACCGCATTTCCTCAAATAATAAGTAGCCATCTCTTGAGATATATATGATAATTCTTTGTGAAATAATAAATAAAACACGACCTACGAAGTGGCCCCACGCTAAGAGTGGATAAAATAGAATAAATTTCCCATCTCATAATTGAGCAAATATGGCATGTACAGTAGGATTATTCTCCTTTAGATTAGATATTGACCATCAGACATATATATGCCTCTTGCACAGAAGTATTTCCTGCATTCGCCATCACACTCTGGTATTTTGTCACTTTAATCATCGAACCTGCATTCACAAATAGTATTGATTAAATATCGAACTATTTGAACGACACGTGTCGATTCTGGCATTTATCAACAACACCATTAACCCATGCTAGATCTTTCCAAACAGAAAGTTGTGGGCTAAGACTTTTAGATTAGGTGCCCTATAATGAATATTCGCAGACATTTAGAAATGGTCAATCTTTTCATAGCGAAAGATTACAACCATTGGTTGGCTTTATGCTGCTAGCATCGATAGGGTCATAACTGGGTCATCTAGGTAGCTCAGGGGTAGCAAGATTAGTTCATTAACTGGTTCAATAATAAGGTACTAATAAATAGGCCACTAGACTAATTGGAGAATGAGACTAAAAACTGCCAAGGCTTTACTACTTCAGATCCCATGGAGACATGATTGAGGTTCATAAGCACATCAATAATGTGTACTCAGTTGATGCCAGCTACATTAAAAGGGACAAAACAGAGTTTGAAACAAGGGGGTCATAGGTATAAGTTAAAGAAGCAGAGGAAAAAATAAGAAACAGAGACATATATTCCTGACATTCCATGTGGTAAATTCCTTAAATATGCTACCAAGTGATGTAGGAGAAGCACCCAGTTTAAATACTTTTAAATCTAGGCTAAACCAATTATGGACACATTACCAAAACAGTCAGAAACCCATGCATGGATATTTTAGTCCCACAAGTCACAGAGATGAAATGCCATATGAACTGCCAAAAGACTATGTGCCTACCTATGATAGAAGAGGATAAAGTAAATTAAAGTAAAGAGACTAGCAAAATTACTGCCCTGGACTTAGGTGATATTTATCCAACCCAGTTCACTCATTCAAGGCATGTTGCGTGTTGCTTTTAATGATATTCTAGTATATTTTAAACCAACATGCTCGTCTGTGGTGTGATGATACCCATGTTCGCCCACCAGCTTGCACTCTTGGTTAGTTCTCACTAGATAAAAGATTCACCCTGTACTTGTAGTTCACAGGTGAATGACAACGAAGTCTAAATACTGGCGAAAATAGCCTTATGCCAGGTACACACCTACCGTTCATCCGCACCCACCTACCGTTTACGAACTAAAACTGCCCAAAAGTCGGTAGGTGTGCACTCCCCTAGCACACCTACCGATTGCGATTCGCGCATAAAACCTCAGTTTTAGGGCTAAAACCGTCCGATTACGATTGCGATTCGTGATTCGAAAAATGAATCGGCCCGTTTTCAGTTTTAAGCGGGTCGGGTCGAGTCGCGAGTTTTAGTGCGCGAATCGTAAACGGGAGGTGTGTACTAGGCATTAGTATGGAACAGGAAGTAGAATGCCCGGCTCCAATATCAAATGGCTACTTATATATATCAGCACATAGTTGGTGAAATGGGCGAGATTGCAAAAATACAATATGGCGGCGATAGAAAGCCGTCGATTTCACTTTTAAATTCTATTAAACTAGATGTTTTATTATATTTTCAACTCAAAGGTAGCGGGGAAATATGTAGATGGGTCACTCTCCTGAAAACTGGTCAGCAATAGATGGGATTTTAAAACATCAATAAAAACCTTCCTACTTATTTTTTTCCTATTCATTTTTTTCCTATTCATGTTCAGATTTGATGAAAGAAATAAGGGAAATAAAATAAAAATGTGTGCAACTTTGGTCTTTTTAGTTATGAACTGTTTTTGTACAAAAAAAACCTCATTTTACAGTCATCCATTTGTAACATGACATATGGGACGTGGTTGAATCTGTAGTGGTCTGCACTGACCTCTCAGGCAAGTAACCACATAGACAGGTAGGCGTGGGGAGTGTGTTGATATCAGGGAGCCTAGGTGGTGTAATGGTTAGCACACTGGCCCGGAATGCAAAGAGATGTGGGTTCGAGTCCCGCTCTAGGCACAGCATTTCCCATTTTCATCACCCCCACGACACTGGTTGCCGTGATCAGGATCCTGTACAAGCTTTGCGCTGTATGGTTGTTGAACCTACCCTGTGTATGTATGTGTTAGTGCATTGCCTGTATGTATGTAATTGTAAGCATTACAAGACTTACAATTCCAGGGGGACGAGTGTAGTGGTCTGCACTGACCTCTCAGGCAAGTAACCACATAGACAGGTAGGCGTGGGGAGTGTGTTGATATCAGGGAGCCTAGGTGGTGTAATGGTTAGCACACTGGCCCGGAATGCAAAGAGATGTGGGTTCGAGTCCCGCTCTAGGCACAGTATTTCCCATTTTCATCACCCCCATGACAAATCCTTATTAACATCTTGTATTGCATTGATATATCAAACAAAACAGTTCCCAAATCAAAGAGGAAGTATTTATTAACATGTATGCATGCTTAAATTTAAAAAAAAAAAATGTTAATGTCTTCAGAAATAACATTACAAATTTCCATCACACGTGTAACCATGGTGTCTGGATGCCACACAAATATTGTACACTAATTATTCAGTGAATAAAGCATGGCTGGGAATTACTTTTTTTTTTATCAATATAAGCACTAGATATTTCTGTATATTATGCCATGATTAATATGCTTCTAAGTATGATATTATTTAATTCTGATTAGATATTTATTAAGCAGACTGGGTGGTGTCCTAAACATGTGTTACACATGTGACACACATGTTATACTGCCATAAGAGATATCTTATTCATGGACTACACCCTTATTTTTTATCTCATCAATTTATATTTTACATAGATGTAAAGGGGAGATTTCCAGCTTTCATTTTCAACCAAAAAATGTAAAAAATTCAAATATTAAATTTTAACTCTCCATGTGACACTTCTGGCCAGTTTTCAGGAGAGTGACCCAGATAAAAGATTCACCCGATACTTGTAGTACACGGGTGAAGACCAGCCTTATATAAATACGGGCGAAAATAGCGTTAGTATGGAACAAGAAGTAGAATGCCTGGCACCAGTGTCAAATGGTTACTTATATCAGAATAGAGTTGGTGAATGAGAGAGAATGCAAAAAGACAAGATGGCGGCCAGAGAACGCCGTCGATTTCACTTTTAAATCTGATTAAACTAGATATAAATATTATATTTTTCAACTCAAAGGTAGCGGGCTATCAATAAGACATATGTAAAGAATAAATGTTGCTTCTTAGATTGTGAAATTAGGCTCTCATTTCCTTAACCCGCATTTTCGACCGTTTTTATATAGGGTTGGTATTCACCCGTGTACTGCGAGTACGGGGTGAATACTTTATCTAGGAAATATGAAGACATATACAAAGAATAAATGTTGCTTCTTAGATTGTGGATTTAGGCTCTCATTTCATTTCCCCACCTTTTCGACAGCTTTTATATAGGGTTGTTGGTATTCACCCGTGTATTGCAAGTATGGGGTGAATCCTTTATCTAAGTTTTCACTGGTTTTCAATTAATTAATACATCCCCAACTCGGGATCAATTCAATGGTGGCCCATTCCTAATTTCAGCTGATACCCGTAGGGCATTATGAATTTCGGTAAAACTGCTAATATCAGCCAGCCAGGCGCTATGCTGATAAGCAGATGCTCTGGGCCTTCTCTATAATTAAACCAAATACTATGCTTACCTCCTCTTCTCTTTTGACATTAAGCCGATCATCTGACAATATCTCAGAGAGCACTTCTACATCGAACTCCAATAATTCTGTACTCTGAGTGGCTACAAGCCTAAAATTGTCTAGTAAATACTTTCTTGACTTTGCATATAGATTTAGGCAGTTGTACCTCTGTGCAAATTCCATTATCCCAACACAGTTTGTGGGGTTCAATTGTGAAATTAGGAAGTCACAACAAGCATTTCTCAATCCCGGCATCAACAATGTGTCCGCGATCGGTAATAAAGTTGTGACCGATTTATCCGTCAAACTGACTCGTCGTGTATATACATATTCAATTATCAAATTCATCATTTGCTGATTCACTCCGCTAATCTGCACCTCCGACTCTTCTGTCTCCTTCATTCCATTGGTAAACAGGGCCCTAAAATAGTCACTGTTTGCAGCTAGAATAGCTTTGTGAACAGGAAACTTGCTGTCATCAACAAGGAGAACTACATCGCACAAAAGGCGATGCTTTCTCAACTTGTTGATTGCCTCCCAAACTTCTTGCATTTCATCCTGGTTGTCTACATGAAGCGTGACCAACCCATCTTCCCCCTCTTCACACATTTCGGGTGGTGTTCCGAAGAAATACTGCCAAAATCCTGAAATTATAGTTTTCAAATAGTTCATTTGGTTATCAAGTCAAAGGCCAAGCCGTTGGATCAGCTGGTTAAACCGGATGTAGACCGGCGTTGCTTAGCAAGGGTGACGTAAATAAATTACTTGTGACATCACAGCGAGTGCCATCCCATGACGATATGGGTGACAATATATAGTTTGGTTAGACGACACTTGATTAAATATTAGCAAATTTCCATTACAAACTACGCTCCCAACCTATGGGTTTTCCAATTATATTGTTAGTAACCACTGATTGCACTGTGTTCTTGTGTCAATAACTTCTCTTCTAGTTTTCTTCTGCTGACGTATCTTTATTTATTTATTCATTTATTTATTTATTTATTCAGTTATTGGTAAGCTACTCGATTTTAATTTGGTAGGCGGTATAGTTCACTGATGAGCTATAGTGACTGAAATTGCAGGTTCTGTTTATCGGGGTTTGTTTTTCATTAGGTCTGAGTCGAGCCTCTGAAGTCAGGCCAGTGGACGAGGTCGGACATAGGCTAGGGTTTAGATAAAGGATTCACCGGGTACTCACAGTACACAGGTGAATACCAACCCTATATAAAAACAGTTGAAAAAGCCGGTTAATGAAATGAGAGCCTAATTTCACAATCTAAGAAGCAACATTTATTTGTTGTAGATGTCTTCATATTTACCCGATACCTTTGAGTTGAAAAATATAATAAATTAGCTAGTTTAATACGATTTAAAATTGAAATCACCAGCGTTCTATGGCCGCCATCTTGGATTTTTGCATTCTCTCCCATTTCACCAAATCTGTGCCAATATATGTAGCCATTTGATCATGGGACCACAGTTTCTACTTCATGTTCCATACTAAAGCTATTTTCGCCCGTATTTACACTACATTGTCATTCACCCGTGTACTACAAGTACCGGGTGAATCTTTTATCTAGCTAGGGTTAGGCTGATAGAATGTAATATTCTTTACTTACTTAGGTTTACTTAGGACAAAGGTCATTAGACCTGTATATCCAGATCATTGTCTGTTGAATCTGGAAAGATGTCATTTCCAGCCCAGTCTAAAGGGCGGTTCACAATGGCGAGTTAAGTCTGCTTAACTAATTCGCCTCCTTTAGTTCGACTCAAATTGGTCGTGTGGACGTGATGTTGGGGCGACTTAAGCCTGAGTCGCCTCATCTAGTTTAATTCATCTAAACCACCTCTCGAGGTAGTTTAAATGAACCGAACTAACTTAAGTCGGCCCACCTAGCTTGTGTGGACGGTAGCGGTTTACTTTAAGCGGATTAAGCATGTCACACTATATAATATAATTTGGTCTATGAACCGGCTAGAGGTGCACAGATATTTTTTTCATCATTTATTTTTAGGGTTTCACTGCCCAGCAGAAGTTTTGACCGTTCCAAAACAATACATTCAGTCAATACATATCTAGGTCGAACCCACACTCTCTCATGGTGACATTGAAGAACCGAAACTAGCACTGGTTAGTATGGATTTGCTTATGCGCAGAGATCGATTTCCGCCTTAAACCGCCCCAAGTACTGCTTGTGTGGACAGGACGCCTAGTTCGCCTCCTCTAGTTCGCCTTATCTAGTTCGGCCTAAAGTTGTGCTGTGTGAACGGGGCTTAAGTGGCCCAAGCTCAGAGACACCTCATAATTATATACAATATCTTGATCCCTCCAGTATCTGTCAATCCTTCATTCAATACTTGGAGCCGCCACAATATAACTTGGGAGGCTGTTCCACACATTGGTAACTCTTTCAGTAAAAAATACTTGCCTGCAGCGGGTTCTTGTCTTCTCTTGTAAAGCTTGTAGGCCTATGGATGTCCCCGAGTTGGTCTTTGGTTCGGTCCTGCCATGGACATAACTGGAGAAGCTGCTTATGATTTTGAATGTTTCAATCATGCCTCCACGTAAGTGGCGGTAAGCCAAAGGTGGGAGTTTGAGGCATTTTAACCTCTCTGGATAACTGAGATCCTTTAAACCGTATACCATTCTAGTAGCTCTTCGTTGAACATTCTCTATCATCGTTATGTCTTTTTTCCTTGTGGGGCTCCAGACTGCATTTATATACTCCAATTGTGGTCTCACAATGGCCCTAAATAACAATCGGAAATTTTCTAAATCCATATATATAAATGACCTTCTCACCGACCCCATCATTTGGTTTGCTTTGTTTACCTTGTCATTTATGTGCTGCTCAAAATTTAGCTTCATATCTACTGTTATACCAAGGTCCTTCCTCTCCACCTTTATTCAGTTCCGCACAAAAGTTCCAGCAGAACTCGGCTGAGTAAAAACAAATGATTAGTTTAATATTTCTGTTTCTAGGCGCTCCATTCGCTGAGATAACAATTAGCTACCACTTGTTAAGGGCGCATTCCATATACGCGTAATGCGTAATGCGAATGCGAATGCGACAAAAAATCGAAACGCCTTGAAACCTATGAGCTACATTCCATACACGCGTAATGCGTAATGCGAATGCGAATGCATCAGAAATTCATTATCCCGATCGGTCCCTGTAGCGATCGGTACGTAATGCGTTATGCGTCAAGCTGGATGTGAATAGAAACCTGAGTCTGATGTCTCCATTAGTTTAACACTAGGAGAGGCGACTGAGCATTACGGAACAGCCTCACAGAGGGGTGCTAATTGGAAACACATGGTGAGCTGGGCACCAGGGAGACATAGGGTTAGGGGAAAGCTAAAAATGCTACCATATGCACAGAAATATGAATACTTATCTATAATTTGGTTATAATAAAGGTAGGAACCCCCATGTGACATACAAAAAGTTACATAGATATACATGCAATATTTGGTCACATACAGAGCAGTATGGAGAATAATTGTTTATTTTTATTTTTTAAATATAGCCAGTCGTGCGCCACATAACGCATTACGCATCACGCGTATATGGAATGCTGGCATTCGCATAACGCATAACGCGTAACGCATTACGCATTACGCGTATATGGAATGCGCCCTTTAGACAAGTACGGGGACGTGAATATTATTTATTCACCTTCATTTCAATAGCAGATTGAAATCACCCAAGATCAATATAATAATTAAATCAAATTCAATTCGACCAATCTGAATCCTCTTAATGACCAATCTGAATCTACATTTTGGTTATGTTTATGGTTAGGGTTAAGGTCAAAGTCCCGGTAGACCGCACGTCATCGGCTATGTGTATCACCCATTGCATACATGCACCATACACCCATGCATACATGCTCCCATGCATACATACATGCATAGTAGGCCTACACCTACTGATATATAAATAGAAATTGGTTGAGGTTTTACGACTTAGCAACATCTGAAGTTATATGAGAACACGTTCTAACGTGTATCAGTGCGTCCTCTTAGTGGCTTTAAAGTGGTATCGTACCACGAGAACCATGGATATGACATATCACATCATCTTGACCTGACCATACATGGTGGCCAGGCTTTCACTGTTTCAGTGTAGAATTTTGGGAGTTTTAAACCTGGCCGAGTCAAATCAGTGACTTACAGAATTGATACTTGTTGCTACCGCAGACCAGTGCTCGGCATTACTAGGATAGGGCAAGGACTGATTGGATGTGCATCATGATTATGTGACTGAGTGGGAAATCGGGTCATGGTGCCGGCGGCCTGGTCTCTCAAGGGACAGTAGGCCTACTATAAAGTCGCCATGAGTACGCATTCTCATAAGTCGGTACCCATCCTGGTATGACCTTAGCTGTTGTCAGGATGTAAAACCCCAAAAAAGAAACACTCATCTTGACATTGTAGGCGGAATATAGTATATATATATACATACAGTAAAATACTAAAACCTCTCTAAATCGACCGACCATGGGACCGACTTTAAATGGTCGATTTAGTGAGGTGGTCGGTTTAGGGGGTTATAATATGGTTACAATGGTATTGTTGGGACCTAAATAAAGCGACCGATATAGGGGAGTGGTCGATCTGTGGAGGTGGTCGGTTAGGGAGGTTTTACAGTATATATATAGGATAATTATTTATCGATATATAAAGGGCGGAGCGGCCTATCCTCCGTTATTGTTTATATTATCTACTGCGCAGTAGCCAACCGCGTGTGTGCGGAATTGCATTGGTTTGGCCTAACCTTGTGCGCCAACGAAAAGTAAGTTGGCTTGGCCTAAGTGGGTCCCATGACTGCTTGCTACTGCAGCGCCACTTTGTGTTCGTGGCCTGCGCCCCTCTGTTTGGCCAGTGCGCACCTGCTTTTCAAACTTTATGACCGGCTGGGCAGTTGCCTAGCCATGAGACTATTATTAAACTGTTCAACCCATATTCATGTTTGTGTTTGTGTCCAGAGCATAGCCTACTTTATATGTATATATACTGTATGTATACATATATATACTGTATGTATATATATAGTTTGTTTGTTTGTTGTTTTACGTCCTAGCAACATCTAAGGTCATATTAGGATGGGTACTGACTTGTGGCAGTGCGCACTCATGGTGACTTTATAGTGCTGTCCCACTGGGAAACCAGGCCACCAGCACATTGACCTGGTATCCCACTCAGTCACATTATCCTGACACTGAGCACACCGGTCCTTGCCCTATCCTAATAATGCTGAGCGTCTGGCTAGGAAGCGACAAGTATCAATTTTAAAGTCATTGGTTTGACTCGACCGGGATTCGAACCCACGACCCCACGATCTACCAGCACGAGAGACGGACACTCTAACTCATTCGGCCATCCCGTCTGGTCTGTATATATATATATTTATATAAATATATATATATAAATATATTTATATACATACAGTAAAACCACTCTAAATAGACCGACCATGGGACCGATTTTAAATGGTCCATTTAAGGAGGTGGTCGGTTTAGAGAGTTTGGTATTGTATGGGTCATCGTTTGGGACCCAAATAAAGTGATCGATATATGAGAGTGGTCGATCTGTGAATGTGGTCGGTAAGAGAGGTTTTACCGTATAATATATATATATATATATATATATATATATATATATATGGGTCGTTCTCAGAAGTTGTGTACCAATAGTGTGACATCAGACCAGAAAATCAAAATGCTGCCAAAGTCCTATAAGCAAGTTTCCTCAATGTGTATGTCCTTTTGCATCTGAATAATTGAAAATAAACATATTCTGGCATTTTTAAGTAGGTCAAATGATGCTCACACCCAATAAATAGCAGTATAGCATGGAAACCAATCTGACTCCAAAATCAAATATTTTCCACACAAAACTTGACATTTTTAGGACATTTCACATGCCACTTGCTTTATAAACAGTAGTAATAATAATTTGAAACCTCATTGCTATGGTTTTGTCTTATTTGTGAATATTAAAGAGAAAAGCAAGAAAATATTAGCAGAGTAACAGATTAGCAGAGTAACAAAGTGGAAACAACAATTTTACACAATGTTTGGCTCAAATTTCAATGTTTAGGGTCAATTTCAGGATTGATCTTTTACTATGCCATAACTGGGTCCATGCATAGTGTCAAATGGTGAAAATAGTTCCTGTACTGTATCTGTACTCAGTGTTTGATACAGAGTTTCATAGTACTTGCAAGTGGAAACGAAATGTTACGATGTTAATGACTCCAGAAAATGTTAACTATTTCATAATTTTTTTTTAGAAATAAATGTCTTCAACTTAATGAAGACATTGTATATGACCATTTGAAGTGAAATGAGCTGTTGTTCAGAGGTTTTCATTAAGTTTGTGACACTTTATTTTCAATGCTGTTGACAATGTCACAAATTAGTGATGTAATTTTCTATGTATTTAGCTACATCCATCCCAATAAGATACATAATACACAATATTAACATTTACTTTTGATCTAAACTATCTCCCACATTATTTGGCTAACTGATGAAATCTAAATATTGACACTCCAATAAGGGTTTCTTTGAAATATGCATTTCTAGTAGACTACCTCAAGTGGTACACAGTTTCTGAGAACGACCCATATATATATATATATATATATAATATATATATATATATATATATATATATATATATATATGATGTGTGAGTAGGATATACATATGATATGGGGTGTGTGTGTATATATATATATCCTCCGATGCGACTGAGACTGGTCAACATCCGGAGGAGGTGAGGTGGGTGAGATGGCGCCACTGGTACAGTGTTGTATCTTGCGGAGGATAACAATAATAATAATAATAAGTAATATTACCTTGCGAATCTTTATACTCGCATAATACGTTAATCATCACATATATCAGGGTATTATGTTATATATATATATATATATATTATTATATATATTCTCAGATAAGGCTACGGGAGTTTTCAGAATCAATAGCTTCAGGTATGTCCACCATACATTTCCTGACCTACTATTGCGGTATGTATAGATCTACTGACAGGTCGAGTGTGCTGGTATCAAGTATGGCTGAGAGCACACCCGACCCCCTTCTGAAGGCGGGGGCGGTCAACACAGGTGAAATTCTGTGGGGCGTGACTTAACCTTAATTCACCCTGAACCCGGAACCCGGACCAACTAGCTCCCTACAGTCGAACAGCGCAAACAGCATTACAGAGGGTCGGCAAACACTCACTGGTTATAAATATAACACATGTAAGCGGTGCACCCTGGCAGGGAGCCCTGTGAACACAAGAGTGTGCCCCCCAGTTATTCTGGAGACGGTGTAGCCAGTAGTTAGTCCTGTGTACATCTGAGTATAGGGTGGACGATGTGGGAGTTCTCTGCCCCTTCCAACTAAGGTAAGTGTATTGAAATATTATAGTAAATATTGACAAGTCCGTGTATAAGAGTGTATTCGTGCACCAGGAGCTAATTGAAGGGCCCATATAACACATGCCCCGAGCTCATATGATGTATGTGATAAATATTACACTATAATCGAAAGGCACGATTGTATATAAGCGTAGGCAGTGGCGCAGTGCTGTGGAAATGGTGTTCCCTTACTTTGGGAGGGAGAACGGCGTTCCCTTAATGTTTAAAATAATTCAAACCTGCAGTCCCTCACTTTTTAAATTTAAATTTATACTTAATCTTTTTTTTAAGCACTGCACCACTGCGCGTAGATATACGTAATAGGCCAAGTCGTGGGCGGGGTAATTTCAAATGGGTCGAAGCTGAAGGCAGAGGCCCATTTGAAAGCACTGTGGGTTATTATAATGCATGTATATATGTAGGTCCTATTTTATTACACATTTACGGAGTTGTTTTACAATTCACTGCGGAATTATGGAATCGCTGGGTCATAGTAATGTGTCTGCAATAATCATATTATAACGGTACATGTATGTAGCTGTCAGCAACCAATCGCCAATCGGTTGCCAATTGGTCGCCAACAGCTTGGCGACTGGTTGCCTATACTGATCGGCGAGCAGTCACCGACCGATCGGCGACTACCCCCCAAAATTCAGCCCCGATCGCCTACCGCTTGGTGACCGGTCAGCAGTCATCGAGCGGCTTGGTGACCGGTCACCAGTCATCGAGCGGTAGCTAGGCCACTTGTCACTGAGTAGTTGATGACTGATCGGCAACCAATCAGCGACCGGTCGCCAACCCTTGTTTTCCCCGCTTTTCTTTGTTTTTGGTTGCAAAGTCACATGTGACTGTTTTTTTTGGGTCGCAAAGTGGTCGCACGCCATAGTGTGACTAATGGAATATAGCAAGTGTACCATGTGTTCGTGTGGTAGCAGGGTACGAGTGGGATTAGCTTGGAACTCGATCTGAGGTACAAGGACATAGGCCCCTAAGGCATTCAGTGCCTCGCCGTCAAGCCCGGGGGGGGGGGGGGTGCACTAATCCGGTGACTATTAGATGCGCGGGTCGTGTAGGTGGGGCCCATTTTGCCCAGGCAACTCTAGAATAAGACGAGAAATTGTGGTTCATTTTTGAAGTTGTGATCCTTGCATGTTGTAACTGTTTGCTTCTAGGCTTTCTCTTGCACCTGTGAAGTAACCATTTCTGCTGTTAAATGCATATATATATATATATCTTATATATATATATATGTCTGCATATATAATGAATAAATATGTTAAATGTAAATTATATAGAAGGTCTATGTATAACCCATATATATTGTAATGACTTAGTGAATATACGATAGCATCTGTCTAGTATTTGTTGGTTGTATATACTGTATATGTCCCAATAGAAGCATACTACCCAATAGAAGCACACACCCCATTTCAAGATTGAAAGCATGTACAAATTTAATATCATATTCAGACTGAATGCACATAAAATAAGACAATCCCACTTTATTTCAGAGGCACAACAAAAACAAATCAAAATTTACGATCATATTCAGACTAAATGCACATAAAATAAGACAATCCCACTTTATTTCAGAGGCCCGACAAAAACAAATCTATGAAATTCTTTAACTTTGAATAGATGCGCATCCATGTGTCTGCACTTGTGCAGTGCGCATCTATTGGGAGATATACGGTAGATATAAACAATATATAGGCCTATATGTATGCATATATAGATCTATATATATATGTAATTAAAAGAAATAAATATTGCTTATTAATTAAATCTGTAAATGTTGCTTTTGTACAGCTGGTGATTTATGCTTCACTTTCCTTGTATTTTGTTTCAGAACAGGACCCTGATGCCCTCTTCTACTCATTCCCTCTTGTCGATAATGGGAGGTCACTATGACCTGTTGTTCTGAGATATCACACTGACGGGTGTCATTACCTGTCTTTTACTGACAGTTTAACCGCGGGCGTGAGCATGCACCAAATAGGCCTACCCATGAATGGGGGCGTACACAAACATCACATGGGGTATTTTGATGATTGACCACTCACGCCCCTTGTAAGTGATAAGTGATGTCCAAGTTACACATTGACCACGTAGACGTCGTCCTGGGGATGGTGTTCATAATAGGACTGGGCGTGCTCCTTACCTGCTCATTTCTTGTCATCAAACCTTTCCTTGTTGAAAAAGGCCTCAAA
Source organism: Branchipolynoe longqiensis (assembly GCA_030323885.1). Classification (NCBI taxonomy): domain Eukaryota; kingdom Metazoa; phylum Annelida; class Polychaeta; order Phyllodocida; family Polynoidae; genus Branchipolynoe; species Branchipolynoe longqiensis. The sequence goes on from CM059186.1 coordinate 135,280,422, forward strand.
CCAGCAAACTGCACGCTGGAAGATCTGCGCTATCACAAAGATCATATGACTGGAATACTACACATCTGCCTGATCATCACAGTGTCCTACACGACGGCAACAAGTGAGGGTGGTGTACTCATGGTGCCCAATGCCACACTATATGATTTTGCAGACAACTTACACCGGCAGGTCAGTGCTATTTCCATATCCATGTATTGATTCTACTCATTAACTGTGTTTTGCATTCTGAGGTTTATGTGCACCCTCCTACCCATTGATGGATTTCTTTCCATTTATTCCTCTCTCCTGCACTCTTATAGCGTCCCCTGGGGGAGTTTTGTTTGCATCCTTTGGTAGTCTCATGGTAAAATATAAAGCTGCATAGTCCGACGAAAGCATCAATTTTTCAAAACCAGAACACTTATCTAGATTTGATCCTACATACTCAACTTTATATGTATTGCTGCATAGAGGGGGGATACTAAGCCAATTTAATAGAACCTGTTTCTGTTGAAGCCTATGGGGTCATAATTTTGGCGTGGTTGCCTAAATTAATTTGGTATGTTTATGTTTTCACTTCAAATATATCTATGTCAGTTATTTAAAACAGCCGCTGTATCAAACTACAATAAACTTGGGGTCTGATTTCAAGTCTGGTCTGAATTCTATTAAAAATTATCCTGCCTAATCTTGAACCAAACTAGATTTGTTTTACAGTGTGTACTGGAAGGGTTCTTATAGTCAGCAACTGGATTTTCTTTTATTAGGTTGTTATGTGCACCTTGTTCTCCCCTTTCTACTAGGTGCACCTTCACCCAGTGCCTTCCTTTCCCCATCTCTCTGTGCTCTTTCCTTCGTTCCTGCATATATGCAACTGGTTGCAGAGATGTTAACGCTACTAATGTTAGGTAAATCCCTTGCTTATTAGTCAAAGGAATGTTGAACATGTGTCACCGCTAGATAGGGTCGTAGTAAAAAAACAAGAAGGGCATTCAAAAGTAAGGTCAACTCCACCTAGGTAGTGCTACGTCTGTAATTACCCGGAAAGCCGCTAGGTGGCCATTTTCTAGTTAAGTCTGGTCACCAATCAGTGTAGATAAAAGATTCACCCCGTACTTAAAGTACGGGGTGAATCTTGTATCTACAATCAGTGGTGCCTAGTGTGAAGCAATACCTAGGCCTACATATTTAAATCTAGTTAATGACTAGATTTATCTTAAGCCTATTGCTAACCAGATCTTGATATGTACCGGTCATAAAGACAGTGTCTATCAACACTGGTATACGTAATGCAGCAACGTCTAACCAACTACCCGTTACCAAATCTACCATATATAGGCATATAGGCTATAAGTAGCCTATGTTTGTATGTATGTATATATTGTGTAGGAAAAATATATGTCTGTCATTGCAAGGGCACAAAAAAATCATTTTATTTTGTAATGTATAGCCACATAACGACATGTCACCTAGACTGAAATATAGCATGCATGCGACCGGGAGAAACATATATGTGTTCTGTTTTAACAAAACAAACAAAAACTGTATTTGTTTCAGTGTCCAGTCACCAATATAGATTACCTCGCTGACAGTTGGAGAGATGGGCACGTGTGGCCATGTTGGTTCAACCCGCAAAACACTTCACAAGTTATCGCTGGTCAAGCAACATCCTACTGGGGGGCCATTCACAGCGCCCTCTGGCCCTCCATTGCTGTGCTAGGATCATCTTCATTCTTTACTGCTCGTAAATGTACCCCACGCCTAGAGGAATAAATCAAGAAGTGTACCAAAATAATACAAATAGAAGTTAATGATAAATTCGTTTCATAACTAGGTAATGGTGGGCAGTTTTAAAAGTCACATGTAACTGATCTAGCTTCAGTGTTAGTCTTTTCCTTTTATATACATTAAGACATTTTTATTCACAATGTCCATACATAGGCCGTGTTCACACGGGCCATGTAAATCGATTCGTAGAAATCAACTTGTATAGTTCGGGTTACATTTCCCGTGTGAACGGGTGTCTGAGGTGGATTAAGGCTGATTCGATTCCTGTGATGCGAATTCTGTAAACCACCTCTCGAGGTAGTTTACGTGAGGCGATTTCTGTGATTCGATTTATTTTGCCCGTGTGGACGCAACTGAGGCGGATTAAGCACCTCACACGCATGCGCAGTCGACCTTAGTTTGTTGACTTTCCGGTCGATCAAAAGCGCATATTATATAATTTAATTAATGAAACCGCTATCTATGCACAGATATTTTTTTCATCATTTATTTTTAGGGTTTCACTGCCCAGCAGAAGTTTTGACCGTTCCAAACCAATACGATTCAATCCATACATATCTAGGTCAAACCCACACTCTCTCGGCCGACGTCGACAAACCCAAACTGGCGCTGGTTAGTCTGGACTTGCTCATACGCAGATTTCTATTTCCGGCCCAAGTACTGCCCGTGTGAACGGGCCGCTAATTCGCCTCACCTGATTCGATTTGTCTGATTCGCCTCACATTTTGCCCGTGTGAACACGGCTAAAGTCTACAAACAAAAACTAACCTGCTGACAATAGAAATTGTAGGAACAGTGTAGCCATTAATTGTTGTCTTCCCACTGGAATCCTGGAGCTGATATGCAAATACCCTACATACTGCTATTTAAGGAAACAAACACATATTAGAAAAAGATATGATGTTCATATTAACGTGGATGGTAGCAGTAACTGGTTAGTTTTAAATGTAATTCCATTATACAAAAGCAATGGCTGCGATATAAGTCTTAAGTCAGAGCACTAGTCTATTTTATTTGGTAAACATCCTTATTCTCCAGAATAAATATCTTCAGCGCTAAGGCTACCTATTTGTTAAAGTAAATTTTACACAAGCAATTTGAGTTTTTGTGGTGGTTTCCCCCCTTTAACCGACATCAATGTGGAACTTTGATTATCGGTGTTGGATTTATTTTTAACAGGAAGATCCTATATTTAACATGGACATGTATATCTAGATAAACTCAGAACAATAGGAAATATATTAGATTTGGTTGGTCCTCCAATATAGTAGCGACTTGTAATTTGCAAACCTTTATTCTTTATATAGCTGGTAGAATGTGCCTGCACAGGGAAGTACTTAATATTTTATTAACGCATTCTAGACCTACTTCTGTGAGTCAATTGTCAGCAGTTGAAATTTCCCTAGCTTAATCAACAAATGTAACACCAAAAAAATCACCTGGCGTTGTCTCATTTAACTGTCCGCCCAAAGACATGACCACTGATGACACGTGCGATGTCAGGACAATATTGGTGTGGATATAGCTTTGCCATTTGAAGACAGGTATCATTTTAGTCCTTTATTGAATAAAATATGGACGATTGATTGCACATCCTACTGGTGAGGGAATAATATTGGCAGTGTAATATTTAGGTCATGTGAACACAGCAGACTGACATAATGATAATAAAAGGTGTCAAATGGTGTTCATTTTATTAATAGGTTAAATGACGTATCATTGTAATTTTGACCCGCATCTAATGACTAATGTGCATAGATCTTCATTCCTGTATTTAACTTTTAAGCAAATTATTTTTATGAAAGCTATATCTTATATGCAAATCAGTGATTAGAAAACCATTGTTTTAGTTCATTATTCGGAATATTTATTTCAGAATAGTGGAATCACCACATATGAGTTTAGACAAAGCAGTTTGATAACTTTGCAGGAAGGGTTATAAATAATTTACCCACCCCATCGATACAGGACCGTGGACGTGGAGCCAAGGTCATGCTCTAGGCCTACGAGTACTAATACTATAGAAGTGGAGAGATTTGATTCTCCTTCTGACCACTGTCGCTGTTACATTAGCTTTAATGATAGTTAGGCCAAGTGAATTAAGTCTTGTAACATAACTTGATGATCACTCACCCTAGATAAAAGATTGACCCGGTACTTGTAGTACACGGGTGAAGACCAGCCTTATATAAAAACGGTCGAAAAATCGGGCTAATGAAATGAGTCTTTATGAGAGCCTAATTTCATAATCTAAGAAGCAAAATTTATTCTTTGTATATGTCTTCATATTTACCCGCTACTTTTGAGTTGGAAAATGTAATAAAACATATACTTTAATGCAATTTAAAAGTGAAATCGATGGCGTTCTCTGGCCGCCATCTTGTCTTTTTGCATTCTCTCCCATTTCACCAACTAAGTAACCATTTGACACTGGTGCCAGGCATTCTACTTCTTGTTCCATACTAAAGCTATTTTCGCCTGTATTTAGACTATGTTGTCGTTCTCCCCTGTACTGGAAGTACGGGGTGAATCTTTTATCTACACTCACCCATGCTAATTTTATTAAGTTAAATCTAAGGGAACGAGGCTTTCAGAACCGATCCAATGTTCTCACTGATTTAGTAATTATAATGGTGGTCAAGAACGGAAACGATGTGTGTGTACATGTGGATGGAGGAGTTGTGTGTGGATGAAATCTTACTAAATGCATGCCACAGCCGCATTTCGTGACTACGAAAGCCTAACTTTTAAGCTGCGTTTACACGGCCAAAAGTAAAACGTTTTAAGACAAAGCGTTCTACCTGAAACGTTTCAGTGGCGCGTTTACACGGACTGACATTGAAAGTGAGTCGCGTCTACACGGGCAGTATGTAAAACGTTTCAAGGCGGAAGTGTTGTATCTGCGCATGCGCTTCGCATTGTGATCACAAAACAATGCGACTGAAAACTCCCCAAAACAACAACAACTGTGTCGTATTTTCGTGGCTTCTGCGCATGCGCGGATTTTCCCCCTGTTGCGGCGAGCACTGCTATTTGTTTTGTTTACACTCGTCGATTCGACGCCGATGTAGCTGCTACGTTAATATCACTTGGAATTTAGGGTTAATTTAATTAAATTTCATCATTTGAGTATGTAATTCTGTTACATATGACGCATTCAATAGATTTCTTCTATTGGGTCCATAACACAGCTGGGTACCAGTGTAAAGTTACAGCTGAGCCTGTATCCGGCGAGCACCGCTATTGTACACTATCGCCGCCCGGGAACCAGCTGAAACGTTTCCTGTAGACCACCTGATTAGGTGGTATTCGCGGAACGTTCCAGCCGAAACGGTTAAGCCCTAAAACGCCGCAGTGCCGCATTTACACGGACACATTTAAAACGAACTAGGCAACTGGTTCCAGCTGGGGCGTTTCAACTCGCCCGTGTAAACGCAGCTTTAGACACTCTCGCTAGGACTGAGCTGGAACTTATTCCACTTGGCCTACTTCCAATTGTAACTGACCCAACAGTGGTGATCAACGGCGCTGGCCAAATCTTTACATGCCAAGACATTGTCATATAATTATAATAATGATAGTAATTAACACCAAAGATGTTTACTGACCTACTGGTAACTCTCGAAGAACATCAAATAACATACAGTGACACTGGCATGTAGGAAGATGCTGACTCTAAAGACTACGCTATATTAATAAATGCGCTAAAAGAACTTTATTGTTGTTATATTGTTAAACATTGCCCATGATGACAATTTGTAACATAACCTATTGCAATAACCTAAGTGTTAATAATGTTATGGGGGTGGCTCTCCTCTAGATAAAAGATTCACCCCGTACTGGATATTTTATCTAGCTTTACTCTCGCCTGCTCAACACTACTCATCCTTTTGATCGTGTAAAACCCACTTACTGCACACAACAACGCGTTTTTATGTCGATTACCCATTCGTTGTACTTTCTACATGGTGTCAGATGAGGAAGAATGCCGCCCGCTAATACGCTGCCAGGTTTGCAGCTGCCAGGCTCATATGTATATGAGCCAATTTTTAACCGTACCAGGGTTAAAGGTGGGTCCCGGGTTAGCTAACCCCGGGGTTCCAAATGTGTCACGGGGATGTATGAGTCCAAAGCGCATGCGGGTTAGCTTACGTTTCAGTTATTTATAGATTTGGGAAATCCCTCTGCGTTTGTAGCCATATATTAGGCTCAAATATATTAAATGCTATCATATTTAACAGAATTACATACGCAATAAGTGAAATTTTATCAATTTAACCCTAAATTCTAAGCGTTATTAAGGCTACCGCCGCATTGGTGGCGATATTAATATTTATATTTTCGAATCGACGAACGTAAAGTAAACAAATCGCCGCCGCCGCATCGACGTCGGTTCCCATACTGGCGGCGGCGGCGGTTTGTTTACTGTACGTTCGTCGATTCGAAAATATAACTATTAATATCGCCGCCAATGCGGCGGTAGCCTTAATAAAGCTTCGAATTTAGGGTTAAATTGATAAAATTTCACTTATTGCATATGTAATTCTGTTAAATATGGTCGCATTGAATAGATTTGGGCATAATCGGTGCCTAACCCTACCTTTAACCCTGGTTTCGCTTGGGGTTAGTTGCAGGCGACTTTACGCTCGCCGAGTTAGTTTAACCCCGACACATACATACGCATTTTTCGCCGCTAACCCAGGAAATCCGCACGACGCAGGGTTATGACCGCTAACCCGGACACATACATATAGGCCCAGCTTGTCCTCACCCACAACGCACGATCGAACTGGAAAACATGGATCAGAGCATATGAGACATATGCCATTGCTGCAGGTGTAATCACGAAGGGGGCACAAGGGCAATGCTGCATCTTCCTTCATGTCGCCGGCGAAGACGCGCAAAAGGTATTTGCCAACATGTCCATCAAGCTCGCTGATCGAGACAAGATCGGACCGCTCAGTTTCAGACCTACTGTACAGGTAAAAGTAACTTGATAATAACACGCTATCGGTTCAATTCTCATAACCAAGCTACTGAGAATATGTCTATGTATGTTACTGCATTAAGAGACAGAGTGAAAGACTGTGAGTATGGATCGGTGGAGAAGTCGCTGTTGCGCGATCGCCTGGTGGCTGGGGTAAGGAACACAAATTTGAGGAAAAAACTGCTGATTTGACATTAGAAAAGTGCATCAACATGTGCGAACTCAGTGAGTTCAGTTCTGATCAGTTAGAGGACAAGAAATCAGATGGTGAAGTCAAGGAAATTGATTTTCTGAGGAACTATGCTACTGTGCGTACTGGTGCACCGGCGGTCCGGTCATCGGCGACGCCATCTTGGACGTCGCCATCTTGGAATGCTGGCGGTGCCAGTGCTGGAGAGTTCAAGATCCGCTGTCAAAACTGCGGATACAAACACCGCCGGGGAGTCTGCCCAGCGAAAGGCAAAGCTTGCATAGCCTGCAAGAAGATCAGGCACTTCGGTAAGGTCTGCCGGAGCCGACTGGGCAGCTTCAACGAGTTGACCGTTGAAGAGCCCGACCCTCACAATGCTGAGCAAGACCCGGATCCGGCGGAGGCCAATGTTTTGACAACGGATCTGTTTGTCGGTGCCGTTGATCGCGGTGCCGAGCAAGACGCCGAGATTTGGTATGCGACCGTCCAGGTGAACGGTTGCCCTGTCAAGTTCAAGCTCGACACCGGGTCGGAGGCGAATGCGCTTCCCAGGTTCGTGTTAGATAGAGTCGCACAAGGGCGGCTGACGAACACCCGGTGTTCATTGGTCACATTCTCCGGGCATCGGATCACTCCTGAAGGTGAGGCGTCGGTCGAAGTGAATGGCAGAAACTTCAGGTTCCAAGTGGTGCGGAACTGTCTGCCTATTTTGGGAAACAGGCTTGTGTGGCATTGAACTTGTTGGCGCGTGTCGATGAGGTGCGCTCTGCCGTGCCAACAAACATTTCCAAGCTGGACGACTGTCCCAGCACGCAGGCTGAACAGCTGGTAAGCGAATACAAAGATGTTTTTCAGGGTTTAGGTCTGATCAAAGCAAAGGCTGTCATTCATGTTGATAAATCTGTACAACCTGTTATAGATCCGCCTAGAAGAATCGCATATGCAATTCAAAGTAAAGTACGTAGTGAAATTGATCGTATGGTAGAAATGGGTGTAATAGTTGAGCAGGATGACCTACCGAGTGGGTTAATTCTATAACTATCGTAAAAAAAACAAATAAGATAAGGATTTGTCTGGATCCGACTAAGTTGAACAAAGCTATAAAAAGAGGGCCTTTCCCTACCAAAACAATTGACGAAATTATTGCCAAGACGGCAGATGCAAAATATTTCTCAGTTTTGGATGCAATGACAGGGTATTGGCAAATAGAGTTAGATGAAAAAAGTTCGCGTCTGCGCACATTTAACACTCCGTGGGGCCGATACAGGTACACCCGCCTGCCTTTTGGCATCAAAACACCCAGTGACATTTTTATTCAGGAAATGCACCTTGTCATGGGCGACCTGCCCGGTATCGGGATAGTCACAGACGACATTTTGTTATATGGGTCAACAGTGGAGGAGCACAACGAGAGGCTCAAGACCGTGTTGGACCGAGCTAGGTCAGTAAATCTCAAATTAAACGAGGCAAAATCTTTGTTATGCAAACCTACAGTAAAGTATGTAGGTCATCAACTTACCCAACAAGGTGTCAAGCCTGATCCAGACAGAATACAAGCAATCGTAGACATGCCAGAGCCACGTGATAAACAAGGCATCCAACGGTTCCTGGGCATGGTTGGGTATGTGCACAAGTTCATACCTAACATATCCAAGATTGCCAAACCACTGCGCACGCTCCTCGCTAAGGATATGGCATGGAACTGGCAAAACGAACAACAGTGTGCTTTCGATAAGTTGAAGGAAAAGTTGAGAACTGCTCCTATGTTGTCGTATTACAATGTAAACAAGCCTATTGTCATTCAGGTAGATGCATGTCAGTCAGGTCTAGGTGCTGTGTTAATGCAAGAAAACAAGCCAATCGCACTCGCTTCTAGTGCGCTCAATTCAGCGCAGTGTGGTTACGCCACGATAGAAAAAGAAATGCTCGCCATATGTTTCGGATGCCAGAGATTTCATGACTATGTCTTTGGCAAGGAGGTTCAAATTCAAACGGACCACAAACCGTTGGTGGCGATAATGCAAAAACCAGAGAATGCAGAGAATGCGAATGCGTTTGCAAAACTACAATATTCAACTGTGTCATGTGAAGAGTTCTTTGATGTTTTTTGCAGACACGTTGTCGAGAGCACAGTGTTGCAGTAGGTCATGAGACTCTGTTTGATAACACATTCAGCGTTGCCGCAGTGAAATCATCAAGTTTGTTAAGTAAAATTGTCAGAGCGTATGGAAAAGATGTATCCATGTCCATGTTGATCACACACATTGAGGATGGGTGGGACACTGCACGCATACAGACACCGCCGTGTCTCAGACAGTAAATCCCACACAAAGACTAGTTAATGGTAGAAAACAATCTAGTCATGAAAGAGAATCAGGTGGTGGTCCCTCCGGGTCTCCACGGTGAAATGATTGAGGCGTTACACGAAATGCACTTGGGCGTAGCAAAATCCAAGCAGCTGGCGCGAGACTGCATGTTCTAGCCTAACATAAACAAACAAATTGAGGAAAAAGTCAGTCAGTGTGACACTTGCCAGAACAACCGGAAAAGTCTGCATAATGAGCCGTTGATAAACCACCCGATAGCCTGTCAGCCGTATGATAAAGTAGGGGCAGATTTGTTTGAATTAAACCATGAAAATTACCTGATAACCATGGATTATTTCACAAAATATCCAGAGGTGACGTTGTTGAGAGATACATCGTTGGTCAGTCATTGAGGCAATGAAGGATAATTTTGCTAGGCAGGGTATTACTAGTCAGGTTATTTCGGACATATCAGATTTTAAATGAGTCAGGGAACATGTTGTACAGGAACAGGGTTCAAATTATAAGGGTGCCCGAGGGGAGGCAGCCTGAGCTGGTCGAGCAGCCGCAAAGTGTGTCAGCGTCGCAGCCAAATGTGTCGGGTGATTAGGCCGGCGAGCAGGTTAGACCTGTAGTGAGTCAGTCACGTTGAATATACACACGAACACATGTGCATGTTAGGCTTAAGTATTGTATTTTCAGCTGCATTTGGTGTGTGTGTTGTACTATAATAGACAATATATCATATGGAGGCTTAGATAAAAGATTCACCCCGTACTTCCAGTACAGGGGTGAAAACCAGCCTTATATAAAAACGGTCGAAAAATCGGGCTAATGAACTGAGTCTTTATGAGAGCCTAATTTCACAATCTAAGAAGCAACATTTATTCTTTGTATATGTCTTCATGTCTACCCACTACTTTTGAGTTGGAAAATATAATAAAACATATACTTTAATGCAATTTAAAAGTGAAATCGACGGCGTTCTCTGGCCGCCATCTTGTCTTTTTGCATTCTCTCCCATTTCACCAACTCTGTTCTGATATAACCCAGATAGCACACAGCCGTCGGCCCGACGGCGGCCTCGTCGGGCCAATGGTGGAAACTGTCGTCGGGCCGACGTTGTTTTGTCCAACCCCCCGCCGTCGCCTCGACGGCGGCTGCCGGCGTAGGCCCGACGGCGGCTGCTGCCGTAGGCCCTATGGCGGCTTCCGCCGTAGGCCCGACACAATATATTTATTCCAAATTAATAGAAAACCTTATAAATTTAATATAATCTTTTTGGTTAAGATGTTTTCTATATAGCCGTGTTTACACGGGGAATTGTGAAACGATCTAGACAAATCGATTTATATGAAGCGATGTAGTGGTGCGTTTACACGAGCGAGTTTGAAAGTGTGTCGGCGACTGGGAACAAGCAGCCTGTGGTGCGCATGTAGCCGGCGAGCACTGCTATGGGCCCTAACACGGCCGGGCACCAGCGATTAGTTACTGCTCCGCCTGTAGCCGGCAAGCAGTACTATTTTATACTATCGCAGCCAGGGAACCAGCTGAATCACTTCAAATAAACCACCTCCCGAGGTGGTATAGATGAACCGTTTCATATGAAGCGATTCAGCCCTAAAACGCCACAGCATCGTGTCTACACGGGAAATGTGAGCCGATCTAGGCAAGTCGTTTCATATGAAACGTTTTAAATCGCCCGTGTAAACGGGGCTTATGTGTACCAAGCGATTTGTCTTTAAATACAGAAAAAGTGAAATATGTCTACAACCACACCACGTAGAAACAAATCGCTTGGTACACAAATAGACAACATCGTTACCAAAAAGATTATATTAAATTGATAAGGTTAGGGTTCTTGATATCTATTAATTTTGAATTTTGAATAAAAGTAATATTTTGCACCTGTACGTATTGACACTATAGTGACAGTGTCTTCTTGGAAAAAAACAAGATGGCGGTCCTTCGTCAACATTCCGTACCAGGTAGTTCAAATCGTATTAACACGAATAATTCCATTAATACATTGTAATAAACTACAAAACTTTTACAAAATAATCTAAACATATTAATAAACAAACCTGTTAAAAAATTCCTTAAAATTCCTCCAATTTCTGGAGTTATTTGTTGAAAAAGAACGCTGCTCAACGATCGCACGTGTGCCGATGGCGACTCGAGCTGGAAAACATATTTAACGAACTGCGCATGTTACCTAACTTCGGAACACCACCATAGGCCCGACGGTGGCCCGACGGTGGCTCGAATGTGGAAAATGAATGCAAACCAGCGGCAGGCTACCGCCGTAGGCCCAACGGTGGCCCGACGGTGGCTCAAAAGTGGAAAGGGATTGAAACCTAACATCGGGACACCACCGTCGGCCCGACGGTGGCTCAAAAGTGGAAAGGGATTGAAACCTAATGTCGGGACACCACCGTCGGCCCGACGGTGGCTCAAAAGTGGAAAGGGATTGAAAACCACCGTCAGACTACCACCGTCGGCCCGACGGTGGCCCGACGGTGGAAAGTCGATGGCGACGGTGCAACCAATAGCCGATGTCGGCCCGACGGCTGTGTGCTATCTGGGAAGTAACCATTTGACACTGGGGCCAGGCATTCTACTTCTTGTTCCATACTAACGCTATTTTCGCCTGTATTTATATAAGGCTGGTCTTCATCCGTGTACTACAAGTACCGGGTGAATCTTTTATCTAATGGAGGTTAAGAAGCCAGACATTCAGAGGACTTCAGTGCCATAGTGTGCTCAGACATTCGCTAGAACCTGTGGTTTAAGCTAAGTACACATATGTTTTGTATTATTGTGCTATTCATTTTACTGGGTATGTATATGTCATAGGGGTGATGAAAATGGGAAATACTGTGCCTAGAGCGGGACTCGAACCCACATCTCTTTGCATTCCGGGCCAGTGTGCTAACCATTACACCACCTAGGCTCCCTGATATCAACACACTCCCCACGCCTACCTGTCTATGTGGTTACTTGCCTGAGAGGTCAGTGGAGACCAATACACTCGTCCCCCTGGAATTGTAAGTCTTGTAATGCTTACAATTACATACATACAGGCAATGCACTAACACATACATACACAGGGTAGGTTCAACAACCATACAGCGCATAACTTGTACAGGATCCTGATCACGGCAACCAGTGTCGTGGGGGTGATGGTTAGCACACTGGCCCGGAATGCAAAGAGATGTGGGTTCGAGTCCCACTCTAGGCGCAATATTTCCCATTTTCATCGCCCCCATGACATATATATAGTTGATAGTCATTTTAAAACATTTCATGTTTCAGAAATACTTTGAAGGGGGGATGTAATATATGTGTAATAGACGTCTAGACACGTATGTAATATATGCTAATGAGATGCATAATGTTCCAGACAGTGAGTGAGACAAAGGAGTATGTAAATGAGATGACGTCATGGAAAGTTTAGCCAGCGGGAATAAACGATTCAGTATCCAGAAGTCAGTGTTCAGACATACTTTTACAAGGTCTAGAGCCGTGTTTACACGGGCAATTGTGAATCGATTTAGGCAAATCGATTTATATGAAGCGATGTAGTGGTGCGTTTACACGAGCGAGTTTTAAAGTGTGTCGGCGACCGGGAACCAGCAGCCTTAGTGGTGCGCTTGTAGCCGGCGAGCACTGGTATGTGTTTAGTTTACACTCGTCGATTCGACGCAGATGTAGCTGCTACGTTAATATCGCTTGGAATTTAAGGTTAATTTCATTAAATTTAATTATTTGAGTATGTAATTCTGTTAAATATGATCGCATTCACTAGATTTCGGCCTAATCGGGCCCTAACACTGCCGGGCACCAGCGATTAGTTACAGCTGCACCTGTAGCCGGCGAGCACCACTATTTTACACTATTGCCACCCGGGAACCAGCTGAATCGCTTCATCTATACTACCTTGTGAGGTGGTTTAGATGTATCGTTTCATATGAATCGATTCAGCCCTAAAACGCCACAGCGTCGAGTCTACACGGCAAATGTGAATCGATCTAGGCAAGGCGTTTTATATGTGGCGTTTTAAATCGCCCGTGTAAACAGGGCTTTTGACTAGGACACCTGCTGCGGCTATATAGATCCTTGATATCTTGATACCAGATGTACGAAATGTTGAAGGCATAATTTGCCTGTTGGATATTTCAGTCTCTATTCTGCAATACTTGAAAGTTTAGTCACAGAATTGTGTGCTGCATATTTGTCCAAAATCGGTATAATCTAGTTTTAAAACAGTTCAGGGTAGGACTTGAGATGACATTATCGGGTAGTGAATTCCAGTCAGTTATTATTCTTCGGCTATACTATAGACTTTTAGCCGATTCAAAGTATTCACACGTACACAGACATTTCCTAAGTACTGACATACTATTGTATCCGCCATAGGGCTTGATCAGAATATCAAGTGGAGGGCTTGGTCAGAATATCAAGTGGAGTATGTTTCTGGCCCATGCAAAGATCATCCTTGGAAGTTCGTAAATCGGCTTGGCCGCCCATTCCGCTGGTGTTCTTAACCTCGATTGGGCTACACGCCAGAAAGCGGCAGCGCGGGAACCAGCAAACTGTGACTCACTCTCCAAGCCGATGATGCTTAGACACGCTGAAAGTCGGCCCTGGAGAGCAGCCAGTCCTTGGATACGTAGCAACACAACTGTCATGGCGGACGGGATGCAGCTTTTGCCGTTTGAATGCTACTGTAAATTAGGCCTTTCATAATAACCTACGATGACAGGCCTACCTAACTAGGTACACGTGTTTGGATGTGCATGCACTAGCATGATGTGGGACATGAACTTCATCTGTCCCTCAAGTGAATGTCACCAGCAGGAAGGATTTACTGCACTGACACTGCTAAAACTACATCGCTAGTGTAGTATCGGCACTGGCCTCCTTTGTCAATAACCAGGAGACTGAGCTAGTAAGCTCAGTGCCGCTTAGACAAATGGCCACCACCACTAATTCACGTCCTGGTATCATTAGATCATCACATGAAGAACATCTCAGTATTTGTAGCAACAATAAAGATGATAAAACTGCAACAACGGACGTTCACAAATTGGTTAAACGTGGTGTTGCTGCCCGCCTGTTAGAAGAAGAATCCATATTTACGTTCAAGCCTAAGGTCAGCCCACAAAGCATAAAAATAGCCGAAAGTCTGGGAACAGATTTCATGACCAGGCATCAGCAGCATATAGAACGACAAAAGAAATACGTGAGTTGCAATTTCATATTTTAAATATTGATAGGCCTAATTTGGATGGCACACTATGTAACATAGGTCATGCATTTGATCCATATAAACTGAAACTCAGGCTCTGAAGCTATTTTAGACGACCAAACGGTAAAACACTGTCACTGAAACAGAATGCACACCACACTATATATATAATATAAGTACAAATAAAAAAAGTTGATGATGGTCCTTTTGATCACACAAATCGGGGTCGGGCGGGCGGTTATTATTTATTTATATTTATTTTTCAGTATTTCACTGGTCTCCTCGCCCTCCCCCATGCCCCAACATTCTCTCCACCACCTTCATTCAGATCCCCCCCCCCCACACACACATACTCCAACTTCCTCTCCCAACCTCCTCCACTCTCGATCCTGTTCCCTCCACATCACCCATCAACTCCCTCTACATCCCCCCCCCCCCACTGCCCTGTCCATTCCCCCCTATTCACTCCCTTTTTTATTTCTCACTCCATCCACCCAACATTTCGCTCCCCTTTCCATTTCTTACTCCACCGGTCCTCTCCATTTAGCAGTTTACAAACAAATTAAATTTAAAACATCAGGGGTGAACGATTTTTCAGGCACGGGCGAGGACGATCACCAATTTTACTTGGCCTAATGTGACTATTTTAGTATTTACATTATGGTTTGGTATTCGACAACACCTCATGCTACTTGCCGCTTATCCATCCACGCCTCCCAGTGGTATTTGTTGTTGTTATTCTAACGCAATGGAAGAAGGAAGTACAACTTAAATAAGATCAGATGCTGATCACTTATCACAACTTTCATGTTACTAATTTCAATCTGTTAAATACATTTGGGAGATAAATTTAGAAAAAACCTAAAATGTGCTCTATATTTGATTGCGATGTGTCCGGTCGTCTATAAATAAGTATAATCTACTTGCAAACTTAGTCCTTCGGGTTAGCATTGCTCCTGCCTGTTTAAAAATTATGTTAATTTGTTAAGCTAGATTTATTTCAGTTTAATAAACCATGAGGATATATATATCATACTTTGTTGTTATAATAATAATATATGTGAGTACATCAATCGTTGCTGTTGTCTAATACTAGAGCTCAGCTTTTGATGGACATTGATTAAACAGAAAGATAAAGCTGCTCCTACATATCAAATGTGTCACTTCACATTGGCGTTGCGTAGTCAGATGGTTTTAAGATAAACACATTTTGAGATAAACATATTAGGTTGATCATTCCAACCGACCTTGTGAACATTAGTTTGAAGTAACCTTTATATTTATGTTCCAACGTTAGAGATATTTGAAATGAAAATATGCCTAATTCATTTTGATATGCATGTTGAAATGCTGGGTACCATAGGCTTCAACAGGAACAGTTTCTATTGAAGTGATTTCGCATTCCCTTAAATACACTAACAGATGCTTAATAAGTACAGCAATATGTAAGTTTGATATGTAGAATAAAATATAGATCAGTGTTTTGGCTTCCAGGTTGGCTGCATCGAACTATGTATTTTTTATTAAAACTGATATGATATAAAAACTCCCACTGGTAGTAGTATCAGACGTTGATACCATGACAATATACATAAGTAAAAGCATTATGAGAACGGATCCTTTTATATATATATATAGATATATATATAATTGCATTGTTGTGCTGCCTATGTATTACATCAATACATGTATGTACATTTTCCCCCACTTTGTCAGACGCCAGTTTGTATATTATTTCTACATTCCGCATCTTAATATAACGTCCGTATGACACCGAGTAATCTATATAATAAAGTCTATAGAATATAGATATCATTTTAGAGTTATGTTTGGTGTAAATGTGCATTATATTAACACATATGCATTACGCTAGAAACTAAGTTCTTATCTAGATCTTGTAGACTTTAAATGTGATAAATTAGATAGTAATGTGGAACTGTCATTGACGTACCTGAAAGTATCTGGAGCAGGGAAGCATGGATTAAGTGATAATGAATGGCTGATATGGAAGAATTATTTCCTCAAAGTGTCATGTAAATGATCTAATGAATATGAAAAAACTAACTGGTAGTCATAGGTACACATTTGGAAATTCAAGCAAGTCAACATTTATATTTCATTATCTAACAGTTAACGTTGTTCTCAGTTACTCAGCATATTTCCTCTTGAATATTACGTATGCATGTATTCATAGCATTAATACTATCCTCAACATTAACACGAAAATAAGGTAACAGCTACTTCCTTACTCAGGGAGCATTTACTTGACCATTGTAGCTATTGCGCACTGGTCAGTAGAATTTGTCGCATGATCCGTAAAAGAAAATTGGTTTTGGAAGGACTTATTGATTTATCTTCATGTCTGTTTATTATATCTAAC
Source organism: Branchipolynoe longqiensis (assembly GCA_030323885.1). Taxonomy (NCBI): domain Eukaryota; kingdom Metazoa; phylum Annelida; class Polychaeta; order Phyllodocida; family Polynoidae; genus Branchipolynoe; species Branchipolynoe longqiensis. The sequence continues at coordinate 135,297,306 of CM059186.1, forward strand.
TTTATTTTTGTTCATACTTTTAGATTATAATTACAGATCTAGACGGTCGATAACAACCATTTTATGCTGATGAATAATTTAGCGATTGTGGCAACGTTCAAATTGCGTCTCGTAAAACAATATCTAGAGAGGCAGTAATGAAAACACAGTTTGGTTGGGTGCCAATATTGTAAACTTGGAGAGTAATTAGCTTGACTTGTCAACATGTAATTGTTCCTTATCTAGTACGTTTATCGTGATTGTTTGTCGAGGACTGGTAATACTAGAGAACTGCATACATGACATTAAGTATGATTATTGAATAATATGCACAGTGCATTTTATACATTTAAATCACTCTCCCCCCAATATTCAGAGGGTCAATGTAATTAAAAGATAGCCAAAATTAAATCTGTAATTAGCATGGCATTAAATAGTTCCGGCATCCTGAACTAAAATGCATGTATTGTGTTGTGCATACATTGGTTTGTGAATTAATCAAGTGAGACATGCTATAGTTCTAATCGTCCCATTTCCATTGTGATTATCCTTTCGTTTGATGTCAATTCAATAGTAGCACTTGTCCATCTTTGACAGTTGTCGCTCTTTGGACATAGTGCCAAATCATGTACACTTTACGTGAGTAGACTACTCAAGCCCATACTACAATACAATACACAACCTAGAACGACACAATTCTCAGAGGGCAACATACTGCATGTGGAACTCTCTGTCACGAAGCTTCCGAGTAATTCACTATTGCAGAATGGAGAACTATGTGCAGATAAATCTGTCGGTGGAACTCTTTGTGTAATACTAGTAGATTGGTTGCACTGAGCTCACATGCCATATTATAATAGGTGCACCATTTCTGTTCCAACATTGGTTATTGACTATTTACCAGCCTCATCTATTTACTTCTAGATAGGTTACCTGCTAAATATCTGGGTCATGACTTTAGCATGCCAATGCACTGGAACAGTTTCTTATATATGTGTCACCCTAGTAGCTCACCCTCTCTGTTGCTCTGGGAAGTCTCATTGGCATGTAAGTTGTCACCGTGGTACTTCCTGCTCATACAGCTCACAGCTGAACTTGTCACACAGTCACATGCATGCGGTGTATAGTAATTTATTAATACAAAATGTGTGAAAGTTGGGGCATTGAATTAGAGCAGCGACACTTATTGTAGCATGTATGTATGGCATGACATAGATAAATGATTCACCCGGTACTTGTAGTACGGGGTGTATCTTGTATCTAGGCATGACAGCATGCACAATTCATGTATTAACCTCCCCCCCCCCCTCCCCCAAAACACCCTGTAACAGATAATACTGCGTTCATATTTTCTGGTGATGGTTTTTACAGTTGACAAGTCCCTTGCTCTATCGCAAAGCCCCTTATGCGAAAATGTCATGTTTCTTTTTTACTTGGGTTAGGTGTATGTAGGATTTGAGCTTTTGGTCACACTGGCAACACTTGAAATGTACTGAAATCTGTATTGTTCCCTACTGATTGGTTTGGTGGACATTGTTGAGCTATGCTTAATTCATCTACTCGAACAGTGTCGATTTTGTTGTTGTCTTTGTTACGTAAAATATACAGTTAGGACATGTATGCCTACCTCCTTAGTGGTTTGGAAAAATTTAATTTGGGCTATTTGTGTGCCGTTCGTAATAGCATCAGCTATTGTTAATGTTAGTTGATGTATCACAAATTAAGTGACTACCACCCATTTAAGGAAATTAATAATATATACTTATACTTATAATTGTGCTGTTGAGTTGTTAACGGTACAATGCTCCTGGTTCATATTAGGTATGCGTTGTTGTTATGGCTGTCAATTTGACGTATATAAAATTAGCAGTTTCAAGTACAACTTTCAATGAAATATTAACTTATGCAATTTAAGACTTGAATTAAATTGAATCAAATAGGCGCGCTGCATTTTCTAATATTGTAAAACACCGTAATCAATGCATAACATCGACATGTTTTTAATATTCTATATATTATTTATCTTTTAGATGAAAGCAAGTCATAATTCCGTAACATCATCAGCCGGTAACAAAAAACAGGTGAGTTAATAATATTTAATGTCGCCCGATATAGCTCACTGAGAAAACAAGTAAACTCGGAATAGTTCTAATTTGTGCCATAGGTGAGAGACAGAGAGAGAGAGACAGACAGAGAGAGACAGACAGAGAGAGACAGAGAGAGACAGAGAGAGATACAGAGAGACTTATAAACGCACATACAACGAGAAAGGGCTTATTATTTCTACGTTTTGTCTAATCCATAATTATTACCACAGGCCGTCGCCTGAAACATCTATTCTGAAAATAATTTCACTGAAGTGCCAGTGGCTGAATGGGGTTAGCATGTTGTTATATAGTACAGCATAGATAATCGAAGGACCTCTTTTTAACACAGGTAATGTAAATGACCAGGAAGCTTCTTCGAATGGAACCGGTCTAACATTGTTCTTTAGTCATATGCAGATAATTGGCTACACAGAAAATTGTTTAAAGCTTTATATCCTAGCAAAATCGAAAGTAACATTACGACGAATACAGACTTGTGACAGTGTACACTTAAGGCGACTTTAGAGTGTTCGCCATTGCATTGAGACAGCCAGCACCACGACTCGATATCCCACTAAGTTATATTATCCTAAACACTAAGCAAACCCACCCTTGTTATATCCTAGTAATGCACATCACCAGACTAGGTAGCGACAAATATCGATTTTGTAAGGCATTGGTTTGACTCGCTCGAGGTTAGAACCCACGACCCCAAGCGTCCTTCTGATTCGTCCATCAGTAGCGTGTAGAATACTGCCGTAGGTAACGGTGTATCTCGTCCCAGAGTTGCTCCAAGGGAAGTAACAAAGGGCGCAGACCCTATAGATAATTGAGTGGATGCAAGGAAGTATTGGTCAGCAGGTTTGAAAAAACCTACATTTTTAATAAGGCGGTCGATAGAATACAATCGGTTGTTTGTATTGGGCGTAGAAATAGGTATGTGGATGCATGTAACTGGGGTAGAATAGAACATACTTGTTTGTAAAGAAGGAAGTATGATAGCAAAAGGTAATTTACCCTCGTGCAAAAGTATTAGGTTTACGCTCACAATTGATGCTTCCGCTTCTTCATCCAACCCTCCTGTGCTGCCAAAATCGATATCGCCTGATTCATTGATAGCACGCAAGTGTGCCTATCAAAAATGCCTAATTCAATTAATGAATATATTTTGCATGAATAAGTTACTTTTCAAGAAGAAAGCATCTACAAATTGAACCCAGCTATTTAGTTTAATCAAAGTATTTTTCGGGGGAGATCGCTTCTTTTTAATGAAAGTAGTCATAAGACGGGTACTTGCGGTATTTACAATGCAGTTAGGTAAAGCTATTTTCGTGATCCAATCCAAAATAATCAGCTTGCGCATACTTGCTGGGGTTGGAGGATGGCGTGCTTAGTCTGTTGGCTAATCAATTGTGAGCGATAACAGCTTGTTGGGGTTGGGAGCGAAATATATTGGCACGCCTGTTTCGTAGTGAATGTGTGTGTGTGTGTGGGGGGGGGGGGTCATGCTCAGTAACAGATCAATGCGCAGTATCGCGTTATAACATGCGACTACTCTGAGCCTAATGCAACGCTGCATGCATTTCCATCTAAGACATGGAAACTTATAATTTTGCTGTTGCTGGTCATAGAAGCCAAACCAATTGTAGCATTATCGTTGCATGGTATAGCTATTTATAGGATAGAAGTGGCATTTGCGTTAGATGAACTTGAATGTGGGCAGGGAGTGGTTCTTAATTTGATGTTGAACCTAAGAACGTAGTGTGAAATTCAGCCGCCGAGTGGCGCCAGGAGTATTTTAATCAGTCGGTTTTGACGAAGTCCTTTTCGGTTTGCTATACAGTGCTACCAAAGACCCTATAATACTAAGACGGCTCACTCCCTATCTCTCCCATGGTAATGTAAATTTTGCATGGTCACCTTGTGGTGGGTTTGATCAGCCCGGCTGCTGGTTGGTGTTTCACATGTAAACACATACAATTATATTATACATGAAATAGGTAAGCATGAATACACATCAATATGAAATTGCTATGAACAAATACACATCATCATCATCGCCATCATCACACATCTTTCACATTCATATATACATTTATACATATAATATAGCAACTGTTTAACCAAGAGAACAGCCAGCGCACCAAGTGGTGGGTTTGATCATTTTGATTACACAGTACAGGCTGAGTGAGCCGTCTTAGTATTATAGGGTCTTTGGTGCTACCAACTATCCGGATACCAGAGGTACTAATCCTTCGTGGCGCTCGGTTACGCCAGATGGCGCCTCTGGGTGGTTTGGTGACTGATCGGCGCCATGTGCCTGCCGCCCCTCCCGCAATCAACCATCTAATCTTCTCTCTCCCTCTCTCTCTCTCTCTCTCTCTCTGTCTCTGTCTCTGTCTCGCTCTCTCTCTCTGTCTCTCTCTCGCTCTCTCTCTCTCTCTCTCTCTCTCTCTCTCTCTCTCTCTCTCTCTCTCTCAAAGCGCACTGAATACTGGATGCATACTATACTGCTGAACCCATCAATCCATAAGCCAGGATTGAAGCTAAGATATCCATATTGTGTGACATATACCGATACCGAATGGCTAAAGGGGAGTCACGTGGGTTTGAGACATGCAAACAGTGACAACAGATTCACAATTATTCAAAGACAAAATATGAAATTTCCTCAGGTAGGCCTACTTTAAAGTTGAGTCCAGAGGTCACCGGTCTAGATTATGCCACAAAGAGCAGGGAATGGTTAAATGTATGTATACATGGGCATATTCGATCATACTAACTGTTAGATAAAAGATTCACCCGGTACTTGTAGTACACGGGTGAAAGACAACGTAGTGTAAATACGGGCGAAAATAGCTTTAGTATGGAACAGGAAGTAGAATGCCTGCCTCCAGTCTCAAATAGATACTTATATCGGCACAGAATTTGTGAAATGGGAGAGAATGCAAAAAGACAAGATGGCAGCCATAGAACGCTGTCGATTTCACTTTTAAATCTGATTAAACTAGATGCTTTATTATATTTGTCAACTCAAACGTAGCAGGGAAATATGAAGACATCTACAAAGAATAAATGTTGCTTCTTAGATTGTGAAATTAGGCTCTCATTTCATTAACCCGCTTTTTCGACCGTTTTTATATACGGCTGGTCTTCACCCATGTACTGCGAGTACAGGGTGAATCCTTTATCTAACTAACTGTGAACGTGTGTAGTTCAATATAAAGTTATCATGGTTGGCTCATGTTTTTAAAATTACACTGTGTTGTTGTCCAGCTATAATTTGTGATTTATGGAAAACATATAGAACTTGTGTGATGCAATATAGTCTGATATGATAAAAAGATATTTTGTATGTCACCGACATACTTTTAGAAATTGGAGAAAAGACAACACAAAACTAGACGGGATGGCCAAAAGAGTTAGAGCGTCCATCTCCCGTGCTGGTAGGTCATGGGTTCGAATCCTGGTCGAGTCAAACCAATGACTTAAAAATTGATACTTGTCGCTTCCTAGCCAGACGCTCGGCATTACTAGGATAGGGCAAGGAGCAGTGGAATGAGGAAGACCAGTCGTCTGCGACTGAAATTTCCCCTGCTTAAACAACTAATGTACCAAAAAACAAAACAAAACAAAACTGACACTTCCTTTACCTATATTTTCTTATATAGACTTTGGCGTCACACCTTGACATCTCGGCAACGGCATCCCCTGCCGACCGGTCCGCCAAGTCATGGAGCTCGGCAGGGACGGCGGTGACGGCCACTACGGTGGCAACGGCGGCGGAAGCGGCAACGGCGGCCGCCAACACACCCGCCCCGAACGCTGCTGCCACCACAGCCGTCACCACCACACCCGCCAGACCCACCACCACCTCTACCACACCGGTATCCATCATATGCAGTGGCGATGTGGAGGTGGAGATGGCGATGGCGCGGCTCGTGGCTGGTTCTCAGTCTTCACCCGTTCTTGCCACACTGCGCTCCCAATGCGTAAACAGGGAGCGGAAACCAAGGGGGCCGGCCACCATAGCAAGTAAGCCTACTGAGAAAGAGTTTTTGCTATAGCGAATTAAGTTGAATACTAACATTGTGAATTTCCAACTGCATTGCTAACTAACATATACTAAGCCTACTGAGGGTGAGTTTGTGCTATAGCTGATTAAATTGAATACTAACATTGTGAATTTCCAACTGCATTGCTAACTAACATATTTATATAAAATATATTAATGCATTGCAACTGCATTTCTAACATTTGTAACAAACATATCTATAAAAATATATACTAATGTACGTGTATTGCAACCGTGAGCATATATAGTGAGAAATGTGGGGGCAGCAGAGGGAGGAAGATCACTTATAGTAATACGAATTAAATTATTCTCTGCTTAATGATTGAATGGTAAAAAAAAAACATGAGTTATCGGCTCTCCCTCCAATAGTACCCAAACTAGTTTGGTCGCACACTAGTCGAATATATCGATAATTCGTTACACTCGGATGATAGATGAGAAAGAGAGACAAAGATGGATTTAAAGTAATTTAATAAAACAAGTCGGGACCTCTGGAGGTCTTATCAGCCAATGAATCGGTAGGCGACCAGGGCCAATTGTCAGGCGAAGACTGGGCTGCGCGGCCAGTGGGCGAATCATGAACCAAGGGTTGAGCAGATACAGGTCAGAGATCAGTCCTCACCCCCCCCCCCCCCCCCCCCCCCCCAAGGAAGTGGGTGGAGGGTGGGGAAAGCGAAGTACACAGTAGCAGCGGTGAGTGGAAAGTGATTCAGTGTCAGTGGTGCACGAAGAAAGCTAAAAATACACCAACCTCGTGAGCAAATTACCCATGTTAGCCTCGGGCCAACATGCACAATTAACATAGTTTACTCATACAACTTTTACTCCTAAATGTTAGACAACGATATCAGTCAGCAAAGGGAAGGAATACAGCAACTATAATTTTGTGGCCACAGTATACTGATCCGGACAGAGGAAGCCCGAGACAGAGGTGGGAGAAAAGGGTTTTATTAACTAAGCGATAACAGCACAAGGTACACTGAGGTCAATGAGGTGAATTGTCAATCGACCTGATCCAGGTCCGCAGAGGGAGCACTCTGGGAGGAGGTAGGCCCGGGAGCCGACCCCCTGGAGTGTTAAAAAAGAGGGTGGGCGGGCGTGGTAAATCCATATAGGAGGGAATCAGTAGCCCGAATGCAGGTCAGAGGGGGGGGAGGGGAAGGAGGGAGCATGCAGTGCTTGGGGACGTGACCGTCTCGGGCTTCCCGCCGGATGAACCACAATTCGGAAATTATGGGCCGAACCGGACAGAGGAAGCCCGAGACAGAGGTGGGAGAAAAGGGTTTTATTAACTAAGCGATAACAGCACAAGGTACACTGAGGTCAATGAGGTGAATTGTCAATCGACCTGATGCAGGTCCGCAGAGGGAGCACTCTGGGTGGAGGTAGGCCCGGGAGCCGACCCAAAGCAGAGGGCCAAGGCTCTTGGGTCGTCGGAGGCTGCGAGCTTGGGCACGTACGCGCGGACCGCGTCAGACTCCCAGGTCCCTTGGGCCATTATCACGGAGAGGTTGACACCCCTTGAGGCGCAGGCCTGCGCCGCGCCCCTGCGGAGGCCGTGGAGAGTGTAAGCGTCAGCTCCGCAGACGCCGACTCCGCGCAGGGCGTCGCGGCCGAGGGGGGTCACGTCGCGAGGAGTGAGGGGGACACCCGCGCATGCCAGGAAGGCCGGGGCATCCCGGGGGCGGGTGTCAGGTCGAGGGCGCGCCTCCAGGCACGGACAGGGCAGATGGGCGAGCCGGCAATGGCGTACACGAAGATGGAGGCGGCCGGGCGGATGGTCTTCAACGAGGCGATGCGTAGGCGCAGCCCGCCGTGGACGGGACGGACGTCCTCTCTGCGCAGCGTATGCGGCGCGTGCGAAGGGGACAACAAGTTCGACTGGCGCAAGAAACTGAAGTACCCCATCACAGTCGCCGCCCAGGGGGCAACGCTGAGGTGGCCGAGGGTGCGCATATAGGCGTGCAGGATAGGCAGCATCTCGGGGGTGATGCCAGGGGCGCGTCGAACCGGCGTCGCGAAGAGTCTCAAGCCCCCGCGCCTGCCGCATGCCGCGAAGGGGGCGTCGAAGGGAGCGACGTCGCCTCCCGGACCCAGGCGCGCGCGCGCCGGAGAAGGCATTGGCGACCGATGCCGGAGACGGGAGGAGGCGGTGAAGGTGTGCGACGAACTGGCCGACGTCGTAAGGGGCGGGGGCGAGGTGGTCGACCCCGCGCTCCAGCGCGAACTCGATGTATCATCTGGCATGCCGATCGCCGTTCCGCCAGGGGCCAGCGCGGCGCGGTGCATCTCCATCAGATGCCGGTGCGCCGCGGGCCCATAGTCTGCAATGAATCAAAGATCATGTGTGATTATGCCCTGGCAATGGTGCACCCTAACTCGAGACAGGCGTCTAATTTCACATTGGTGGCGGACGAGGTCGAGAGCGGCAGGGGAGAGGTGGGTGCAGCTGAGGGCATCCGCGAACACCAACTCGGCGCCCGGCTTGTGCCGGATGACGACGTCGAAGGATCCGCGGGCGGCCAGCAGCCAGAGCTCCCTGGCGCAGACGCACAGGGTGGGGTCAATCGCGCGACAGGTCTGGATGGCGTGGGCGGAGGCCGCATTGTCGGTGTTGACGACGATCTCGTAGCCACCGGGGGCGGAGGGCCTGAGGACCTGGACCGCCAGCACGAGGTTCAGGGCCTCGAGCTTGTGGATGGTAGGGTACGCCGCCCGGAAGTCCGTGTCGTAGCACTCGGCGAAGCAGGTGGTGTCGAGGGGGCAGGAGGCAGACGCCGTTCCCGCCGATCGCGTAGTCCCGGAACCAGCGGATGTCTTTCCTAAGCTCCGGGTCGACGTCCGCATCACCCGCCGAAGGGGCGGACCTGAGGCTGTGGAGGATCCGAGACATGAAGGTCTGGCCCAGGGGCAGGCAGGTGCTCACGTGCGCGAATCGGCCGAGGAGGCGCTGGAGGGCCCTTCTCGTGAGGGTGGGCCGGTCGAGCCAGCGCTCGCACTCGTCGATGACGTCCTGGAGCTTCTGGTCGGGTATCCTCAGAGTCATGGCCTCGGTGTCACACTCGATGCCGAGCCAGACGAGGCGCACCGTCGGCGGGCAGCACTTGTCGAGGGCGAAGCCAAGTGCCTCGCAGAGCTCGCGGATAACATCGAAGGCGCGCATGGCCAAGAGGAAGGTGGCCTCGCAGCCAACAAAGTCGTCTACGTAGACGGCGCTGTAGAAGCCGCGCTGCGCCAAGGCCCATATGACTGCCGCGGTGATGCTGTCGCACGCGGCGCCCGAGGTCCTGCAGCCGAAGGGAAGGGCGATGTCTACTTAAAACCGCCCGTCGACGATGATGCCGAAGAGCGGGGTGGAGAGGGGGTCGGCCCGGAGCTGTCGGTAGGCCCGAGAGACGTCGGCCAACCAGCAGAAGGAGCCCTTGCCCTCCCGGACGACGCGACGACCGAGGTCGGTGGCGGAGGGGAGCTTGTAGAGGTGGGGCCGACTGAGGTACTCCCTCCTCGGGATGCCCGCGTTCACGCTGCGGCCGGGTGGGAAGGACAGGTCCACGATGACGCAGCGCTTACCCGGTGTGGACTTTGGCTGCGTCATGATGGGGCTGCACTGCACCCAGGGCGTGAAGGGAGGGACCGCGAATGGGCCGAGGAGGGCGCCGCGGCGGAGCTCCTCCTCCACGTAGTTGGTGACGTGGTGGCCGAACTCGGGGTCCTCTCGATGGTTCTTGTAGGTGGACATCGGAGGGCCAGCCGCGGTGTAATTGGCCGGAAACCCGAACTCCAGGTGGTCGAGGAGCAGGGGATAGTCGTATCCCCGAAGCACTCGGCGCCCGAGCGTAATCGGGGTACGTGGCCCAACCCTCGCCCGAGAGGACCGGCCAGAAAGTGTCGAGGGTGGCCCCGTACTCGGCCGGCGTGGGGCCGCAGGTAGGCGCTGCGGGCAGGGTGCGCTGGAGGAGCGGGTCGATGACCTGCTCGACCGGCTCGTCAGCGCCAGCTCCGTGCGCGGGGGCACATGCGGTCACGTCACAAAGCGCACAGGTGGGAATGGGATCCGGGGCTGACGGTGTCGATGTATTGCCCGGGGCGCCAACCCGGCGCGCGAAGCTGTCGTATGAGGGCGTGCCTCCATGCCGCGCAATGTTTATGTCGGTAACTGGGGCGGGATCCTCCAGGCACCGCCGGTGGGGTCTGAGTGGCGTGACGTCACCGGGGGGTTCCCCACCCGGGCCCGTGGTGCCGGCATTTGCCTCCAGGTGGCGCCACTGCCGTGTGTGCGGCATGACGTCATCAGGGGGTTCCCCGCACGGGCCGGGGGGACAGTGTGTTAAGGCAGTGCTAGTCTTACCGGGGTCCCCCTCCAGGCGGCGGCCGGGGTCGCGCAGCATGACGTCACGGGAGGGAATCCCGGGGGTGCCGGGGTTGCCCGGGTTGAAGCCATCCGGGGCCGGGGTGATATCAGCAGCTGGGGGAGCCGCGTGGCACGTGCAGCTGGCTTCCTTGCAGGCTGTCGGTGGGCGTTCTGTAGGTCGGGGCGGGATCACGCGAGGCAGGGCAGGTGGAGTGTCCTCCCGCCGGCGCGCTAAAAATCCCGTTGAGAGTTCCTCCCGGGCCGGTCGTGCGACTTCTTGGAGAAGCAACTCGCCTCCGTGTGGTTGGTCACTATCTTATGCACATTTGGGCAGTATCCACAGACATGCGCCACCTTCTGCATGCCTGATCCGTGTGAGCCGCCTTTTGATGCCTTATCGCAGGAGCCGGGGTCCTTGTTCCAGGCGGGGCATGGGGGTCGGATCCCGTCTTCTGCTGCCGCCCGGGCTGCTGCTGATCGGCCGAGGCGGCGGCGGTCATGGGGGCGTGGCCCGCCATCGCGATCACCTCAACCCGCACGGCGTTAATCGCCGCCTCGTCCGCCCAGCCTCTCGGGAGCCTACCGTCAGCTATTCGTGTAAACACCTCCTCCGAGTATCGCCGGACGACTGACCACGCCAGTGAACAGTTGTCCTGGGTGACCATCTCCTGATGGTTCGAGAGGGCCAGCAGGCCGCTAGCCGGGAAGCCGCGCTGGTGCTCCAGCCATTTCAGACCGAGCGTGTATTCCACCCTCGTTGCTTCCCCCTTTTTCACCGCCTTCACCGCCTTCCCCTCGTACCCCCGCTCGACCAAGTCGTAAGGGAAAAGATATTTATTTGAAATACCTTTCTTGCGGGTGTGTCCTTTTCCGTCTGCCGCTGCGACGATGAGGCGCACCGCCTACTCGGCTGTGGAGCGGGCGCCCCTCTCGTAGTCGTTGTCGGTGGTGAGAGGTGTGCCGGCCGGGGGCGTGCGCGGCATCGTAGTCGCCGTCGTGTTGTCGGTGGTGGGAGGCGTGCCGGCCGGGGCCATGCGCAGCGTCGGGGTGCCGGGGTCTGTGCCGGGGCGGGCTGGGTGAGGGGGACGACTAGGCGCTGAAGCTCGCGTCGGGGGTGCACCCGGGGTGTGATCCGTTCCGGCTCCTCACCGGTGCTGGCGACGGGGAGACCGGGGAGAGGGATCTGGCCCGGCTGTGATGCTGGTGATCGCGGGCCGGCACCCGGGGCTGGCCCGGTGGGTTGCGTGGCGACCGCCGCTATTGCTTCCGCGAGCACGTTACTTTGGGCCGCCATGTCGGCTCGTTGCTCGGCCGCCTTGCACCTCTGGTCAGCCGCCTGCCGTTCCAAAGTGCTCCAGCACTTCTCAATGGCGTCGATGGACGCTTGCATTCGGAGTAATCCGTCGGCCTGCTTAACTTTTGCCGTTGGCTTCCGCACGCGGGTCAACTGCCGGGCGGGAGGCGAGGGCCGGGGCGGTGGCATGGGCGGCTGCGGGGACGCGCCGCCATCTTGCGAGTCGGTGATGTCGCTCGCATCGGTAATCGGGGGTACTGTCGCCTTCCGTGTGGCGCGCTTGGCGGGGCGGCCCCTTGGTGCTGCGGCCCTGCATGTTCGCTGCATTTTCCTGTGTGACGTGGGAGCTTTTTTATGCCGTTTGATGCTGTTTAACGTGGGTGATTCGTGGGTGGAGACGGGAGTTGCAGATGATAAATCCATATAGGAGGGAATCAGTAGCCCGAATGCAGGTCAGAGGGGGGGAGGGGAAGGAGGGAGCATGCAGTGCTTGGGGACGTGACCGTCTCGGGCTTCCCACCGGATCAACCACAATTTGGAAATTATGGGCCGATTCATAGTGATGACGAACACATACACCTAACTTGACAAATCTCCCCGGTGTTCCACCCGGTCAATGAGACTCATTGAGAATGAGAGGTTGTGCATGCACATATTGGTCTTGTACTCCCACCCTCCTCCCCAGTCTTGTAAATTGTAATGCTCGGCCCCTCCCCTAAATAACACTCACTTATCTTTGACGTCCATTTCAGATTGAGTGCGATTTATACATCCTGAGATTAATATAGATAAATGCTGCTCTGTCCTAGTAAGCACTGCATTGGCAGCTGGCCGGACAGTGATAGGGTGAAATCCCTATACACCCCCACCCCCACCTCCTCAAACTGCATATTTCACATGGTCGAAACATTATTCAATGGAGTTATTTCCAGAAAGCTGCTTGTAGTAAGCCATAGTTGCAGTTAACTGTGATACATCTGCAGTATACAAGTATATTATTCTCTCCAGCAGATACAACTAGACTATCTAAGACCAAATATTTGCTTTCCCCACTTGGCATATAGTAAACGAAAAATCTATTTTTGGGCGTCGATATTTAATTATTCAAGTCCGACATTTCGTGGCCGCATTAACCTGCCAAATGTGTCCTTTCAGAATCTAACCTCACAAATAACTAATTATATACGAAAGGTTACATTTAACTTTTCTTTTTGGGAGCAATTAAACTATATAAGACACCACGATTGGCAGAGAAGTGGGGCGAATTGAACAGAGGCTCACCTCAGACGAGGACAGTTAGCCGTGTACTCCTGGTAGACACTCTACAGAGCTGTGTGTATAGCCAGCATCATTTAGGTAATACATAGCAAAGGCCAAGTATCTACAATGTGCAGCTCTGTGCTAAATTCCCTTTTGCACATTCATAATCATATTTCTCACAGGTATATTTTGGAGAGAGAAATACCATATGTAAGTTGTGTTTTAATTCTAACACACATTTAGTAGGGAAGCTATGCATCCGATTCTCCGGAAAGTGTTTATTAGAGTACAGAATTGGCCTTCCTAGTCCATTCCCAATTCCTTTACAATGGAGTTATTCTGAGGTGTACAATTGCAGCATGATTAGAATTGTACACCTTTGTAAAAGCCAAAGAGCATAATCTACTATTCCTCAACTTAATGTACTGCCCTCAAAAAGTCTATATTAGAGAGTTATAGATCGATGAGTTATAGATCGACTTATGGTGCTGTCACATTACAATGCTTCTCGCCGGCGCGCCGCCAACGCGCAAAATCACTTTTAATCGTCGAGACGTCAAACTTTTCGGCGTCAGCGCAACGTATTGATAGTGTGCGGCCAACGTTGTGGTAAAAGTTTGGCACGCCATCTTGATATGACCTTAGATGTTGGTAGGACGTAAAACAACAAAAAGCAACCGTTTGATGCAACGTGTGCCTACCGTTCGCATAACAATCTTCCAGCGCGTTTAACGTATTTCGACGCGCCCCTAACGTAGCCATAACGCGGCCAAAGTTTTGTGCAAGCACAAAACTTTCAACGTGCGATGACGCGCGCAGCCGATCCTTGCCGTCCATCAACGAATACCAACGCGTGCCTAACCCGCGCGTAACGCCTCCTGACATATCCCGACATTCCGTCAAAAAATCACAAACGTCGACGCGCGTTGGCGAGAAGCGTCGTAATGTGACAGACCATTAGGGTACGGAGGTATCGAGGCTGGTTCCGAGCGTGTCTCCTTGCCGCTATCGGTCTGTATTGGAAATGATGGACCATGGCTTGCCTATTTCTCTAATCTTGCGGAAGCTCTCGTCTCGATTTCTGCCAGTGGTTGTTTCCTCGTGGGATTTAGACCCCACCACCGCGTAGGGAACCACCTGATACCTGGCATGAATGCCAAGTACACGCGCAGCAAACGCTGGACACCAGCGCTGGCTACGCACCCGCTGGCCACCAGCGCAGATCGCCCGCCATCTCCATGACACTAGTACCCCCGCCTCTTAGACGCTTACTGGCAACCAGCGACCAGCCAGCCAGGGCCCGTCCCCTCATTCTCGACCGCCACAGAGTGCACCAACCGAGTGTCTTGGAATCAGTTTGAGTGGCGTGACTCGGCTAGGAGTTGGTGCCTACCAAAACAAGCGTTAGTCGATGGTGAATTACAGGGAGAATCAGCGGAATTCATCAAGGTGACATGGACAAAGTATCTTGCTTCTTACTTAAAGCTAGAACGACTTGGAATATTTGACTGATGCATTTTGAGGAAATGGTTAGCTGAATACGGACATTTTTGTGAATCCGGGGAATAGATTCCCAGTGTTGGCTGTATTTGTTACACAGTGATTCCAGTTCTTCTAGTGTCTGACTGGTGTGCTCTCCTAGGTCTGACTGGTGTGCTATATACGGTGGATCCAACACATGGTTAAATGCAGCAGTGAAATGCTTAACACACTAGGTGGCCAAAAAAAAGTGGACCTGATGTGTGGGCTGCAGGTCGTGTGCAACAGGTGAGATTGAATGTAGCCACCTGGACGTGTACGTGTATTCTATTTATGTACATGAGGGTTACCGTGTTGAACTTCACTTACAACTGTCAGAGTAGACTAAAGCCGTGTTCACACGGGCAAAATCTAAAGCGATTCAGCCAAGGCGGTTGCAGGAGTTGAATTAGCTGCCTGTTCACACGGGCACTACTTGGGCCGGAAGTCGATATCTGCGCATGAGCAAGTCCAGTCTGACCAGCGCCACCAAGAGAGAGTGGATTCGACCTAGATATGTATTTAATGAATCGTATTGGTTTGGAACCGTCAAAACTTCTGCTGGGCAGTGAAACCCTAAAAATAAATGATGAAAAAAATATCTGTGCACAGCTAGCGGTTTAATAGACTAAATTATATAATATGCGCTTTTGATCGACCGGAAAGTCAACACACTAAGGTATCGACTGCGCATGCGTGTGAGGTGCTTAATCCGCCTCGTGCGTCCACACGGGCAAAATAAATCGATTCACACCTCGATAGCTGGTTTACAGGATGCGCATCACAGAAATCGATTCAGCCCTAATTTGACTCAGACGTCCGTTCACACGCGAAATGTGCGTCGAACTAGGCAAGTCGCTTTCTACGAATCGATTTACATTGCCCGTGTGAACACGGCTTAAGATAACAGAGAAGCAGCTCATTTGTACCTGACATGAGCCACCTGTGCACCTGTGTAGGCGTGTATTGAGGTAGCCGCCAAACTGGATCTAAATAGTACACCCACATTCATCAGCATTGGAACTGATCGGATAAGTCACCTTTAAGCAGCGATTAAAGTTGCATAGTCCGATGGTTTTGAGTTTCTGTAATTTTTCTGAGATAAATATATTAAATTGCTGGTCATAATCTACCATACTTTAGTTTGAAGTAACTTTTATTTTAACTGGCTAACTTTTGAGCTATGTGAAGTGCAAACATGGACAATTAGCTTTGGCAAACATGCCAAAACTCTGACACCATAGGGCTCAACAGTCACAGTTTCTGTTCAATTGACTCAGTATTGCCTTCTATATGGCAACAAATGCTTAATAAGTGGATCAATATCTAAGTTAGATATATAGAATCAAATCTATACAATATTGTTGTTGTGAAAATATGATGCTTCATCGGACTATGCAGCTTTAAACTGGTTTACTTGGGTGAGTGGGCTTGCTGTTGGTGCTCGCTGAGTGTATGCCGAGTGGCAGAGGTGGAAGTCCACTAGCGTTCCACGGGAGGGCCTTATCATGCATAGCAGTGGCACCAAGCAGTGAGTGGGTACGACGCACCTCACAGGACATACACCACCACATACGGGCCAGGTGCACAGAGCCAGGATTAAAGCAGACCACGTATACGATACATACATG
This sequence comes from Branchipolynoe longqiensis, assembly GCA_030323885.1. Taxonomy (NCBI): domain Eukaryota; kingdom Metazoa; phylum Annelida; class Polychaeta; order Phyllodocida; family Polynoidae; genus Branchipolynoe; species Branchipolynoe longqiensis. Next base: position 135,313,501 of record CM059186.1, read on the forward strand.
ATATATATAGGCATATACAACAGCTTGGAAGAAATGTAAGTTAATCTTTTTTTGTTGGTACATTAGTTGTTTAAGCAGGGGAAATTTCAATTGTGGACAATTGGTCTTCCTCATTCCACTGCTCCTTGCCCTATCATAATAATGCTGAGTGCCTGGCTAGGAAGCAACAAGTATAATTTTTTAAGTCATTGGTTTGACTCGACCAGGGTTCGACCCCACGGTCTACCAACACGGTGGACCTAAAGTTTACTGTCCGTTATAAGTTAGTGATTTAAATCATTTAACTACTGGCTAGTATTTGTTCACAGAAATTAATTAGGTCCATGCATTTTTGATAACATTAGTGTAGCTTCTTCATATGACCCCGTTTAATCTAGAAATATCATTATCCGACCAAAACATCCATGGAAGAGATTTCCTCCATTCGCTTTATCGCTCTAATCTTTGAGGTTGTTTATACTAGGAACAATGTAGTCCAGATTAATAAGTGATGTCTACATATGTATAAGTCTACTTGTATATATATAGTTTTATGTGGCCATTAAGTACACACGTCATGCATGTATATATTGCAATTTTGTTTCTAATTGATCCTTCATTAGTAGTTATCGGATTAATTTCCAGGTTTGTTGTCGCTGAGGTTATGTATGATATGGCAAATCAACTTGGCATTAGCAGTGACCTTTCCTGGGCTACATAATGAAGGTCAATGCAGTACAATTGGGTACGCACTGAGGAGGTAACCAAAGCGAGTATAGTAAGTTAAGAGTGGTGGATGGAAGCGGAAGTAGCATACAGTACATATGAATCTGCAGTTGATTAAATCAGTGCAAATCAATAGCGGCTGCCGGAGGAGTCATTGTTCTAAAGGTTAGCCAGATTACTGCAACCATTTACTAATTCAGTGAGGGCACACCGTAAGTAATATGCGTCGGCCGCCGACTGTCGCACACTGCTTAACTTTGAATAGAACTCAGAACTTAGCCAACCGAAACTATTCATCAAGTGCGCACAATTGTCAGAATAGACAGCTCAGTCATTGTCGTGTTGGCGCAGGCGCAATTTAATGTGTATGCGATCAGGTTGCATAACAACGCGATGGATTGCATTAATTTTATTCCCGATGGGAATTGTTTGTGAAAATGACTCGACGCAGACCACGTATTGATCAGAACCGGGAGCTCTATATTGTGAACATGCCGATCGCTGATTCGGAATTAATATGAGGTCTCTTCAGCCATTGCGCGATGGTTGGCCAGAGTATAATGAGGTCGGGATGGGGGATGGGGGGGGGGGGGGGCTCATAGGCCTAGGTCTATAATGTAGTTACTTCTCGTAGTTCTTATTATCCAAAACACCTTATGGAACATACTGCATATAACATTGAATGTAGCGCAGCCTGATTCCACTCGATCCCTATACATCGGACGCGCTGGCCGAATAGGTAGAGCGCAGGTCTCCCGTGCGGAAGGTCGGGAGTTCAATTCCCGGTCGAGTCAAACCAATGACCTCAACATTGATACTTGTGGCATCCTAGCCAGGCGCTGGGCATTATTAGAAGGCAAGAACTGGTTGGCTCGGTGTCAGGATAATGTGACTGAGTGGGATATCAGGCCTGGTCTTCCAGGAGGGAACACTATAAAGTCGCCATGAGTGTGCACTGTCACAAATCGGTCCCTATCCTGATATGACCTTAGATGATGCCCGGATGTAAACCTCCAACAACCAACCAACTTAAGCTAAGATTCCTTACACGCGGTATGCGAATGCCGCAAAAAATCTAAATGCCTTGAAGTCAGTGGGCTACATCCCTTACACGCGGAATGCGAATGCGGCAACTCGATCGGTCCCTGTAGTGATCGGTGCGGCATGCGGCACATGGTATGCGAATAGACACGTCAGTCACACTTGTCCATTAGTTTTAGACTAGGAGAGGCGACTGATCATTACGGAACGGTCACACACAGGGGTGCTGAGGGGAAACATATGGTAGTGGTGGTGGTGGGGATACGCTTGCCGCTTACTGCGTAGAAGGAATCCTCCCATTCGCATACCGCATGCCGCATACCGTGTAGAAGGAATCTTAGCTTTAGAAGTGCATATTTGACACCGACTCCCTCTCCCCGACTTAGGCCTACATCAGGTGCAGTTTTGTTTCCCTATTGTACTGCACAGTAAATACAGATTATGTGCCAGTCCCCATTTGGGATTATCTCCAGTTTGTATTATTCGCTGCTGCTTTAAGCATGTTATACGGATTGTTGCTGGACTAGAATATGAAGGTAGACGTACTGCAGTTGAGATTAACTGAAGGGTTGTAAATCCCAGGCCCTGGCGGACACTGCACTTAGTGCATGTGCCAGGGAGCTGGTCACTTCTAGCATGCCCAGGAACACACTAAGTTAACCGCACCCGAAAAGCCTCAAAAGACAGCCAGTGCCAATGATTAAGTGTATTGCGCGGAGGGCATATCGATGTGATATAAACTTAAGGCATACTTGTGGCACTTAATTGGTTGCGATCACTAGGAGTGTTCGCATGCAAACACTCTCAGGCCGACAGTGGGGTGGGTGGGGAGGTGTTTATTGGTGATCGAATCTGTTATTATCATTCAATATTAAAGCTGCATAGTTTTATTTTGAGTTTGCCATTTTCTGAAATAAAAATATTAGGCCGATCCTTATAATCTACCTTACTTTAGTTTGTAAGTAACTTTTATTTTGGATGGCTAACTTTTGAGATATTTGAAGTGCAAACATACTAAATTAATTTTGGCAAGCAAGCATGCATGCCAAAGCTCTAACATCATAGGCTTCTGCAGTAGCAGGTTAAATAACGTCCGCTGCCACACCCAGATTGCTATGCCGTAAGGGCGGTTACGGTGTAGTTTTTTAAGAGCTGCTGCTGGATTTAATTAAATCTAATGGAACATTTGCAATGACCTCTGCAGGGTTAGTTGATACCATTGAGAAAATGGCAGTCGCCCATATCCTTATCTCATTCCGTCTGACAGACATAACGACAGAAGTGATGAATAGTAACGGATTTAAATAGCAGGCTGATAGAATAGCAGACGACTAAATGAGAGAATGACTGACGGTCTGAACACACATGACTGGCTGACACACTTGCTGCAGGGGTAGATAACAAACTAACAGCATGACTCGACGACAGACAGTCTGTATGATAGAACAACACTTCAAAATCAATTGAGAGTATAAACTTATAAGGAATAGAATCAAACAACGCCACGCCCGGACGTTTGCTAAATTAACACTTTGGGACTGGTACCGCTGCTCCCCGCCAGGTGGCCTGCTGTCCCCAATGCCCCCGCTGCGCGCCCTCACCCGATGTCTGTCGACCGTCTTACGTCGCCGACGTAAGCGCGTCCATGGGCCGGTCCCGTCGCCCGACACGGCCGGGAGAAAGCCGCGCTCGGACGGAGGAGGTATTCATCAGTAAACAGCACCATTCCTACACCACCCTGGCCACGACCATTCTGTGTAGCCACTGCAACCTGACACACACCCTTTTTCGCAGACCCATAACATTTGCTGTCTTCCTTTGCAGAATTTACTCCTTACTTGCAGTGTTTAGACTCTCTTAACCAACTGTTCCATTTTAAGAATGTTTGTTTAGCTTCACCTACATGTACATGTACTATTTTTACCTTTTTAATATATATTTAAAAAATGGAGGAGGATAAATATTGCAAGTTGATATATTACTATTACTATTGAGTATTACTAGTATTAGCAAGACTTACAATTTCAATGGTGAGATATAGTCTTTTTTATTTTCCCGTAATCCAATCAAAACTATAATGAGTAAGTTTGTTATACTATATATATTTTAGGTACATGTACTATTTTGACCTTTTTAATTAAAAAAATTTAATGGGGAGGGTAAATATTGCAAGTTGATATATTACTATTAGCAAGACTTACAATTTCAATGGTGAGATATTGTCTTTTTTTTATTTTCCCGTAATCCATTTAAAACTATAATGAGTAAGTTTGTTATACTCACCATTTTAAATCTTTACTAAAAGGTAAACCCCGCCTATGTGTAGTAAACTGTGTTATTATAGAGTTAACTTTTGTGAGGTGTAAATCTTTACTCATGCTCATAGATAACAATGTTTATAATTAGTTTTCTTTGACCTGCCCACCTCTGAATTGCATTGCATTCGCTTGTGTCTACAATACAACTTCGCCTCTTTACAAACCAACGCTCGATATCTCCTCATTTATTGCTGCATGTATGACAAAACCTCCAGAACATAGTGCCCTCCTCCTCCTTCTCATCCTCCTCATTTCACATATATATATATATATATATATATATATATATATATATATATATATATATATCTCACCGTAAGCAGGTATCGCAACATCAGCACATCCTGAATGACCTGGCACCTGTGGTACCCCCTGCTTAGGCCTGCCTCGTCACACGACGCCTGCTTTACATTCTCGCTTGTATGCCTGTTCTGTGGCATGTGCATCTAAGTTCTAACTAACTTCTCAAACTCCGCCGCTTTACGCGTCCCTGTCGGACTGTTCTCTCCTTCAGCGGCGGTCCACGCCCCAAGGACATGCAAGTCGGCCGGCTTGGCGCCGCTCTCCAGGCGCCAGTCGCGCTTCAGATCCAAGTCGGCCCTGCACGGTCGTCGGCGCAAGAAATGTAAAAGCCCATCAACTCTTTTTTTTTCCTTCTTCTTTGAAAGACTACAATTTTGTTTGTTTTTTTTTTATTTAAAAAAAAATGGTTTCCTGCATGTTGTGTGCCCGCCCAATGGGGCGCCATTTGTTACCCTACCAATTTAACAACTTTGTCGGTTCTTTTCAGTAGACATTTTGTCTACGAAATAATTATCTCGCGCACAGAATCACGTCCTCACCTCCTGGATTTCGTGTACGGAAGCATATTTCATGGACGAATACGGCTTTTGTCCATGATGAAAGCTGATTTCGTCTACCAAGGTGGATTTCATCTACGAAATTTGTTTGCGTGCTCACAATCAGTTCTATGAATAAAGCGCGTTTCGTTTACGAAATGTGATTTTTTGGAATGCACTGTTTTTGTATGTGTCTGTACGAAATACCCTTTCGTACATGAAATGCCCTTTTGTGTACGAAACTGGTAGGTTTCCAAGAGACTGCCATATTGCGCAGGCGCCGGACTCCTGGAATGTGCGTACTGTTGTAGGCATTGTGGAGAAGACTTTTAACCTCCGAGTCAGGAGAGGGTCACTTGCAATCAGCCAATCAAAGCACAGACCCTAAAGCCTACATTCCTTACACGCATGCGGTATGCGAATGCGAATAAGGCAAAAAATCGAAAAGCATCTAAGTCAATGGGGGTGATTCCTTACATGCGGTATGCAAATACTGAATCGGTCCATGTAGCGATCGGTGCGGCATGCGAATGCGAATGCCCATAGACAACAGTGTTAGAGAAACCTGACACTATGTGTGTGGGTGTGGGTGAAAGGACCCAACCCGTTCGCATACCGCATGCTGCATACCGCGTGTAAGGAATCTAAGCTTTAGCCGTTCAATTCCCTGGCCAGCTCCTTCTTGACTCGGTGGTTTAAAATGCTACTGTTTCAGTGGGCATGCTTCACCTTCTGAATCCAATTGTTAGAAATGTTTACCTCTCCTCCCTCACTCCGGCTTCAGTACTATTGTTTTTGTGGTGTTATGCAAGAACTGGTGACGGTGACATAGCAACATCCCCCTTTTTGGGGATATTATGTATATTATATAATTATTGTTGTGTCATACCGCATGTTGTTGATTATAGTAATTCATAACAGATGTACAATGTAGCAAGATAATCAGTTAGCCGTGCTAGACATATGGCATATATACATACACATATGACACATACACACACGCGCATGCAGTCTCTAAACAGGTTAGAGGACATTGGGGGGGGGGGGGGAGAAGCTGTTTAGCAACTCCAGAAAGGACTATTTTTAATTTAAGGGAAGACGGTGGTGATAAAGAATTATGACTCATGTTTGTATGCTTTACAAAACTGAATTGGTGTTTGAAAGAAATTTAGTTCTTCTATAGCATCACATATTATTCTCTATCAGGGCGGTTGTATATTTTAGCATTCACTTTTAGTTTTAGAATTTGATTTAGACTTTACTATAAGATTTAGACTTAATTTAGTCGATGCCAAATTTCACATAACAGCTACAAAGTGAAATATTATGACCTGTGACTTTTGGGGGTAAGTGAGTAACTGATGTGGATAATAGTAGGAAAAACAACAGCTACTACCAGAACAACATAGATAACAACACAGACAATTCTAGATAGTTTGATCTACGATGTTTAGATTAGTGAGAAATGGGAGCGTCTTTGTGTTATAGGGATTCAGAAAGCTACGTTTCTGTAACTGTATGCTGCATGTGGTCGGTGCATGTCCCTTCACTAATGTCACGTGGTATCCCTTTCTCGTAGGTCACGTCACTGACACACTTCCGGACAACTTGGTCAGCTGATATGCTGGTATTATTTAGCCATAGTCTTATACATAGCACGGATTAGCACCGTGTGTTCAATCTCTTGACGGTGAAAACTAAATGGGTGTTGTTGAGCTAGTATTCAGTTATTCAACATTTATTCCGATCATAAACACCTATGTTATTGTCAAAATATCCAGAAATAAAAAAACTGTCATATTTTGTTTATTCATGGAATTATCAGCTTAACATAATTATTTTAAAGCACAATGAAATTATCTCTTCAAGGGATTAATTCCAACACTCAAACCCTACTTTTGCAACACTTGAGTCGTGTTTTCCGTCATTGATTACTTCATTGTTCAGAATGTTGTATGCAGATTGCTGAGTAGTTTGTTCGGTTTGTTGGTGATTTTTTTTTTCTCTCTTCCTTGATGAAGTTTATAATCGAATCGGTTCTTTATCTCCGATTAAGGATTGTGATAATTGCTTCACAAGCACTAAGTTAACCTTTTTGAAACCGTGCGATTTGTAGTTTTGGTTCTCAGCATGTGTGTGGTCAGTTCACGATACCTATTAGTATTATTAGTAATATCTGCTGCGTATCTGTTACCGACTATAGTGTCAAAGGTTTCTTGGATTTCTTATTACTTCCCATTGCATGATTGTGTTCGTGTTATGTTTGCGATCTTTATTGAACAATTCCTAGTTGCATTATGTAACCGCGGTAATAAGCAGTTATTGTCCGTTATAGGGTTTGGGATCCGAGGTATTTTGGTTGAGTAACAAAGCTAGTAAACTTATTGCTCTGGTTTTATATATGGAATAAAGAGATCGTGAGAAATACGGGATTACATCTCTGCCTACATTATTATGCTATATGTATGGTACTCTGCAATATAGCCTCAAACAGTCCAGGATGGCGGGGGGTTGGGGTGTAGGGGTCGGGGTGGTTTCCTGACCTCAATGACATCTGAGATAATTAATGGCCATTAACTGTTTGTGACCTGAAATTTCCACGATGAGCCAATAGGTAGACGTTTGAGACTAAACTGATTAATTCGAATGACATTACAGTCCATAGCACACACAACAGGGAAGCATGAGTTGAAGGACATGGCTTTATTCCGGGAAGCCCCCAGGGGCTTTACATTTTCAGGTGTGGCATCCGAATGCTGCAGGGAAAAGGTCATGTGGTGATCGGAGTGGTGAGGGATGTGAGTGAGGTGAGGGGAAATGAGACAAGTGAACAATTGAGCTGAGTTGAATAATGACAGAGCAACTAGCGGGTAGCAACAGTTACTTAATTAACAGTAATAATCATGTTTATGGTTTCTAAGGTTAAATGTCATTAATTAAAATGTTATTAAATTATATAATCTAATGTCTTAAGATCTCGGCGGAGTGGGTGGTTGTGGAAAAGGAGGTTAGTGGTCAGTCCGGTGGAGATGAGCTTTGGAGGACTGTGATTGGGTGTTGAGAGAGGGTGTGTCAGAGGTGCTGACGAATGGGAGGGGTGTAATGAGGAGGCGCGGCATGATTGGCATGTGGTATTGGTTGCGGTCCCCTTTGCGGAGAGCCCCCCACCGCCACCGCCCCACCCAGAGGGTGGTGGCTGGGGAAGGGAGGGGTCAGGGGAAGGCAGAGGGGGGGGGGGGGGAGGCGGAAGGGGGGCCCAACGGCTTCGCTGTCTAATGTGCCCTGTAATGACCCCGAATGAGCCCAAGCTCATTCAATACACTTAAATTAAACAATACACGATATTCACACGCATGAGCTGTGGCAACGATCCCACAACTGTAGTGTTCGTTGTCGCCGTCAGATGTCGCATGCATTGTGAATATTGTGTATTAATAGTGACTGAGTAGTTTGGTACCCTCCTAAAATTTTCAAAAGGGTCCAAACATGAAAATTGTATTTTTCTTGGAAGCTCCAATGACCCAAAAGCAATATACTTTTGGAATTGTCAAAATATCCCAAAATTTGACTGACATATGTGCATTTGAAAGTTAGTAATTTCCATAGCTTTTGTATGCTCTGTGGCAACGGTCCCACAACCGTAGTGTTCATCGTCGCCGTCAGATGTTGCATGCGTTGTGAATATTGTGTATTGAAGCATCTGAAATATGTGGGATCTTTGATTAAATGCTGAAATGGTGTTGCTAACACATGCTCCGGGTAGTTATTTACTTTGTACAACCCAGTATCATTTAACTACCCGGACAGCCACAGGTGGCACCATGAATAGGCTAGCCTGCAGGTACAGCGAATAATTAGGCTGCAGAGGGGGAATACACAATTAATAGCGGTAGACCCATATTCAATATATATATTCGCCCAATGAATCATGCAGTAAAATATACTAAACTAATATACATTTGAGCTTCTAAGTTCTACTCATTCAAAATCCCCGCGATTTGAAAGTTATCATCAAAATGGCCGAAACCTCATTTCTGACAACTACGCCTGAATTTAATGAACACGGTTGCTTCTTGTCTCAACCAGATGATGGTGTGGTAGGGAACCAGGAAAATTTGGGCCCATCCCGTAGCAAGACGATGCCCCCTGGTGGAGGAATGGGTAAACACAAGTTGGACCGCAAGACCACCACACTCGGCCAAAACAACGACCGAGTTAGGAACGCTAAGTTGACGGCAGAGCGAGCCATGAAGGTACCGCCATACCTTGATTCTTTTTTGTGTGCAGAAAATGAGGGGAGGGGTATATAAGTCACAGAACTATTCATAGTTGTCATTGATTGCTGACTGCAAGCAAATAAAAACTGAAGTTGCTTAAAGCTGTATTCACTCTATTTTAACATGTATTATTTACATAAATAATCACTATTTTAACATTTCCAAGTTCTAGAAATTCTAACTGCATTGCACTTAAAACTACCGAGAATAGCCATGTACTGCTCAGTGTAAACTGGTCCTGGACGGATCAATCCCTACATGCTCGGTTGGAGCTCCAATAGCTCATTCTGTGACGTCATGCAAGGAAGGGATACTCTGGATATATAGAACTGCATAGGTTGTAAGGTATGGTGAAAGGGCTTCAAATTCACTATTAGTCAAAATAGTCTTTATGATACTTTTCTTGGTCTATTGCAGTGAGCTGCTTTTTTTAACCCTTCACTATAATTAGTGATCCATGAGTCTAAGAATATTTCAGTTTTATTTGCTAGATAAAGCCAATTTGACTGCATAAACGTTCCCCGGCCTACACCACTCTAACAGCTGAGAAGTGTGACGAGGGCTGAATGACTCTAATAATCATAGCTTAGCCAGAGATCCTCAGCCTTGCCTGAAACCTAAACAACACTTCGAGATTAGGTTGTTTCAAGATGAATAGTGATATTTAATCATGATCATTGTGAATAAATATAATTATGTTGTTATTGTTGCTTTCCTCTCTGATGTAGTCTTCTTCTTTTCATTTAAATACACGAGACTGTGATGGTAGAGCGTATTTAAAGTTGCATAGTCCGATGGTTTTGAGTTTCTATCATTTTCTGAGATGGATATATTAAGTTGTTTGCTATCATCTGCATTACTTTAGTTTGAAGCAACTTTTCTTTGTTGTGGCTAACCTTTAAGATATTTGAGGTGCAAACATGGCAAATAAATTTGGGCAAGTATGCCAAAACTGTAATGCCTTACTTAAGCAGTAATAGGTGCTAGTAAATTGACTCTGTATACTCTTCTATGTGGCAACAAATGCTTAATAGGTGCATTAGTATCTAAAGGCCCTGTCACACTACGACGTAACGATGTCAGCATAGGGAGAACGTGAAGAACGTTTGAACTTCTCGGCGTAGTATGCAAATTTGGGCACAAGTTGAACACGGATGCAGCGTAGTTGACGAGAGCGTAACGTCGGTAAAGCGTAGTGATACCGTCATTCAACGAGAGAGGACAATGTCATTATGCTCACGGAACGTTATGAAAGTTATTCCAACGCCAGAACTACGTTACGTGACGTTACATGCGTCATGACATGGTGGCGAAACATTGAACGTATGTTGAATGTACGTTCTCCTGATGTTCTCCTGACGTTCCCATTACGCCACGTGGACATTTCCACCGGGTTTAATGTGGGTCAACGTAGTTGAACGTAGTGAGCAGCATTTGACTAATGTCCGTTTAACATCATTGATGTTCGGCGAACATGTACAGAAAATACAGCGAATGTAAACCCTTACGTTCGATTTACGTCTGAAGTTTTGAACAGGTTCAAAACTTTGACGCGCGCCGACGTAACGTGACGTAGCTCGACATCAGTCTAACGTCATTCTGACGTCATCATAACGTAACCCAACGTACATCAACGTAATGACAAAACGTGATCACGTCAGGTTTACGTTTGCTCGTTACCTCCTAGTGTGACAAGGGTATAAGTTAGATATGTGGGATTAAATCTAGATAATAGTTTTGGTTTTGAAAATTTGATTCTTTTATCGGACTGTGCAACTTTGACCCGCCAGCCTAACTTGGTGTTTGTGCATTTCCAGAGCCGGAAGATCTTTACCATCCAGGGCCCCTATCCGGCCATCCGGGAGGGACTGCGGCGGCGGGGCTGGGTGGAGAAGTTCTACAAACTACACATGGAGTCACCCAAAAAGTTAGCGGGAAGCAAGCGCCGCAAACATGCGCACGTCGAGAACACCAACAACGATGACGACGACGACAACAACGACGATGATGACGACGATGACGACGACACCAACACAGACGACGATGACGACGATGGTAAGCTAGCTCTGGTCTGTGTCACCTTCAATAATCCTGATGCTGTGATTGGATAGGTATTGGCTAGCTGTGATTCAGTTTCAAAACTATGTCACTACCTCGACATGCGTTGTATCGGGTCCCAACCCGAGACCGAATGCAATGCAACTACACAGCGAAGCGTCCCAGATAAGCATCGTCACTAGGATTGATATCATTTTGAAATTCCAAAATACAGAATTATTTTAATAGTCTGACGAGATTTAATGAAAAGACTAGAGCTCATCTTCAAACAGTCCTTATACAATATTTTTGAAGTTCAATGTTTACTGACTAGAATTATTATTTACTTCGGTCTTTACTGGGCGATGGACATCAGATTTGTGTATTCATATTATTGTCTGATGAATCTGGAGAGATGTTATTTTTTTTAAATAGTCGAAGCTCCATCACTAAATGCATTGAAAATGGACTAAATAGCTTTTGGAGTCAGTATTGGTATAGTCAGTCCTCGCCGACTACAATTATGGAAGGTCATATATAGACAGGCGAAATCTGTTAACACAGATAACAGGCTATCGTGCCAAAATATATAAACATAGGAGGATAAGTATAAGTACAGATTGGTCTGAGTAGCATGAGATCAGGGCCACTTCATTATTATGGTAGAATGCATGCGGAACCGGAGCTGACCCTGGATGGGGTTCCATTAAAGTTGTTGAGAAAACAAAATTTCTGGGCCTCATTCTCGACGCAAAACTGTCTGTTGTGCCACATATAAAGTACCTGAAAACAAGATGCCTGAAAGCGCTAGATATTCTGAGGGTGCTGTCAAGCTCAGAGTGGGGAGTGGACAGAGATGTTCTGCTCTCCGTGTACAGAACCTTGGTTCGGTCACGAGTGGATTACGGCAGCATAGTATACGGTTCCGCAAGGAAATCATATATTGGGCTGCTAGACACGATCCACCACCAGGGACTGCGCCTGGCCCTTGGGGCCTTCCGCACCTCACCAGTTCAGAGCCTTTATGTCGAAGCCAATGAACCATCACTTAACAACAGGAGAATCAAACTGGCCATGCAATATGTAGTCAAGATAAAAACTAATGCATTGAATCCTGCACACAATTGTCTATTCGAGCAACATGACGAATCCAGGTATGAAGCCAGGTCGAATTACATCCGGCCACTGAGGCTCCGAATGAAACCTCATTTGGAGGCCTTGGGCGTGGATTTGGACGTGTTGGAGGATGCCAAAGTCCCAGAACATCCCCCGTGGTCGTTGAGAAAGCCATCGGTTATCCTCCGACTCACGGAACTGAGGAAGTCTGGGACACATCCACTCGAGTACCAAGGACTGCATGCAGAGATTCAAGGCCAGTTTGTAGACCACCTCTCCATATACACTGATGGTTCGAAAGACCAAAGCTGGGTAGCTGCTGCGGCAGTCTGCCGACGGGAAAAATTTGGCGTATGTTTGCCCGATCAGAGCTCGATTTTCACTGCAGAAGCCCGAGCACTCCTTCTTGCGTTGGAGTGTATTGAGGTATCCAACCACACTAACTATGTTATATACAGTGATTCGTTCTCTTGCCTCCTGGCTGTTGCTGGACTGAAAACGAATCACCCTATTCTAGCAACGGTCATTTATAAAATGAACCAACTGACAACGGATGGGTATGACATCCACCTGTGCTGGGTGCCTGGCCATGCCGGCATACAAGGAAACGAACGAGCTGATCGGGCTGCGAAGAAGGCCCTGAACTGTGATCTTGAACCGTGTCTGATCCCTCACTCTGATCTGAAACCACTAATAGCCACCCACATAAAATCCAAATGGCAACATGAGTGGGATGAAAACATTAATAAACTTAAAGAAATTGAACCATCTGTGGGAAGGCCACCACAGACTCATGCGGGAGGTCGGCGGGACCAAGTGGTCCTTAGCCGCTGCCGTATTGGCCACTCGTGGCTTACACATGCTTTTCTGCTCAAGGGGGAACCTCCCCCTGAATGTATTGGGTGTCAGTCCCCGCTGACACTCAAACACATTTTACTAAGTTGCGTTGATTTGTTGGCCCTGCGCCAACAGTTCTACACTGCAGACAGTATGCATGACCTTTTTACTAAGGTAAAACAGGAAAACATTTTAGCCTTTTTGAGGGCAGCTGGACTGTACCACCTCATATAGTTTACTGGATAGATTCTATCAATTATTAATAAAACTTTTCTTTTTCTATGGGAATTTGTTTCCCTTGACCACAAATATATGATTGTGAGCTTTCTAGTTTAATGAGTGTCTATTGGCACATAATTGATTGTCTGCTTTTACATGTAAAAGCGATGGTTTGAACAAAAAAACATTTCTCGCTGTGCATATGGCCTATGCTGCCGACACGGCGTAAAGCAACCACCAATCAATCGATCAATCAATCATTATTATGTCCAATATATTGATTCCTCTTGTCAATCCTTCATTCTTAGAGCGTAATACTCAGACCCTCCACAAAATAACTCAGGGAAACTGTTTCACACATTAGTAACTCTTTCTGTAAAGAAAGGTTGCCTCTACCGTGTTATGGTGTTCTCTTGTATACATTATTATTCATTGAGAAGCAAACAAGCAAAAGTGCAATTACAATGATTTACAAAGGTCATTGTAATGTGGCGGTCTTTTTTTATTTTCTTGTTTGTTTTTTTAGATCAGAGCAATGGCAAGGTGCCACCGTGGGAGGAAGACAATGGGGTGTACGGAATCATGGTATGTACCCACACTTCTAAACGCCTCCATGTAAAGCTTTAGATAACTAAAGCAAGTGATTCCCTTTTAAGTATTTCTCCACAGTCAAACACAAAGTACAGCAATACTGTGTTTAAATTCCCAGCTCACCTGACTTATCATTAGAACTGACAAAATTCTTAGAAATAAAAACTTAGGTAGAAAATATTTGAATATTTCCGAAAGCTGCATAGTCTGATGAAAACATCAATTTTTCAAAACCAAAACAATTATTTAAATTTGATCCCACATATCTAATTTAAATACTCGGGCACTTATTAAACATTTGTCACCACATAGAAGGGAAATCTATACCTGGCACTACCTAGCGTGGTGCCCAGCATTACTTGGATAGAACAAGGAGCAATGGAATGAGCTAGACCAATTGTCTGCGATTGAAATTGTCCATGCTTAATCAACAAATGTAACAAAAATGAAGAATCTAATATATTCATCTAAAAAATATGACCAAACCTCAAAACCATCAAATTGTACAACTTTAAACACTTTTAACCGACCTTATTTATAATTGTTATTTGCGCAGTCGCGGATTATACGTAACGTGTCGCCGACGTTCATTTGGAGTGTGCGGCGTGACGTTGTTGACCCGAAGTCGTTACGTCGAGACCAGATCATTAACCACTACGGCAAGGCGGCGTTCACCACCAAGGTACGGGACGCTACCACCAGGGGGCCACATAGTGAGGGTGGAGGGCAGTGTTTATTGACCAACTGCAAACAATTGTCATAATTATATGGCCTGAAGACCAATGCCCTGCCACTGACAAAAGACTATTCAATGAATAAACTATATTTTATGGGTGGGCCTGGTGGAATTAACAAAAAACATTAATGAAAGAATTAAAAAATTACATACAAAAGCATTCCCCAAACCCGATACGTTTTAAGTTCTTAGACAATTTTATAATTATTATTTCTGTGAGGGCACGGCGATGTGAATTCTTCTTTTGACCTTATAATCTTAAATTTATTTGCGGACACTAATATTACTTCATGCACAACAGTAGTTTTTTTTTTTTACTTTAAAAAGATATTTAATAAACAACAAATGTGAAAAAGAATTTATATGATTATTCTATGTGATGAAAATAAATTTAAGAAAGTGATTTCTTTGCCACAGATTAATGTTACTTTATTACAGGACATTAGTGTAGAGTGTTGTTTAATTACATTGTGGTTTAACTATAGATATAGTTAATGTCTTCTAACAGAGATAGTTTGGTTAAAGCTAACAGATGTTGTCTGTCCTGAAGGTTGGGCTGTGTATAAACATCAGGAACGTGCCGTGGTATGAATGCACGGACCCAGACACATTCTTCCCCCGGTGTTACAGGCTCAGCCACGAGGAGGAGAAGCAAGCCTTTATTGGTGAGGTTTGTTATTTGTTAGGAAAACAGTAACTCAGTCACTCACATTGAAGCATGTGAGGCGGCCCGGTATTACCAAACATTAGTCATTAATGTTGGTTCCATTGAACAGTGTGTTGCGAACATGTAGTTTGTTGTTGTTTTA
This sequence comes from Branchipolynoe longqiensis, assembly GCA_030323885.1. Taxonomy (NCBI): domain Eukaryota; kingdom Metazoa; phylum Annelida; class Polychaeta; order Phyllodocida; family Polynoidae; genus Branchipolynoe; species Branchipolynoe longqiensis. The sequence goes on from CM059186.1 coordinate 135,329,026, forward strand.
CATCCGATCAACATCTAAGGTCATATCAGGACGGGTACCGACTTGTGACAGTGCGCACTCATGGCGACTTTATAGTGCTGTCCCACTGGGACACCAGGCCACCAGCCCCATGACCTGATATCCCAGTCACATTATGCTGATACTGACCCAACCAGTCCTTGCCCTGTCCTAATAATGCCGAGAGCCAGGCTAGGAAGCGACAAGTATCAATTTTTAAGTCATTGGTTTGACTCGACCAGGATTCGAACCCACAAACTCATAGGTTCGGATCGCCCAATCTCCCAAAACAAGACTGACGCTCTACTCATTCAGCCACCCTGCCTGGTCCTGTGAACATATATGACATATTACTTAATGGTTACTTTGAAAATAAGAAACGCAGCAGCACATTTTCAGTTCAGTCAGACAAAAAATAAGAGTAAAAACAGCTAATTAACATAAAAGTGAAACTTCATTTTAAAAGTGGAACACATTTATATTAAAGGCAAATGTTAAGGTGCCATGATGTAACAGTATCTCGATTGTATAACCTGTAAATATAAATTAATGCTTTCCCAGTAGCTCTAAATTACTCACCAAATTCAAAATTGAATTGACGTGTCTTTTTAAATGAAATAGTCGAAGCGTACATATCCAACTTAGATATAGTGCACTTATTATGCGTTGCTACATAGAAGGGCATACCAAGAACCTGTTACTGCTGAAGCCTCTAGGGTTAGAGTTTTGATAAGCACACCAAAATTAATCTCGCCTGTTTACATATCAAATATCTCCTAAGTTTGTAATTTTAAAGCAAAGTCACTACAAACTGATGTATAGTAGATTATAATATTATAATGATAAATTTTATTTATTTATCTCAGAAAGTGACAGAAACTCAAAACCATCGGTCTATGCAACTTTAACATACGGCCATATATGCTTGCTTCCAGACGACTTCCGGATGACGGCCTGTATCAACATCCTCAAATATGTGAAATTGAAGGGTCACGAGATGCCTTCTGAGCCCATTGAAGAGGAAGTAGATGAGAGTAATAAAGAGAACCGGAAGTCGTGCATCAACCCCGACTGTACCAAGTCGGTGACGGGTCAGACCATGCCAAACAAGTGTATTCACGAAGAACCTCTGAAAACCGACAAAGTTCCCAAGACTTTTATGCCCATCGTGAAGCAGCCAGTGTACAGTCAATCCCCAAGGGTGACGTCCAAAGGTGAGCTTCTCCGTCTACTGCATCTGGTTACCACCAGCTCCCCGCTACTTCAATGAGCCCCCCTAGCGGCGGGAATTGGCGTCCATGATTTAGAGACAATTATATATATATTTCATATATATTATTATTATATATATATATATATTCTGAGTAAATGAAATGCCAAAGCTCCCACGCTGGAATCAGCCAGTGCTAAACAGTTAAGACTATATATATAAACTATTTATTAAAATCAGACAGGAGAAAATAAAGTGAACTAAACATGAATATAATTACCGTAAAACCTATAAATCGACTGACCTTGGGACCGACTTTTAAGTAGTCGGTCTAGGGAGTTAGACTATGGTTACAATGGTATTGTTGGGACCCAAATAAAGCGATCGATATAGGGGAGTGGTCGGTTAGGGAGATTTTACTGTACACACAAATAAGTTCACATGGCAATGCTTCTGAAATATTTATCTTCATTTTATTTTCTCCAATTCTATAATTAAATACCTATTAAATTGTATAATGGGCAGGAACACATAATTGTAAGGTTTAACTCGATTCAAGCACTCCGGCTGGTCAAATAAACATCCCCCCCTTCTTTAATTCGCAAAAGCAAAAAGAAATCTCAAATGAACCAATTAGTGCCTTTTATACCTCAATAATTTCACACTCTTTAAGAACAGACACGTGGGAATTATCCGCATGCTACCTAAATTGGTAGGTTTTTAACTTTGTTATGGTCACCACCATCCCCCAATTATAGAACACAGTTAGCGTGCCTCAGAATCAGATACAGTGTTCTAAAAGATACTACCATATCAACCCTTAAGCAGTGTGGCCTAGTCAGATACACACTAATAAACAATGCCAATTGTGCCGGCAACAGAGGACTTCCCTTCTTTTTTTTTTGATGCTGTGTTTATACTGTCCATAGCATATAAGCTCGGGTGCTCGGGCTTGTTTTCAATGCGGGTCAGTTGTAGTAGTGGTTTAATCTTATCACACAGTAGGAGGTGATAAGATGTTTTTGTTTCTCACACAGTAGCAGGTACATGGTGATTATTTAGTATCTGTAGATGTTTGAGCTTGTTTTGTATTGGGGTTGGCCATCCAAGGTCGATCCTGACGCTCTTCCTCACCTTTTAATCTCTGCACTCCCTTCGTACATATCTTTAGACTTTCCGTTACTGTAATCAATAGGAATACAATCCAGATCTTTCAAATGATTAATACTGAAGCTGAACTATGCCCAGACCTGCACCGATCTTGTTCTCTGTGTGGATTCTGCATACTGACTCCACTCATACCGCCTGCATTCCTGGCTCAATTCGTCCCAGTCTGCTACTAACAAGTTTGACGCTCTGCTTCCCGCCCCCTCCTCATCCATCTCTAGACCACGCGCATGCGCACGTATCAAGTATATGCGCAGCGCCCTCTCTGCCAACCGCCACGTCCTATTCACGTGTACCTCGGCATTTTGTTGCTGTTATTGGCAACAGTCATTGATCATTAAGCTTAAAGTTGCATAGTCCGATGATTTTGAGTTTCTGTCATTTTCTGAGATAAATATATTAGCGTGATCGTTATAATTTACCTTAACCTACTTTGAAGTAACTTTTATTTTAAATGGCTAACTTTTGAGATATTTGAGGTGCAAACATGCCAAATTAATTTTGGCAAGCATGCCAAAACTCTGACACCATACTGTTCTATAGTAACAGGTTCTACTAAATTGTCTCGGTAATCCTCTTCTATGTGGTGACAAATGTTTAATAAGTGCACTAGTATCTAAGTTAGATATGTAGAATCAAATCTAGATAATTGTTCTGGTTTTGAAAATTTGATGTTTTCATCAGACTATGCAGCTTTAAGCAGAGGAAATTTCAATCACAGGCAATTGGTCTTCCTCATTCCACTACTCCTTGCCCTATCCTAGTAATGCCGAGTACCAGGCTAGGCAGTGTCAAGTATACAGTTTTTAAGTGATTGGTTTCAATCGGCCAGGGTACGAATCTAGGATTCGTTGAACCCGGGGTTCAAAACGCATGAACTGCAAAACGGGAAGCAGACGCTCAATTCATTTAGCCATCCTGTTTGATCATTAGTCTCATCTTTTAGTTTCTAACACCGGCGGTGATTGGCATTCTGTAATGATCAGTTCTAAGTCGCCTGCTAACAGTCCGTCCAATAATTTCTGAATTGATCGTCCATCTTTAATAGTTTCGTACTTAGCATACAGTTCCCACCCAATATGGCCACGCACGTTATGGACAACGGCCGTTGATGACGTGTGGTCACAGTAAATGCAAGGATTAAGATGGTCACATCAAAAGAAGAAAAACAAAAGACATGATGAAATGAGCAATATGATCTAAATAACAAAGCGATTCACATCCAATAATAGATGCATAAATGCATTTTATACAGGATATGTGATGTATAAGAATTATGTGAGTATAAAAACACAAAAGGGAATGTTCCCTATATATATCCATATACTGTCAGGTTCCGTACATGAGGGAATTTTCTTCGAATAAACTATTAGAAGTTATAGTAGTATCCTCATACTAGTATTTACCATGTTTACAAACATTAATGCGATATATATAATAGATCTAGATCTATATATGATTTGATGATTGAACTCTAATTTTCGGCACTAGGGTTTGCAGATATTTCACTTTATATGTGTGTATGAACAAAATATAGAGCCCTTAATTTTGTACTAACAAAGGTCAATGGACAAATACATTTAAGTACATACTGCTAGCTGCCTACTTTACCTAACACATACTGACCAGACGGAGTGGCCGAATGAGTTGAGCGTCCGTTTCCCGTTTTGGTAGATCGTGGGATTCAAACCCACGGGTTCGAACCCTGCTCGAGTCAAACCAATAACTTAAAAATTGATACTTGTCACTTCCTAGGCAGGCGGTCGGCATTATTAGGATGGGCATTATTAGGATGGGATAATGTGACTGAGTGGGATATCAGGTCATGGTGCTGTCTGCCTGGTCTCCCTGGAGGGCAGCACTATAAAATTGCCATGAGTGCGCACTGTCACAAGTCGGTACTCGTCCTCATATGACCTTAGATGTTGCCAGGATGTAAAACTCCAACCAACCAACCTAACACATACTAGATAGGGATAAACAACCGAAGCAATATGCCAGTGTTGGTGGGGTGAGGTGCTTTAATTGGCCATCAAATAAACCATATATCTGATACTTACCCATCCTTATTTCCTGTACTTATGAAGTCTTGTTGAGAAGTTTATCCTGTGTCAAACCCACCCGTGATCTCCTGGCTGCTGCCACGATGTATTATTACTATTAAGCCTAATATATGCTAATATAAAGTTTCGTTCCATACTCGAATTTATCCTGTATTTTCCATTTACTTTAAGAAAGCGGAAAATAGTATTGTCAGCAACATCCATAAACACAGCCTGTTAGGGTTGCTACCGATAACACCAGTAGTGTAGCCGAAATAAGGCTTTATTACCTAGTGAGCATAACCTAGTTCCTAACAAATCACAATTGGTTGTCATGACTAAGATGATCCCCACAAACACTGGCATGTATAGTCCAGTTATTGAAGCTGCATAGTCCGATTAAAGCATGACACTTTCAAAACCAAAGCACTTACCTAGATTTGATCCTACACATCAAACACAGACACTACCATTACTGGTGGCGTTATTAAACATTAGTTGGAGTTTAGAAGGGAACGCTAAGTAAATTTAATAGAACCTGTTACTGCTGAAGCCTATGGTGTCAGGATTTCGATGTGCATGCAAAAATGGTTTCAATGTTTTCACTTCAGATATCTCCATTTATAATGAAAGTGACTTCAAACTAAAATAAGGTAGATTTTAATAACCAACCTAATATACCTATATTACAAAAGAAAGGGGGGAACATTCAAAACCATCGGAGTATGCAACTTTAATAGTCATCAATTGAATGTTCTGAATAAGGGGAGACCTGGTCATGTGATATCAACAGGTTATCACAGATTGGAGTGATACTGTATAGGTCATCACACATGTTAGTTCTCGTAGTGTACACTAACTAGCTGGCCTCTCTAGTAAGTGGCAACTATATGTGTCGGGAGTGTTCGTCTGCATAGTCGCCTTTCAGGCTATAAAGGCCGCCTCTGCCAGCTTACTACTAACCTTGCCCACTGTGGCTACTTGTTTCCAGTGTCGTTCGTGCTGCCCGCCTGCCCCCAACGAACGCGTCTAATTGGGCAGCAATCTCCTATAGGTGCTTTGCCACACTGCCAATTCCCGCGTGCATGTTTGTATACAGTGTCACTACCTCTTTTTTTGTGTCCACCCAAACCCCCTGCTCAGAACTGTCCAATGGCTGTTAGTATGACGAATAAGCGAGTCACATCACCATGAATGATATTCTAATGGTTATTGTGTGGTTTTTAAAACAAATTATTAAATACAAATACTGATACTATTCAAATGTGAAAATGTGATTTATTGACAATTGCATGCGTTGACAAACCACGAGTGTACTTTTAACAGGGATGAAAGTGGTCTCCAGCAAAAATTGCGGAAATCAAGCTGAGATTATTACAACGGCGGCGAATTTCCGCGCAAATGCGGATTTTCACCCATAGGATTAGCACTGACAGGGAATCGCTGAAAAATGTCGGAAGTCAGGTTTCAACTTTCTACATTGTGCCCATATCTAACCCGTTCTTGCTTGTGTTTTCTGTTCTACCAACATCTAAGAACGGGATTCGAACCCAAGTGTTGTCATGTACATCCAGATTCCATGGCATTTTGTTTAACGTTAATCAGTAAATATAAAAAATCGAGGAAATCAGCGAAATCGCGGAGATCTTTCATCCCTGACTTTACTTTACTCTACTAAATGGCACCGAAGCACTAATTAAGTGGTAAAAATGTTTGCCAGTATATTCAATTTTTCTGTGGGTTATTAAATCTAATTAAGCTTTTCTTTTTAATGTTTTATGATTGCGCGTATCATTCCTGCATACACGGAATATGTCTCTATATCTAATTATAACACACTGCTAGTACTATGTAATTTCACTATTGCAAGAATTGTTGTGTTGCAGTACACAAGTTGCATAGCATGCATTCTAAACTGTATAACGAAAATAATTTGTCATCATTTTGCCTAGAGACTCGTTCTAATCAAACTATATTTAAGAAAAAAGCCTATGGAAATATATAAATAAAGTTGAATGAAAGTAGCCACTTTTGATTAACATGCCTTTTTTCATTACATGAATTGAATTCGCTCAGAGCACAATGATCATTATCTAATTGGTTTGAACAATAAAACAGAGAAGGATTCACATTTTAGATTATAACTTGGTTAAATCTTCATTCAAAAAAGAAACGTATGATTCGAACTAGCGGAGAATGGGGTATCTTTTTATAGGTATATGGTGTCTATTAAAGTTGCATAATCCGATTAAAGCATCAAATTTTCGAAAGGAAAACCCTTATTTAGATTTGAACCTGCATATCCACCTTAGATACTGGTGCACTTGTTGAAGTATGTGTGTCTGTATATAACTTATAAGGGCATACTAAGTAAATTTAATTGAACCTGTTACTTACTGTTGAAGCCTATGGGATCAGAGTTTTGGCAAGAATGCCAGAATTAAGTTGGCACGTTTACACATCAAATATCTCCAAAATGAGCAATTTTAAATCAAAGTTACTTCGAGTGCATGTAAGATCAATTCTAATGATCAGCCTAATATATTTATCTCCGAAAATGATAGAAACTCAAAACCATTGGACTATGCAACTTTAAATAAAACTCCAAATATTGATTGCATTACTCAACAATGGCACTGGGCCTAGAAGTAGAACTATTCCTTAACAGGTTAAAGCTGCATAGTCCAATGAAGACATCAAATTTTCAAAACCGAAGCAATTATCTAGACTTGATTCTACATATCTAACTTAGATATTGGTGCACCTATTAAACATTTGTCACCACATAGAAGGGATTCTGAGGCATTTAATATAACTTGATTGCAGAAGCCTATGGTGTCAGAGTTTGGGCATGCTTGCACCTCAAATATCTCAAAAGTTAGCTATTTAAAATAAAAGTTATCTCATACTAAAGTAAGGTAGATTATAACAATAAACATATAGTTATCTCAGAAAATGACAAAAACTCAAACCCATCAGACTATGCAACTTTGACTAAACATGATATCGATATACGTCATGTATCTTCTCCGGATCTTGATCGGCGCATGCGCAGCAGCAGTCCTTCCATCCTAAAGCACACCTAGTTAGTTCTTATGGGGGCCATTCACAACTCTCAATACTACTACAAGTGTACAAAAACTACACTTTTTCACCCCACCAGAAAAAAATGCACAAAATAAAATGTTTTACCCTAAATGGTGAGCTGATATGAAATGTTTATTTGTATATGAGCCTGTCTCAAAAGGTGATGACTCTTTTTTTTTTGTCCATTGTAACGATTGACACAAAACAGCACAGAAACGCTTACACTGAAAACATAAGGACATTTGCTTCAAATCAATATGTATTCTATTGGGATTATGAAACACCATGTAAAAAACAAATCAGTTTATCCTGAGCAGATGCATAAGCAGATAATATGTTGATCGTTACAATGGACAAAGTTTTGTCCCATATTGCTTAGCACCTTTTGAGACAGTCTCATATATTTAAAAGTGTACAGTGGCCCTACCACCCCGGACGTCCACCCAGTCCACCATAATATACCGAATTATGTACGCTCGTGATTATGTTGACAATTGTGAATGGGCCCATTAGTAATATAATGGTGACTTAGTCCCAACAGTTTTCTTGTTCTCGATATATTCGCGAACTTAACCCCTTTGACCCGTTGCTCCATGTTAGAAAGAAAACGGCGCTGCGTTTATTAATATTAGGCTTACCAAATATAGGCCTAAACCCAGCATTTGTTCCCTGGACTGGTTCGTCGTCGTCTTCAGCAGTCACCATTATGGCATAGCAATTAGCAGAAACTACTGTAGCGCGCTCAATTAAATATTACAGGCATGTGATTGGGTGCAGGAAGACAAACCTGAAATTTTTGTTAGGTTATCGTGGGGACACACAGCATCCCACTGAGTCGCGAAAGGGATGCAAATAGTGTATTTCAGAGGTGTTTCGGTGGCCAGGGGGAAAAAACGGATTTTAAACAAAAACGGAATTCCGGTTTCAGCGGGCAGGAAAAAACGGAATTCCGGTTAAAACTGGAGAAATCACATGCCTGATATTAGTAACATATTTAGCCACTGCGACCTACTACTCTATGCCAAATAAAGGGGTGAACTAACCAACACAATTCAATACGTACACGCGGCGTTTTCAGGCGGCCCTGACGTAGCGTTGACTGAACAAGATCTAAGCCAGTCAGAATCCGACGAAACGGACCGTAAGTCTGATACACTTCCGCCGCCTGTATTACCCACACTCCCTTGTTCACTCTGTACATGCAGTCCCTATGTCACCGTTATTTACATCATGCACTTGGGCGTACTGCACTTGCATGAATATCCACTCAACCGTGTATAGACTACATCACCATTCCAGCCGCGCGGTGCATTGTGGGATGCATGGCAGAAAAACAAACCCTCACGAAGCACATGGCTAATGATAAGACAGTGGGTGCAGCTATGAAATGTGCTAGTTTCAGCTCATCTCAGCTCTTCTTTGAAACATAGAATACCAACTAAAAATATATATATAATAAATTAAGATATTAATCGTTTATCCAGCATTGCATTTACATCAATATAATCAGCACATCATATGCCATGTGCATTTAGGTTTAGACAAATCTGGGGACTCAGACTAGTGCTAGAGTCAGAGCCAGAGTCAGTTTTACTTATTTTATTCATGTTTTTATTTATATCCTGTGGTTAATGACAGATATTGGTTATATATTTCTCCACTAAGTCCTGATATGCATGCTTCATTGCTTCAATCAATCAATCAAACCTAAAGAAGTGTCTGTTGACACATTTGGCATTTTAATATTTAGAACAAGAATTAATAATGGTGATGTGGATAGCAGTCTTAAAGTGACTGATTGTTTTTGTGGAATTGTATGTTTCTTAGCTCAAAATGTTTAGCTATGGCTAGTTTTGTCTTAGATATATTCATCAGATCATTATATTGCAGGTGTGCATACATGTTTATGCCAAATTCTTATGTATTTCTATTAATTTTGAATAAAATCAAAGTTTTTCCCTATGCGTATTGGCTAACTCAATGGCTGTACGCATTTGCTTTGCTGCCAACGCCGTTTTTGGCGCATGCGCAGTCGGAACAGTGATCTCGTCTATTGCTTCTCGTCTGCTTCCCGACACCGCAGAAGCAGCGCATGCGCACTGTGTCACGTAGAAAAGTCCCCAGATATGTGTTTGCTTCCGGTGTTGGTTCCCAGTGGGCATGCGCATTTCTATTTTAAAGTCTTGTATACTAAAAGGTGGTGGGCATGGACTAAGAATAGTAAGATGGTCAGTTCTATACTTTGAAAAGAAAACACACTCTCCAGTAATGTGTGTGTGTGGCTAGTATTCTTTTAGATGATACTCAGCAAGTGCTAAGTGAATTGCAAAGTTTTAAGTGAAGTGCTAAGTGAACTGAATTCCTTTTGCATATCTGTATTTCTGAGAAGTATCATAGTTAGTTGAGTTGTACTTGAATATTAATCTAGCTGAGATAGACAACCATCTAAAACCAATTAAAAGAATAGGCCTACGCAACAAGCACACACAAATATAACTAAATCTTCATAGCAATATATTTCTTTCCTATCGGTCTTTGAACAGCGGTATAAATATAAAAGTTATGTGAAGATATGCCGGAGAACTGGCCAACCTAGTCCAAACCCAACTAATTAAGTTCTACTATTCGGCTATTGCATTAAGGACGTTCACACAGTGCTGAGGGTATGAACAGGCTGTACTAGTTTAATGGTGCTGTCACACTACGACGTTTCCCCCCGGCGCGCCGCCAACGCGAAAGATATTTGCTAGGGCTTGAGACACGTCCAACTTTTCGGCGTTTTGGGAGAAAATTCGACGGGTTGCAGCGTGCTAGTAGCGCGTTGGTGGCGCGTCCGTAACGCCCCCTCCAACGCGTCGCCGCGCGTCGCTGCGCGTCGCCGCGCGCCGAAAGTTTTGTGCAAGCACAAAACAATTGGCGCGACCTGACGCGCGGCGACGCGCGGCGACGTGTCCATTCACGCGTTGCTATCACTCAACGTGTACCGACGCGCCGGTAACGCACGCGTAACGCTTCCCGACGCGTGCCGACGTTTCACCCAAAAAGGCAACAAGTCGGCGCGCGTTGGTGAGAAACGTCGTAATGTGACAGCCCCATAAGGTGATACGTTTCTTTAGCACTTATCTTCACCATCTTTAATCTACCCCTTACAATGAGGCTGTCATCAATGCCATCGCTCGTTCCCAGACACTATTCTCACCCACACCCCTTCCTTGCACCCCTAAACCAGCGGCCATTCTTTCTCCGGACAATGCGATTTCATTGGAATTACTTTTTCTTTGATCAGTTGGGATGTTAATAATAATAGTCTAAGTAGAAAGTGTTTACCTTATCACTAAACGGTAAATACAGCACAGCAATTTGGGCTCGATAAACTCGTTATTCTTAAATACACCTGCTACCTGTGGTTAAGCATCAGTGTGACATCTGCTAAACATGTACAGTTGCTTACTTGATCATGAGAAACGCGAATTTCTGTATGTTCTGTACTGTCTGAATGTGAGAACACTGATTACTTTATCAAGTATTTGCTAAATCTGTGCAAATTTACTCTGTCCGGCTTCAAAACTTCCTTGCATACAATTACACAACTGGGCTAAATTAGTGAACAATAGAAACAAATTCAGTATTAATATCATTCAAATGTTGACAGCACCTCACAATATAGATGTCATATAAGACTTAATTCCATAAGAATACTAATTGGTAATACAACAGTCGGGATCCGGAGACCACTACTCGTGTTCCATCAACACACACAAGTATTAATAATCAGTATTACACCCAAATCGATTCCAAACCAGCACCAGCAATTATCGACATGCAACATACAATTCCAGCCATACATCTTGTTTCCACACATCACTATCAAGACTGTTTTGTCCTCATCTTTGTCTGAGTAATAATATGTAACATATATTGCCTGAGTAATAATAAGTAACATATATTGTTTGAGTAATTATAAGAACCTCTATTAGCAGATACAGTGATGATGTTGAAGCAACTGAAGAAGAAGCTAAACTGAGTTACCAATTAAAATCTAAGTAGATGAGCAAACAAAAACAGATGTGCCACTTACATGATCCCCTCATCCATTTCCACAACCAACTACTAATGCTAATGCTCTTTACGAAGTATACCAGCGATGTGTTTGTGTGCTTCCTGAATGCCTCCTTTGCTGCACTCGTGACATGTTAACTCTGTTATGTTTTATTTAATAATACGTAAACACAACTAGCACTTTGATATATTATAATCAATTCGTCTGAGTAAATTAGCTATTTTGTTTCGTGACTTTGGTAATAAACGTAATAAACATCTGTGTAATAGATCAATTTCTGCCTTTCTATGTACACTTGCAACACTGTTATTGCTTTTATGCGAATAGAGCTCCTGCACTGGCTCAAATACATCCACGTAGTTATTTTCTATGTGCCTGTTCACAAATGATGCTTTCACTGCGTTTTCACAATAATGATCTCATGAGCATTCAGTCGAAGGCGCGTGTTGTTTATATAATATGATCAATTCTATACCAACAGCAAATTCCAAGGGCAACAAATTGAAGAAGAAAGGCAAAGTGATGACGATGAAGGCGGTTGATTTTGCAGTGAAGAAATGCCAGGCTTACGTTTACTTCCGGAATCACAGTGACATTGACCACACGGATGAGGTAACCCTATTTTTTTGAGAAAAAGAATATTCTGTAAATATTTGTTGTGGCTGAAGACCAACACTCTGGTGCTGAGAAAAGAGAATCAGCTAAATAATAAATAAATAAAAACTTAAATGTTTGGTAGTTAATGTTTATTCGGCTTAATAATTCTTTTTGTCGGTGCCGGTGCATTATAGTCTTCTGGTTAGACATATATACACGAATACAGTTTGAATAATCTGATGAATAATAGCTAATTTAAAAATAGTTCTAATTTGATAATCGCTTTCCTCCCTATGTATATAATTATCAACTGTAGACTTGCTTGAAGCTATTCACCGATAGTAGGTCTGTATATATAACAACGGTATGCCCTATATATACAATAAATGTAATATATAATATATGTAATATAATATATATACAGTAGTACTAGTATATACAATATACAGGATATGTATACAATTGTTTAAATATAACCGATATAGATGACCCTAAGTAAACTAAGTCCTGATATGCATGCTTCATTGCTTGTCAGCTGGGAGACGGTGGTACCATTCAGATGTTATCTTCCACTGCTAGATTGACGATCACGATTGTTGATTTGACTCTTTATGCCTGCACCTGCATTTCCAGAAAGAACGGACGTCAGAAGCTGAGTGGGAACAACTCATAACGTGGTACTACCAACTCGTCCAGTAAGTAGCACAAATCTCCACAGAACAAGTGACCCTCACAGTCACTGAACCCTATGCCATACTCATTCACGATTTAAACTTGTTCAAATGGATGCATACAGGCACTGGGCGATAATATCGGTGTTTTTTTTAATAGGAATAACTTGGATTGTAGCATTTGTAATAGTGTATAATTAATGTTCTTAATGTGTAATTAATATTCTTAATTTTGACTTTAATTCTTTTAAAATTAAAAAAAAGATGTAGATGATTTTTTTCTTCATAAAAATATAATGCATTTATCCTGTTGAATTCATATTAAATGGAAACAATTTTGAAAGATAATTCATTTTTAATATGTAAAATCTCTATGCAAATCTGATGCGATGAGTACAATTAATGATTCAGTTGCCATGTCCTGTCATTAGTCCGACTTCCCCGTGGTAATTATTGTTTATGTCTCCTGTTGAAATGATATCACTTTCCCGTGTTTAGTGAAGAGTCCGTGATTCCCGGTGTTCAACAACGAGAAAAAGAGATCTCTTCTGTGCTGGACCAAATAAAGAACTGGTGGCAACAAAGTGACATGGACGGGTACCGGAATGTGTGGATCGTAAAGCCGGGCGCCAAGTCACGTGGTCGAGGTGAATGTTACCAGCAATATTATTAATGATAATGCAGATTTAACAGAGCGCACTTAGTAGCGGCAGATTCTAAAGTGGTGTTATTCAATGATGTGGAAGCTGCCAACCCCAAAACACAATTGCAGTATGGTTGGTTGGTTATTGGAGTTTTGCGTCATGGCAACGTATAAGGCTATGTCTGGACGGGTACCAAGTTGTGAGAGTGCGCGCTCATGGTGACTTTATAGTGCTGCCCCAATGAGAAATCAGGCCGCCGGCACCATGGCCCGATATCCCACTCAATCACATTATCATGACACTGAGCTAACCAGTCGTTGCCCTATCCTATTAATTCCGAATGCCTGGCTAGGAAGCGACAATTCTCAATTTTATAAGTCATTGGATGGACTCGACCGGGAACCGAACTCCCCATCTACGGCATGCGAGGCCCGTGCTCTACCGATTCGACCACCGCGCCCGGTCCCCAATTGCCGTATGACTTGAGTCAAGGGAAACTGGGAGCGGATTTGACAAAAGAGCCAACAAGTATTGGTGCATAAATGATTGGTATATTTTATATACCGTTGAACCCATGGTGTTTGAACGTGGTATTTAGATATAATATTAATACAGGCCTTTCATTGGGTGACGCCACAAAAGTTTCAAGAACCACCAAATAAAGTCGATAAAGGTGATATTTAATGCGGTGAATTTAAATTAATTAGTATTTTAGTGCTTGTTCCTTACCTGTGTTTTGGCTAATACAGAACCCATATGTAGTTGAATTCAGTAAATTTATATGACGTAAATCCATTATGTTGTAAAGAAATGAGCTGACACATTGTAAGGCTTGATTTCGAGCATTCGAGCATGCCTAAATCACGTCTATATACCACCATCTAGTACCACGTCCTGATATAACCTTAGATGTTGCTAGGACGTAAAACAACAACAAACATACCATCTTGTACAGTAAATACTCCCTGGCACGATGTAAAGGACAAGCCTGTTTTTACTATAAAGACACAAGTGATCAAAACTGTTTTCTCAACAAACAAAATAGTCATATTAAAATCCCCATGTGGCAGATCGGGGTTCAGATCCATTTGAATCAAACCAATTTTTTGTTGTTAAATTACTTGTCCCGATCTAGCATGGCACTTGGAATTATTAGGATAGGGAAAGGAGCAATGGAATGGAGAAGATCAATTGTCTGCTATTGAAATTTCCCCTGCTTAATCAACAAATGTATTTAAATAAAAATTATAGTCTGTGTGAGTGGGTGGATGGGGGTGGGGTGGGGGGGGCTCTTGCCCAAAATTCCTGCGTGTTTCTAATATTGTGTTTCTACATGTTTGAAGGAATAACCTGTTACGATAATTTAGAGGAAATGCTCAAGCTTGTGAGTGCTTCAATGATGAAGGATGGGAAATTCGTTGTACAAAAATACATAGGTAAGTAAGATGAATGAACTTGCAAAGTAAGATTAATGAACTCGCTACTACTAGTACTAGTATTTCTGTTTATTCTTTTTTTCAAACAACAAATTAATTGTATGACAAAATTGTAACCTAACGATATTAAAGATCCACATTTTCTTCCGAAATATTCAAATGCTGCTGGTAGTGGTAGACCATAAATAAATACCAGATGACCATAAATACCATCTTGAAATTATCTTTAATTGAATACATAAAATAGTAATGCAAGTTATCATTTATCAGTGTTAATAGTATTATCTTCTTTTTGGGGGGGTGCGGGGGTCATCATCATCATCATGCTGTCGGTCGCGATGCGAGAAAGACTGCTTTCATTACTTGACTGCCGCTCTCCTTTTGTGCGGTTGTACATTTCATGAAAGCTGCCTGCAAAAGTGTTGAAGTGCTGCTGGCTTTTGCAAGTTACCAGCAGCACTCTCTTGGGGAGCAAATAGAGGTTTCACACCGGCAAGAACATGTCAAGACAGGCGCAAACTATTTGTCCCTGCTTTGGTGGGGGTACATGAATTTTATTCATATATCTTTTGTCAGTGCTGTAGCACTGGTTTTCCGATGGTTATTGTCATTGGCTATCGATACAAACAGTGGGGGACGGGGGGGGGGGGGAGAGTGGGAGGTTCTCACTCTACTTACTTTGACCTTGCTGTCTAACGGTACGACCTTGACCTTCTCACAGAGCGGCCTTTACTGATCTACAACACCAAGTTCGACATCCGACAGTGGTTTCTCGTAACGGACTGGAACCCGCTGACCATCTGGTTCTACAAAGACTCCTACCTCCGCTTCTGTTCACAAGAGTACACGCTCGACGACTACGATTCGTACGTACATTCACAAAAAGAAGTGAAGCCACTCACACAATCGCCATCACAAAAACAAACAGAACTGGTTATGGGAAGCGCAGAGAAACCAAACTCAGATTTGATGTGTCAGATTGCCGCGCTAGTTTGAGATATCTTTAACTTCATTTGTCTCACTTATCTCTTCAGTTCTATAGTGTATATTTAAATTAAAGCATTGTCCATGTTTGATAACATACCAAAAATAAAGCTTTGTCCACGCTACTAAGCCAATGCTAATATATTTTATGATAAAGCAGACGACATCCGCGCGTCACCATGTCACGTCACAAGTAAGCAAAGGCAGCGCATGATGGTTATGATGTAATACTAAACCAATACTATTCCAAGTCAGGAAGTATATTTGACTGTTATACATTTTAAGTATTTATGTTGCGTTTGTTATATTTGATTGCCTTTTTACATTCGCTTCAATGTATTTTGCCATGTTTGAGATTTTTCTTTTATTTATTACAAAATGGTGAAGAAAAGTTTATTATAAAATGCCATTACTTTGAAAGGAAAATTCTCCAATAACATAGTGATGGTCTTCTCTCGTGTTAAATATGGGAATTATATTCTTTATATTGTGTAATCCATCGGATAAGTTTTAAATTAGCTATTGCCATATTGGTTGGGTTAGCTTTAGGGATTTCCGTGGTCTACTTTAGTTCTAATTTACTTCCAGATTTCTATATCAACATTAATTGAAATCAAGTACATATTTAATTTGAAATGGTCATTCCGTATCAAACAGTAACTATACCCAAATCCTGATTATCCCATGGAGCCGTCTGGTTACCATTTTCTATGATATCAGCAAGTATTATGGACAGCACATATATGTGGCCTTGTAATTAATTATTATTAAAGGACTAGCTTATTATCAGTCAGTGTCGTAGTTCTCATCTTCAGCGACCCCTGTGATTGACGAACACCTGCCATCTGTAAGCAGTTTTTCAATATATGAATTGTAATTTATCTCATTTGATTGTCGTTCCGATGACTGGACACCTTTTATGTCAGGACAACATCGTTATGGATGCAGAGTTGTCCTTTGAAGAGAGGTATTACTGTAAAATACATAAATCTGAGACTTATGATTTGGACGCACAACTCACTGTGGTTGAGGGGTTAGTAATGTTGATAACGTTGTTTTTCACCCCAGATCAATTCACTTGTCGAACAACGCCATACAGAAGTACTGCACCAATGGTCCGCGATCCTCCAAGCTGCCCAGCGAGAACATGTGGGACAGTAATCAATTTAAACAATACCTCACGTACGTACTGCTGCTAGTACACGCCCGTACTGATATGCCCTTAGATGTTGCCATATATACCCTGTGGTATAGTACCCAGTACACACATGTTGTGTTGCACCCAGACCATGCACACTGTGGTATTGCACTCAGTCCATACATGCTGTGGTGTTGCACCCAGACTATATGAATACTGTGGTATTACACCCAGTCCACACATTCTGTGATATTGCACCCAGACTATACACACTGTGGTATTGCACCCAGTCCACACATGTTGTGGTATTGCACCCAGACTATACACTCTGTGGTATTGTACCCAGTACACACATGTTGTGTTGCACCCAGACCATGCACACTGTGGTATTGCACCCAGTCCACACATGCTGTGGTGTTGCACCCAGACTATGCACACTGTGGTATTGCACCAAGTCCACACATGTTGTGGTATTGCACCCAGACTATACACACTGTGGTATTGCACCCAGTCCACACATGCTGTGGTATTACACCCAGACTATACCCATTGTGGTATTGCAGCCAGTACACATATGTTGCAGTATTGAACCCAACCTACACATACTGCAGTGTTACACCCAGTCCACACATGTATTTCAGCAGTATTTCAGCCACCACACATGTTGAAGCATTGAACCAAACTGACACATGCTGCAATACTGTACCAAGTCTACGCACACTTTGGTATTGAATCCAGTCCACACATGCTTCAGTATTTAACCCAGTAGACACACACTGAAGTATTGCACATGCTTTAGTAATTCACCCAGTTTATGCACACTGCAATATTTCACCCAGTCTACACACTGCAGTATTTCACCCAGTCTACACATTGCAGTATTTCACCCAGTCTACAAACACCCTGCAGTATTTCACCCAGTCTACACAATGCAGTATTTTACCTAGTCTACACACACTGCAGTATTGCATTCAGTTCACACGCTGTGGTATTACAGTACGATACAGTATTGCGCCCAGTCGACACATATCACACCCTGTCCAAAACACACCGCTATTCTTGAGGCTTTATAGTGCTAGAAATACTAATTGTTTCTACTTTCAGGCATCAAGAGTCTGCGACAATCTGGGATAATCTCATCTATCCCGGAATGAAGAAGGCTATCCTATGCGCTCTCCTCTGCACTCAGGACATCGTGGAGTACAGAAAGGTAAATGAAGAATTAATATTTAAATGGCAGGCGTACCCTCTACAGCTATTGGACTACATTGCATAAAGGTTTCAGGACTCGCATTTCAATTGCTGAGACCCTAGATCGATACCATGTCTGCGCAGTAATCCCATGGTTATTAACCGATCCGCTACATTGTATAGAAATGAGGGAAAATAACTCTACATTGTACTCCCCATCTTCCTCACAGCAAGCTGACTGGGAAACCATAAGAGCACTTCATACTCATAGAATAAGTGGTGGTGTGGTATAAACTGAACTTTCGTACATTTTCTGTATATCTGAAATATGTGTCTTCAATATCAGTCGAGACTAGATCCTAATTTTGAAAAGAAAGGGGTGTAGTATTTCTCCAAGTAAATTAATTTATTTTTTGATTTCTCATTCAGAAAATGCGATAGTTGAGTTGAACTATTCATAATTTACTTAAAGTATTTATCAAATTTAATTAATGTTTTGGTCAATATCTCATTAAGAAAATGTGATAGGTGAGTTTAACTATCCATAGTCTACTGAAAGTGTGCCTTTGCACAAATTTATTTGACAAAAATTCATTCTTGAGCCCACGTCAAAACAGCTCTTTTATTGAAGAAAAGAAAAAGGAGATAAAAAAGATGTACACACAATTTTGAATATGGAGTAATCTCGTTAAATGGTTCCTTGATTGTGTCTGTCCTGTACAGAGTGCCTTTGAGCTGTACGGTGCCGACTTCATGTTGACGACTGACTACCACCCATGGCTGATCGAGATCAACTCGAGTCCCAGCATGTCGTACGGCACCAAGATCACCCAGCGGATGTGTGCCAACGTGCTTGACGACACCGTCAAAGGTACGTCACGTGACACCCAGCACCGCGCCACTAGGTCACCGGCTGGATCTCAGTTTACTTAGAGCTGCATAGTCCGATGAAGCATCAAATTTTCAAAACTAAAACAATTATATAGATTTGATTGTACAAATCTAACTTAGATACTGATACACTTATTAAGCATTTGTTGCCACATAGAAGGGAATACCGAGTCACTTTATTAATAGAACCTGTTATTGCATAAGCCTATGGTTTCAGAGTTGTGCCATGCTTGCCAAAATGATGTATTTATGTTTGCACTTCAAATATCTCCAAAGTTGTTCAGTTAAAATGAAAGTTACTTCAAATTAAAGTAAGGTAGATTATAACAATCAATTTAATATCTTTATCTCAGAAAAATGACAGGGACTCAAAATCATTGGGCTGAGCAAAGTCGAATAAAATCATGATTTTGCCATATTCCTTTTAGATATATATATTAAGTTTCTCGCTAAATAATAATAATAATCTTTGCATCAATAGTTCCTGTATGCCTTCTTGTGTTGTTTCGTTTAATATCGCGAAATCTCTTCTTTCCATCGTTGATTTAAATTTTTTTATTTTCGACTGCCCTTCAAACCAGGAAATAAATAAATGTGGGTTTGCTTTTGTTTCCTTCATTAAAATAAAAAGAAGTTTCTAAAAGGCCTATGTCAGCATGAGCATTCACTTTGGTGATGTCTATGTTTGTGTAATGATATCAAACACTGGAAACCTGAAATTCTTCATATCTAATCAGGAATGAAAGCATGAGTATAACCCATTCACACTCAATGTAGCAGTAACATGCACCCTAATGCACACATGATTAATTGCCATTCCATCTCTGTTTACTGCCATTTCTTCTTCTTTCTTCCCCCGCCAACCTTTTCAGTTGTTATTGACCGGAAGCAGGATAAGAACTGCGACGTGGGCCGCTTCGAGCTGGCCTACAAGCAGCCCATGGTGTCCGTGCCGCCCTACATCGGCCTGAACTTGTCCCTAGACGGCACCAGCATCAAGCGGCCGTCGAACCACGCCCGGCGCTCCGAGTTCACCTTCCCGGACGCGACCCGCAGCTCGGGCGGCAACGCGAACCTGACGCGCCGGTCCCTGTCGGACGGCACCGAGGTGCGCCACGCGGCGGAGAAGAGCGACAGGTCACGTGTGCTGGCGCACATCACGAGGGAGACGCCGCGCGCCGGGCTGTACCCGCCGAGCGGCGGCAAGGCGGGCAGCCACGGGGGCCCCGCAGGAGGTGGGGCGCCCAACACCACCTCTCCCGCTAGTACCAGCCACAACACTAGTAGCATGCGCACTGAGCAGGCATCTCAGCCTACCACAGACTCTGCGGCCATTGCAGACGGCACTCGCTCCTCCCGCACCGCCACCTCCACCGCCTCCTTTACCTCCGCATCCCGGCCGACCGGCGGTACCTGCTCGAACCAACCCACCTCCTCCTCCTCCTCTTTGCATGTCTCTTCCGTTTCCACTTCTCACTCTAACTTAAGCAAGGTGGCCAATGTACAGCTACAGGTGATCTCCCCTCACCCACTCACCTTCAGTCTCACCAAACTGAACTCCGTGTTGCAAGCGTCGATCCAAAAGTTTGAGGCCAACTCGGCACTTCAGCGGTCTAGCAATCCGCGCAAGCTGTTGGTCTCGCAGCTGCTGAATAACGCATGTAATTCTGAAAAGGACAAACATCCACGCACCCAAGTGACGAACAACAGCAGCCACAGACATGCTCAGACGCAGCAGCCAAGTGGGCAGCCAGTCAGAGACGCTGGCGGCTCCAACGAGGTGTTAATTCGAGGTAACCTAAGTTTCCAGTCACAAGGGTGCGACCCCGAGCCCATGCTTGGTGGCACTAATCGTTGTAGGTTTAATGAAGGCGTGGGGAGTCAACCTCCCCGTCAGAGAAAGATGCCGATGCGGTTTCCACGGAGGAAGAAACCTCCGCCTGGTTACCATGGAAACCACCTCGCGGTGCCATTTGACCCCGCGTCCATAGCTGGCACCATGAGCTACGTGCCTAAGGTTCCCTATGTAAATGTCTCATATAAATACCCGACTGTTGGCAAACTCAAGTACATGCATATGAACACCGTGTCCTCCAGTAGGCAGGTGCTGAACGCTGAGCTGTAAAAGACCTATCGGCTCACGGCCACCAATTAGGCAGATGTTAGCATTGAGCACAATGGCTTTTAAGAAAAACCTGAATCATTTTATAATTATATATATAAGTGGTTTTAAATAAGCTTCAATAGCAAAAATGCAGGAAAATGATATTGTTAGAAATATAGATATGTATATACAATATATCCTTCAGCACGACTGACAATGGGGCGTGTCCGTCAGTGACGAGGAAGCCCAGTGGCAGCGCCACCGGTCACATGGGTGGAGTCATGGAGGCATAGTACAGAATAATAACATAATATAATAACAATAATTCCCTTCCGCACCTTTATACTCACATAATGCATTATGCATCACATATGCAATAATATATATAACATATATAAACAAAAACAATGCTACTTCATGGGTAAGTATTTAATTATTCAACAACATATTCTATTGGAGATGCTTTTCAACACATTATAATCACCAAAATTCACACTTTTAACATACTCTGAATGCCGTTCTTACTCTCCTGTAATACCCTGTCTTTTCTTGTCTCTTTATCAGTTTATAATTACTTTTCGGGGATGTTAGTAAACATTATATATCGGAATAGCTTGAGAGATAGCTAAATTTTCAATTCTTTAGCTCTTTCCAGTTCGCTTTATTCAAAGAGAAATAATGTGATTCACATAATATCGATTATGAAAATGAGTGGAAATGGAAATAAAAGAATATCTATAATGTTAAAATTTCAATTTGAGTACCGGTAGTGAGGAATATTGTAGGTGCGTGTTTAATGGCTAAATGGCACTTGGGAATAATCTATGCATAAATTTGTTCACCTGGGAATATCATTGTATTGAATGTTGTAGTTTCTACTTGTGTGTAGATAGTTGTCTGTCGGTGGTTGGTACTCTAGGTGTCCACAGATACCTTACTGGTTAGGCGCATCACCCAATTCCATAGCTGTCCACATCGAAGCTTTCCGGCCAGCTCTTCCAGCTACACTTGCATTCAGCAGCTAATATTCATGTGATGTCCTATTGTCAATTCAATTAAATAAGTCTTTTGTTTGTATTTTCATTTTGCCTCTGCGGTTTGTCTTTACGGATATGTGTAGACTCTATTTAGTTTTTTTTCTATCTCCAATCTTTTGATTGTGCAATTATTACCTAATCCATTATTAGATCTGGTTTTATGTCACATAGATTTTGTAATTTGATATTGATTAAGCGCTGTATACTTCCTGTTTTTGTTGTTACAATTTGATATTGATGAAATGGATAAATCCGCCATAAAATGTTTGTGTTTTTTTTAAAGAAGAATTTAACCAAAGAAAAACACGATTTAACTACTTGGACTAATCGGTGTTAATTTCAACGATGGATAGCATTTGCAAACGCATGTGATTAATATATATTTGTAGCTGACTAGGTATGTCATTTCTACGTCACTTGGCTGTTGTTAGATCGCACTATCCAATACTTTGATTATTTCCCCCATCACTGCGTCTCAGGTTTAAAGGGGAAAAAAGGCGTGCCCACCCTGCGTTACCACCAACTGATGAGAATCCAACAAGAGCAACCAGGGGGTGATTCTGCGCTTCCCACCGCTCGCAGCGCCACCAGAGTTGGTGGTGATGGGGGTACACTAACGTGCCCTGGTCTTCCACCCGTCGGGTCCGTTCGTAAACTGGCGCTTATAAGCGCACCTCTTACTCCAAGCTACGTTAATATCAGCCACGGCCCTGGTGGCCAAGCTAGCTGACACGGGCCGGCGCCACGGTGATACTACATTTTTGAACGTTTCCTTTTTTTTTGGTGTCTTTGCTGCTCTGTTCTTGCTGGAAGGTGTAAATATCTGTCACACTTAAAAAAGTAACCAGAATGTTGTACCTACTTTTCACACACATACGCACACACACACACAGACACACACACGCATGTGCGCGCGCGCGCGCACACGAATATGTGTATATGAGAAAATCTTTCTCACAAATAATTCCATTTTGAACTTTAGAAAAACCACAATCCCTACTTAATTGTTTAAATCAAGTAACATTTAAATCCCATTTGGTTGATTGAAGTAATACATGTATTTCTGGTTACAAACTATTTATCCTACTTGCTACTAGTACTACTAGTTTTTGTCGTCGAAGGATTTGAGTTGGGATTTGAGTTCGACTCACCTCAAAATTATTTTGAGCCATTTATTAATGTGGATTTTTGGAGCCCCTCCACCCCCCCCCCCTTCCTGTGGTGGGGGTAAATAAAGTAGTACAATCCATGCCAGTGGAGACTTACAGTTACAGAACTGGATACTGTGACAGATAGCCCACCACCCAATTAGTACAGTATGCAACCTGCGTGTGATAGCTAATGCTGACCACCATACTAACTTCCTAACCTGCCTGATAGTCATTACTCCACGCTTATTTTCCATTACAGAGCTTGCTGGATGCCAGGAGCCACAAACCTTTCTGTTTGGCAGTTCGCTATTTCAAAGATCATTTGCTGGTACAGTCTGTTTGGATGCTGCACCTTATGAACGAATGCACATTTCTCCTTTATTTTCGATTTAATTTAGTTAGCAATTGTACAGTGTCTTATGTGTGCGTGTATATTCGAATAAGTCTGTTGCCAAGTCCGTGTTGCTTCTCCCTTCACCGTCAACAACTCTTTATAAAACCGTGATTTCATTCTAGGAATTCGAACCTAAAAAACCCATCTAAATCATTAATATTACCATAAATCCAATATGAAATGAACAGGTACCCCCCCCCGACCATCAGTATCCCAGACATAGGCCTACTATATATTCTTTCATCTAGGTGAGGTAGATATATATACGATTTAGGTTTATATGTTCTATTAGGTTAGGTGTATTATCCTCTAATTAAATATAGTTTGATACTGGTCACCATGCATAAAAACCCTGGAGGCCTGGCATAAAGTCAAACCCCCATTAAATTATCCATGCAAAAGAAAACAACGGTAAAAACTGCAAAATAAACCACCGCAAATAACGTTACACATATACCATGATGTAGGTACAAATAATTCAAATAAATATATAGATATATATGTACTTGGGTATTGGTTTTGCACAGTTTTGATGGAAATTAAATGACGCGATTTTATTCAGTATTGATCTAATAAGTTACCAATAATACATGGGCTGTGATTTGAGTGTATATATGTGTTAGTAGCTATGTCAGCTTTGTGTTTGTCATAACACCAATGTTTTTGGAGTTTTCTATGTAAAAGTCGGTAATTTCTACTTTTCGGAAATCGCAATAACCCCAAAGCAAATGCACATGCTTAGCATATCATTGATCTCTTTAAAAAAAAGAAAAAGGGATAGGTATTATTGAATGAGTATGCCTAAGCAGAAATCATGTTGTTTATATCAAAACATGGTTAATAACACTGCATGACCTATGCTTGTACACCAAATAATATCTAACACATACTAATAACTAAATCTCTTAAAACTGTGAGCAATTTTGATGCCCATTCCTTTTTAATTCAAGTTATTCATTTTGCAATGACCACAATCATCATACTTTGTTAGTCTACATTTACCCTATTATGTCAACAGTATTCATTACAATTTTGGTCACAATTTTCTTGAATTTTGTTCAATATAATTTTTGTTTAGGAATTAAATAACTATACGGATTTGAATGCCACTATGTTAGTGCTGCTTTTGGAAGAAATAACTTGATTGTCAGTGCATGTGGTGTGATGTAACCCACTAACGAGTGACCTTGCTTTGCACCTTGTAGATCGTGACCCTACTGCCATCTCGCTGGTATCCGGGGCGTGGTACCCGCAGTGTACTGTGTGTGCGAAGAGTGTGTGTCCAGAGACCGATGTGTCCCGGCCCAGCGTCTCGGTCTGCCGCTGCCACCTAGCGGACGGTCCGGACAACAACATTGGCAACGTGCTAATACCGCCCGCCCCGCCCACCCCGCCTAAAATCACCCCGAGAAAGTTACACGGGTACAAGTACCCCTCGCCGCCCACCGAACACAGCAAGTCGCCACGGGTTAGCACGTACCGCATGCAGTTCAAGGAAACCAGCAGCTGGAACAGGTGCGGGGCGTCCATGTTGTTCGAGAGAACCAAACGGATAGTGGACAACTCGACCGGCGCCAGCTATCGCTACCCGCTGCGGGCGGGCGGGGCTGGTGGGGCGGCGGGCGACATGCGCGCTGCGCCCGGCGACGCGCGGTTTCCCCTGCGCTCCAGTGACGGGGGAGGCAAGCATACAAAGGGGCCGGCTGTGCCTTTAAGGATGGTCTCGAACGCCTTCCCTAAACTTGCGTCTCGGTTAATGGCCAGGGTGAACCGGCGAGAGATTCCCAATGTGTATATACACTCCCACAAGCCACAGCCCGTTTTGACTATAGTCAACCAATCCTTAATTTAAATGCTAATTATTGGAATGACGGAACACTACTCTGCATATATATTTTGTTGGTGTGTGAGAGAGTGGATTGGTGGTGCATATTTTGTCTCTATTAACAAGGCTGTTTATTTTAGTATGGTTGTATGCCCAGTCTATACACATTTAATTTGATTTACACATTTAATTGGGTTCTATAAGCAATAGCATTGATCCTTTGTAATACCGTATTCTCTAGGTGTCAGGATTTTGATAATGCTACGCAATATTTCTGTGATAAGGAAGTTAATGTTGACAAATCTTAGTTTGATAACGTTAAAGCATATTTGACCTAACTAAAATGAATCATAGCAACAATTAATACAAGCTCCTTTTTTGATATTCTGTATCGCTTTTGTTATTTATGTGGGTTTTTTTTCGAACCAATATCCAGTTATGTCTTAAGTGTCCCATGGTACCATCATGTCCATGTGTTAAATCATTTGCTTGAATTATAAAATGCATATTAAAGTAATATTTTAACGAGTTAATTAGTTACCATTGTGGGTGTTCACAAAAGTTACTTCACTAACAATGCGCCAACCAAATCAAGTTCCTTGATGCAATTGCTGTGATATTTAAATACTAATCATGAAATAAATTATGCCGGAAAAATAAAATTGTGATATGTGGGCAGATAAACATGTTGAATTTATTTAAGGAACTCTTATAAAAAAGAACTCACTAAATGTCTGATGATAGTGTTAAATAAACCAGGTCAATAAAACAAACACAAATAAAGCACATTGTCTTATCGTTAATTTGGGATTGGGTTGTGTGTTTTTGTGTGTGTGTGTGTGTGTGGGGGGGGGGTCTGACAGATGGAAGGGCTTAAACTAGTGAAAAACAATGTTAATGTCAGCCCTATTGCAGACTTATTACCCAATAATGTGCACGAAACAAGATATACATAGTATAACTAACTTCTCACTTTGATCTGTATGCTAAATTACATAAGCCACCATATATAGGATAAAACCTTAAGCCCCTGTCACACCTCGCCGGATTGAGGAAATGGAAAGAAACTGAATAAAGTCTGTTGATGTCCGGTTTGTGTCCATTACATATCCGTTGATATCCAGCCTTGAGCATGCACAAAACTTGGAATGGATGCCGCCGGATTGACGTCTATGTTTCTTGTCCAGTTTGAGTCCGTTTACTCCGCTTACCATCCTTTGGCTGTCCGTTTCATGTCTGTTCGTCCAGAGGCCTTTGACCCGATATCGCAACATTTTGACACATTTTAATACATTTTGATACTTATCACGCCCGAACACCACCGGACTAGACAATTCTATCCGTTGCTCAATCCGACGAGGTGTGACAGCCACTTTAGCAATAATAACAGTGTGCCTACAAGTTCATTATTGGCTTTATTTATAGGAAATTTGTTAGTCCACTTTTGGAAACATCAATTTGTAGGCCTCATTATTTTCTTCATCCTCGTAAGTTCTATAGACGATTTCCACCACCTGGTGGCAGTCGAAAGAACGTTTTTTTTGGTTTTCTTTTGTGTACATTAGTTATTTAACCAGGGAAAATTTCAATTGTGGGCGATTGGTCTTCCACATTCCACTACTCCTTGCCATATCCTAATAATTCTGAGTGCCTGGCTAGGAAGCAACAAGTATCAATTTTTAAGTCATTGGTTTGACTCGACCAGGGTTCGAACCCACGATCACATGATCTACCAACACGGGATTCGGCCATCCCGTCTGGTTCGGTATGCTGTGGATAAGGCACCAGAACGAGTAGATCAGGAGGTACTAGAAGTCAGTGCAAAACTATAATATTGATTAGTGATGCCAGATATAATATCACATTATAAAGAAAGAAAGGCCGTGTTTCTTACATGAAGGGCCAACTCAATACATTCATGACACGTGACAAAGGAGGAGAAAAAGGCAGGAGTTGGAATAAAAGCACTTTATTCAAAGAAGGTCAATGCAGCAATGTTAAGTAAGGATAATAATGTCATCAAGGGTAATCATCAATAAGAATCAATCAAGGTCAATAAGGAGGTACAATCAATAGAGCAATGTGAATGAGGATAAAAAGTCAATAAGGAATAAAGTCAAGTGGGAGGGAGGCGCCCCGAAGAACCCTCACACAGGCGGCGCCCGAGGAGCGGCAGCCGAAGGGGAGGGCGAGGTCAATGTAGGTGGCCCCCTCAAAGGCGATCCCATATAAGGGGCATGAGAGGGGGTCTGCCCGGAGCTGGCGGTACGCCCTGGATATGTCCGCGGTCCAGGTGTAGGCCCCGGTGCCCTCTCCGATGAGGCGGCGGCCCACGTCGGCCACGGAGGGGAACCTGTAGGCGTGGGGCCTACCCAAGTACTCGTGGCGGGGTATCCCGGCGTTAACGCTGCCCCCGGGAGGGTAGGAGAGGTTGACGATGACCCGCCTCTTACCGGGGTCGGATTTGGGGCGGGTCATCATGGGCGAGACTTGGGCCCAGGGGTGAAGGGAGGGGCGAGGAAGGGGCCTGCAAGGGCGCCGTGGGCCAGCTCGGTGGTTATGAAGTCCCGGAGGTGGACCTGATGCTCCGGGGCTTCACGGTGGTTGGTGTAGGTGGGGCAGGGAGGGGTGCTGGCTGAATAATTTGCGGGGAAGCCAAACTCCAGGAGGTCGACTAGGTCTTTGTCAGGGTGCTCCCGGAGGTGGCTTCGCCAGGCGGGGATGTGGAGGCCTGAGGGAAGGGGGATGCGGGCAGTCAAAACATTGGGGAGGCCCGCAGCACGGAGGGTCTGGTAGGCCCGGGAGAAGGGGGGTGGTGGGGGATGGGGGGGGGGCGGCGGCGGCAGAGATGTGAGCGGCAGAGATGTGAGCGGCAGAGGCCTATCGGGGGTGGAGGGGGGGGGGGGGGGGGGGGGGGGGGGGGGGGGGGGGCGGCGTGTGATGTGAGGCTGTGGTGTGTGTGGCCAGCGCCGTGGCCAGCGGGGGGTGGAGGGGGGTGAGGGGGGGAGCAGGGGAGGAGGTGCGGCGGGGGCGGGAGAGGGGGAGGTCAAATTCGTGGGGGGTAGGGGTGGAGGGGGAGGCGAGGGCGAGGTGGGCCGGGTGGGCTTGGAGGCCGGGGAGGTGGAGGAGATAGGCAGTGTCGCCGGGGCGGGGGCCGTGGGGGCGGCGAGTGCGGGGGCGGGGCGGCCGTCAGCGGTGCTGGCGGCAGCAGAGATGTGAGCGGCAGAGGTGTGAAGGGTGGTGCTGGCGGCTGCAGAGATGTGAGCGGCAGAGATGTGAGGGGCGGCAGAGCATATCGGGGGTGGAAAGGGGGGAGGGCGGCTGAGATGTGAGGGCTGTGGTGTGTGTGGCGAGCGTCGTGGCCAGCGGGGAGTGGCAGGGAGATGAGAGGAGAGGGCGGTTGGCCTGGACAGGGTGGTGGTTGTGGGGCCGGGTGTGGCCAGGAGGGTGGCGAGCTGCTCGGCCAGCGGGGGGTGGCGGAGAGATGAGAGGAGGGCGGTTGGCATGGACAGGGTGGTGGTTGTTATGGTTGGGATGGTGGCGAGCTGCTCGGCGAGTGACTTCCGGTCGCCTAGGGAGGAGGTCGGGTGCTCGGCGGGTGGCGTGTGTAATGCCGCCTTCTGGGCGGCGGCGTGTGTGGGGGCGGGGGGGGGGGGGGGGGGGGGGGGGGGGGCGGCGGGGCCAGGGTGGGCGGGGTCCTCCAGGCGGGATGTTGGCCGGGCTGGAGGGGGGCGGGGCCTGGGCCCGGGCCCGGGTCGCCGCCGCCGCCGGACTAAAAATCCGGCGAGGTGATCGTGGGGGGCGGCTGAGGCGCGCTCCCGGGTGCGCTTTGTGAAGCACACCGCCTCACTGTGGACGGTGAGGATACGGCAGACGTTGGCGCAATATGCGCAGGCGTGCCTCCTCCTGGCGCCCTGGTCCCCGTGTGCCTCGCTGGCCGGGGCGAGGTCACATGAGGCGGGGTCCCTGTTCCATGCGGGGCAGGGGATGCCGTACGCCTCTCAGGTGTATGGCGTGCGCGGGTCGGAGTTGGTTGGTCTGGTCTGGGGGGCGGCCGGGCGGGAGGATGCGGCGCAGGGGGCGGCAGCTCGGGAGCTCCCTGGTGCAGTCACGGGGGCGGTTATCACGTCCAGCCGCACCACGTTGATGGCGACTGGGTCGTGCCAGCCGTCCGGGAGCCGGCCGTCCGCGACCCAGGCGAATATGGTCTCCGAGTATCGTCGGACGGTCGGCCACGGATGGTCTAGCGTTCTGGATGAATAACACAGGCAAACATTGCATACTGGTGGGCACTTTCTGAATTTAATCTACAATTTTATAAATATTTATTTATGCATGGTAGGGTTCAATTATCATTGCATTGAATGGAAACTACATGCACATTTAGTACCCGCTTCCGATTTGACCTATAATTCCTATTTTTACTGAATATGCATAAACTGCGGAAAAGGTCTATTTAGACAGCGTGATAAAGAAAACGAAACTGGCGACAGAATATAGTGCCTCAAGCTGCTGGAAACTGGTAATCGAATGTAGTTGTGCAGTTCCTAACTTACTATAACAGACTAAATTGTACCTAATTTTTACAACAACAAAATATATTAAATAAACTAAATTCATTTAATTAAAGATTGCCATCCGTGCTCACTCAGAAGCGAAGAAAGTACCTCTCTGATTGGAGTTTTGCATTTCAGCAACATCAAAGGTTATATCAATGTGATGAGCAGAAACAACTAACCACGTTAGAGCGTATTTTTGGACCGAGATGGGTAATATAAAATTTGGTAAATTAATGCTAGTTTTTCCATAACACAACTATGACAATATGACGATATCAGGACATGTAATATTATTTATTTAACAAATGGAAAAAAATATATACACGTGATAAAGAACAAGACTGTCAGTGTCGACTTTCATACCATTTCGACATGGTCAAATTGCAAGGTTCGTGTTTGAAAAATCACGATGCAGTTAAAAAAGATACACAAAAATCACAGACAATACAAAACAGATGTAAAAATCAACAATATCATTTCTGTACATTATTTGGTGTAAGAAGCATATTATATTCCACTCATTCAATCTTACCGAGAAATAAACCCATATCTCATTTAGCCTGACCTAATAATTCTGCAGAACAAAGCACCATACATAAATAACATGGTGTAGCGTTGTAGATATACATGTGATAATTTGTGTATCCCTATTCTGCGAGCTCAAGACTGCTGTATATTATTAGTCTACTAAAATAGTCAAAGACACTAGGAATTTACTTATTTGAGCGGCCGATTTACACTGCCTTGTCTAAGTAATCTATAAATACCCAACGATGGTCAATAACCAACGATGGTCAACGACCAACGATGGTCAACGACCAACGATGGTTAAGAACCAATGATAGTCAATAATCTATGATGGTAAATAACCAATGATGGTCAACAACCAACGATGGTCAATAACCAATGACGGTCAATAACCAATGACGGTCAATAACCAATGATGGTCAATAACCAATGATTGTCAATAATCTACGATGGTCAATAACCAATGATGGCCAATAACCTATGATGGTCAATAACCTATGACGGTCCAAATCTAGACCATTCTTCAATAACGTGGGATGTTCAAAGTGTGCATACATACAGATAGTGAATATTGCAGTGTTATAGGTCACCACCCCTTCCATTAGTTGTCTTTAGACTTACAAACCTCCCGTCCGTCAGGCAACCATTGAAGTATGTGCATATCAATCCGTGCTGTAGAGAGATGTTCAAAATGTGCACGGCATACTCCGTAATGTATAACCGTAACACACGCCTGCAATGTGTCCCTGGTCTAATCTAGCACCATTTTCACTCAAACATCCATGGTAAACTAAGTACATGATGTCTCTCGGTATGAAAGGTAACATTGATATTACGCAGCAGGCATGACGCAGTACTTTCTCGACGACTATTCAAATGTATCAAAAAGGAGGCTAGTTTTGAATATACCAAGCCGAATCTACTGAATGCAAACTGCAGACAAGAACCATGTGATCTGGGAATAATTCAGATAGTAAATAAATCAAGTACAAGAAGCAGAGACTTAGCAATGCTTGGTGGGGCGTCCCATCACACACACACACCCATATCCTCCTCCCCATCTCCCTTCTCCTTCTCCCCCTCCCGACTTGGACCCAGTACCAAACTAAACATTCCTTTTTTAGAAATGTTGATTAAATTTGGTCAGAAAGAAGCATAATGAGCTCGTCATTTTTGTTAAATTATATAGGTTATCCTACATAGCTTAGCTTAAGCATACCATGTGTATGACCGGTTTGCCGGAACGTCATTAGGGAACAAGATAATTTGTCTGAATACCTGGAGAGAGGAGGTGGGTGGGAGTGGTGGACATTGCAATCTTGCCTGCAGGACACAGTAGTGTAAGTCGGACTATTATTTTCATACACTAAAAACTTGCACCCGAACACAAAAGGAGTAACAGCAATTGTGGTTTTTGCTCCCAATGATGATGCATGTGGTGTGATGTAACCCACTAACGAGTGGCATTGTTTTGCACCTTGTAGGTCATCATGACCATACTGTCATCTCGCTGGTAGCCGGGGCGATGATAATCATTCTGAGGTATGACCCCACCAGGTCTCTGCGACACCACCACACCAGGTAGCCACCTGCTGGTGTGGTTCTACATCGGTACAGTTTAGTGGAATCAGAGTGCTAACAAAACTGCACCAGAGTGAAATATTTTACACACGCTTATTAACATAAGATGTGCAGATTTCTGTATGCAACACATTTAATAATACACATAAAATAGAGTGTTTTACTCAATACAAGTGTATTGATTTCACTCGAATTGAATGAACTATCGCGGCTCCGATAGGATTATAACTGCCCACCTATTAAAGTTACATAGTCCGATGGTTTTGAGTTTCTGACATTTTCTGAGATAAATACATTATGTTGATCGTTATAATGTACCTTACTTTAGCTTGAAGTAACTTTTACTTTAAGTGGCTAACTTTTGAGATATTTGAAGTGCAACCATGCACAATTAATTTTGGCATGCATGCCAAAACTCTTGACCCCATAGGCTTCTGTAGTAACAGGTTATGTTCAATTTCCTCAGTATTCCCTTCTGTGTGGCAACAAATGTTTAATAAGTGCACAAGTATCTAAGTTAGATATGTAGAATCAAATTTAGATAATTGTTTTGGTTTTGAAAATTTGAGGGTGTTGGAGCTTTACGTCCTGGCAAAATCTAAGGTCATATCTGGAAAATTTGATGTTTTCATCGGACTGTGCCGCTTTAAAAGGGGAGCCGTTCAATAGATCCAGCATGGTTATTACAGAAGCTTTTTTAAAATAGTTTCTGTCATGCATTCTAAACCAACCTACAGACAGGCCACAAC
Source organism: Branchipolynoe longqiensis (assembly GCA_030323885.1). Lineage (NCBI taxonomy): Eukaryota > Metazoa > Annelida > Polychaeta > Phyllodocida > Polynoidae > Branchipolynoe > Branchipolynoe longqiensis. The sequence goes on from CM059186.1 coordinate 135,362,069, forward strand.
AGCATGGCCACCACTGCTTGTGCATCACTTCGAACACTATATTAACACACTCGTAAGAAACACGCCAACATTCTTACATTAACATGGCGCACATTTCATCACTGTGATCCCATGTTATTTTCATAACAGCATAACGTGTTTCGTCCACAGTGGATATTCGAATTTTTCGGAAAGAACAAAATTTAACAGCATGATTTATCCAAGCGGTAGTGCACCACGCGATGTTCCCCGCCGTAAGATTATTTCCCAGAATTACAATCACAACAAGTTAACTAAACTCAAGTTATACAGCCTTCTCTTCTCAGTACAGCAAAATATACAGAACATTGCCTGGAAATTGGTGCATGTCTACTATTTCAGATACCAGGATTCATACAGGTTTTCAACAACCAAATTTGAATCCCTTTTTAGTTATATTTTCATGTCTGGTATTTCATATATTAGGAGTCAAACAGGTTTTCAACAACCAAATTTTTAAAAAAAACTTTTTTTTAAAAACAGTAATTTCAAGCTAGAAATCCACTTTAATAAGGCCCAACAAATATGACCTTTTTGATATACTTTAACTTTTGTCCTGTATGGTAGTTAATAAGCACACTTGGCCATTCAACCTAACTGTTGTCAATAGAATTATTCATTTTGGAGTAAAGAACAGAAAAATCTAAATCCAAGGGCCTTTCAGTGGTGCCATTGCTAAACTTCTCAGGCCTTTTCAGAGAATTTCCAAAAACAAGTCCTTTTTCAAGAGACATCCTCAAATTTCTAGTCCTTTTCGAGACACATTTTCAAATTCTAGGCCTTTTCAAGAAACTTTTTCAAATTCAAGGCCTTTCGAAGAAACATCTTCAAATTTCAGGCATTTTCAAGTTGTGTGAGCCCCAGGTATGTAAACATTAAATATCAAAGCATCGCCACCTTACCCAAGCAGTGTAATAATCTATTAAAACACAGTTAAAAAAAGATACATGTGCCACCCCTGGTTTATAGTTAGTAGGCCTGTCTATAAATCAGTCTTCACCTCACTGGTCACAAATTATACAACTGTGAGCTTTTAAAATTCATACGTGTCTATTGACATATAATTGACTGTATGCTTTTACAGTCAATGTAAAGGTGATGGTTGAATAAAAGACAAACAATTCTCGCCGTAAATATGGCCTATGTTGCCGACACAATGTAAAGAAACCACCAATCAATCAATCATTGTCGTAACTTACATGAACCCCGACCAAAATCACTAAATACACCTCACTGTATAACTTAGGTATAGATGTTCAACAAAGGAAACAAAAGTTGAATCGCCTCTGGGATCTGAACAATTTCACCTATTTAGTTCAGGTTTTGTAATCCCAAGCAGTAAAACAAATCCTTTTATAGCGAATATTAAAAATTGACATGTGATTTTGTTGTTGAGAATACACCCAAGATTTAGCTTAAAGTAAAAATAAATAATTAAAACACACACTTACACAACATGGCAGCCATTACGGGGGAACCCATGTATAATGTAATGAAGCCCAATAATCTCGGAGGAACATCTAACTGGCAGCATGTCAACATCAAGCACCGAGACGCACAATCTGATTCGACAGTCTATCGATGTGCAGATATATAACTGTAATGGATATGAGATGGTGTTTCTGTTACCTTCATTAATGTTGCCCAGTACGATGGTTTTGAGTTTCAGAGATAGCTATATTAAACTGATTGTTATAATCGACCTTACTTTAGGTTGAAGTAACTTTTATTTTAAATTATTAACTTTTGAGAAATTTGAAGTGCAAACATGCCAAATTAATTTTGGCAAGCACACCAAAACTCTGACACAATACGCTTCTACAGTAACAGGTTCTATTAGATTTACTCGATATTCCCTTCTATGTGGCAACAGATGCTTAATAGGTGCATCAGTATCTAAGATATATATTTACAATCAAATCGAGATAATTGACTTAGTTTTGACAAATTGATGCATCATCGGACGATGCAGCTTTAAATCAGGGCAATAAAAGTGGTTAAACCTGTGAAATGCAATGAAGTATTCATGTGTCCTGGGTTACACCAAACTAAGCTTGAGTCATCAAGTGATCATTTTTATTTAATTTTCTTTTTACACTTAGGTAGGGTAAACACAATTAATCTTCCCCCCCTTATAAACAGTGGCTACAGCAGGCTCTGTAGGGATCTCGGGTGTTTAGTCGATGTGGAATTGGCACACACAAACACGCACAAGGTGGGCCACTACATCTCTATTTGCAAGGTTTAAAAAAATTATAAACTAAGGTTCCACAATGATCAATCTGTCAGCTGGACACACCAGCGCATACACGCACACTATAAATCATGTGACAGTGTGTAAGGGAGAATCATGGGCAGATGATAAAATTCTCTTAGGCTTATCTATATAAATCTATGGCCTGGAAATTTGAAGATAATAGCAACAAATCTTGAAAATCATGTTCGTTATGCATTTTTAAACGGAACCACATTTCCCTCGCTTGTTATTTCGACAATGGTCGCGGAGTACCAGATTCTTAACCCCCAAATAAATATATATCAGATCTTTAACACAATATCATCAAATGAACCGATGTAAACAGTTTTCCTTTGTTCTGTATGCTATCCGAATCTAAGGAGGCCGGTGCACAAGTTTCCCCTACAAAAAGATCCCCACAACAATAAAAGAGAGGAAAGAAAAGCACCAATTGCCTCGCCATTCTATGCTATCCACAACTTACACGTGCTAATTAACTTGAAGGGAATTGGCATATTGGGTGATTAGATAGGACTTTGAAAAGGTCCTTCGGTGGGAGAGGGTGGAAAAGGGACAAAGAGCCAACAATCACCACAACCAACTCTACAGTGCATACAGTATATAATAATGGGCCTCTTCATAAAAGCGCATCGATTGCAATGTATTAAAGAGGCAATTTGTGACTTATCAACGTCAATGCGCGACATGTGCTTTGTTCAGTTTAACACATAGGTATAACTAGAACTGTCGGTAGTGCCGCTGAAGGTTGAACCTAAAACTAGCACAATAACATAAGACAAGCCGGAACTGGTTGCTTTAGTGAACCAGTGGCATTTTAAAAAATTGTTTATAGTAATACATGTACCAGTCTGCGATCTAACTAACTGATGAGAAACAAGTAGGACATGAACAAACAAGTGGCGTGGTGCATGGTAGAGGGGTATCAAGTACCTGCACACTGCTGCTGCCATTAAAATAACAGCCATAGAATCACAATACGTGCCTTACCGCCTACCTCCAGGGTAAAGGTTCCCATCACAGGCCTCCCACCCTAATGCCCCCCCCCCCCTATTTCCCCTCACAACAACCTCCTAAAAAATCTCCTTTTATGTAGAGGGTCCCCACCATGTACCAACTCCATTATTCTACATTGACACCCCCCCCCCCCCAATCTGTCCTCTCCTCCCCTTCCACATACCTGGAACATGTACATTAATATCTGCGCTGGGGCATCCCCTTCAAAGTTGCATAATTTTTCTTTTCTTTTCTTTTTACACTTAGGTAGGGTAAACACAATTAATCTTTCCCCCATTATAAACAGTGGCTACGGCAGGCTCTGTAGGGATCTCGGGTCTTTAGTCGATGTGGAATTGGCGAATTGCTACGAACCTGGTTTAGTAGGGCACACACAAACACGCACAAGGTGGGCCACTACATCTCTATTTGGAAGGTTTTTAAAAATGATAAACTAAGGTTCCACAATGATCAATCTGTCAGCTGGACACACCAGCGCATACACGCACACTATAAATCATGTGACAGCTTGTAAGGGAGAATCATGGGCAGATGATAAAATTCTCTTAGGCTTATCTATATAAAACTATGGCCTGGAAATTTGAAGATAATAGCAACAAATCTTGAAAATCATGTTCGTTATGCATTTTTAAACGGAACCACATTTCCCCCGCTTGTTATTTCGACAATGGTCGCGGAGTACCAGATTCTTAACCCCCAAATAAATATATATCAGATCTTTAACACAATATCATAAAATGAACCGATGTAAACGGTTCTCCTTTGTTATGTATGCTATCTGAATCTAAGGAGGCCGGTACACAAGTTTCCCCTAGAAAAAGATCCCCACAACAATAAAAGAGAGAGAAAAAAGCACCAATTGCCTCGCCATTCTATGCTATCCACAATTTACACGTGCTAATTAACTTGAAGGGAATTGGCATATTGGGTGATTAGATAGGACTTTGAAAAGGTCCTTCGGTGGGAGAGGGTGGAAAAGGGACAAGGAGCCAACAATCACCACAACCAACTCTACAGTGCATACAGTATATAATAATGGGCCTCTTCATAAAAGCGCATCGATTGCAATGTATTAAAGAGGCAATTTGTGACTTATCAACGTCAATGCGCGACATGTGCTTTGTTCAGTTTAACACATAGGTATAACTAGAACTGTCGGTAGTGCCGCTGAAGGTTGAACCTAAAACTAGCACAATAACATAAGACAAGCCGGAACTGGTTGCTTTAGTGAACCAGTGGCGTTTTAAAAAATTGTTTATAGTAATACATGTACCAGTCTGCGATCTAACTAATTGATGAGAAACAAGTAGGACATGAACAAACAAGTGGCGTGGTGCATGGTAGAGGGGTATCAAGTACCTGCACACTGCTGCTGCCATTAAAATAACAGCCATAGAATCACAATACTTCCCTTACCGCCTACCGCCAGGGTAAAGGTTCCCATCACAGGCCTCCCACCCTAATAGCCCCTCCCCCTATTTCCCCTCACAACAACCTCCTAAAAAAATCTCCTTTTAGGTAGAGGGTCCCCACCATGTGCCAACTCCATTATTCTACATTGACCCCCCCCCCCCCCCCCCCAATCTGTCCTCTCCTCCCCTTCCCCAGATGCGGAACATGTACATTAATATCTGTGCAGGGGCATTTCCCTTCAAAGTTGCATAATCCGATGGATTTGAGTTTCCGCCATATTAATATAATATATATATATATATACTTAATGTATCATACATATATGATACATTAAGTTGATCGTTATTATCTACTTTATTTTAATTTGGAGTAACATTAGCAAGAAAAATAAATGTTCATAATTTAAAAAATGGCTAATCTCGGGAACATTTAAAGTGACTACATGCAAAGTAATTTTGATGTGCACACCGAAATGATCGACATTATAGGCTTGCATGACTTGCAGCAGTTACAGGTTCTATTTAATTGACTTAATATTCTTTTTCTGCAGCAATAAATGCTTAATAGGTGCATCAGTATCTGGATATGTAGGATTGAAAGTAGTTAAGCGCTTTGGTTTCGAAAATGTTATGGTTTCATCGAATTATGCAACTTGAAGAGCTGTGCTTTCACCTTCACGTGACGTGAACACTTGTGTGACGAACCCTATAATGGCCTCACACTGTTTGCCCCCAAAATGAATGTGCCTAGTTTCGCTGGTACATCAGGAAGGACGGAGGCTACGATCCAGCATGCTGGTTCGCAGCCACAATTTACAGGGATGAAAGTATGTTAATCCAAAACCAAGCCGAAAACTTGACGCTACCTAGCAGATTCCGGCGGAACAACAGCAAATTTCTGCGAAAATGTGGATTTTCCTCTATAGAATTAACAGTCAGGGAATCGAGGGGAAAATACCGGAAGTCATGTTTCAACTGTCTGTGCCAAACTGTTTCTTGTTTGTTTGTTGTAGTTTAAATCCTGCCAACATCTAAGGTCACATCAGTATGGGAAGTACTTTTTTATTTGGCTTTTATGTCATAGCAATATCTACGGTCATATCAGAACGGGATTCATGCTAACCAATTCCTGTCATATATATTAGCATTTTGTGAAAACCGTGAAATCTCGGATGACTTTCATCCCTGAATTTACAGGTGTGTGTCTATATGGGTGTTTGGGGGGGGGGGGGGGGGGGGGGAGTAGTAAACATACATTGACAAAGTAGTATTTTATCTAATGTAAAATATTTATTAGGATGATTAAAAAAATAAAAGTATGGCAAGTTTGTTCATCAGATGTATGGTTATAGGTGCAAAATTAGTTTAAAGGATAGGATCTATAGTGAAGAATAGGGCTTGGAGCGGCACTAACCCAAACTGGCCGTAATCGATTAATCAACTCAGGTCACCCGAGCCACTTTTTTGCGCATGCGCTCATCAGACTCGGGTTGAATAATCCAATACGCTTCTCCACACTCGGGGTGGAAAAAATGGTAGCTTAATCCAAAACCTTTTTTTTTTTTTTAAATAACCGATATAACTACAGCAAAATACGATTTAAAGTATTTTATGATTGCATAGTTTAGTTATATTTCCATTTCATTAATCTGTGTTATTACCAAAAAAAACATGTAGGCCTGGTACCGGTAGCTATTATCCTGCAGGATGGTACCAGCACAAATGTGACATCATCATTCCTAGCAAACCCCAGCCAAGAGGTGGGTTACTGGGGTCGGGTCGTTTTGCACACGGCACATGTTTTTGTCAACTCCACTCGCCGTGTTCCATTTGAAATTCTAGCAACTCAGGCGACCCGAATCACCCGGGTCGTGTTAATCGATTACGCCCCCTGTGTGCAAGCTGAAGCTGTGACCCAGCGTGCTGGGCCACCGCTTCAGTCTTTCCTGAGGGACCAGCGGAATTCGGAATACCCCTATTTGCCCCTAACGGTCGCTCTATACAGTGACTTACCATGATTTGCCTTGCCTTGCCTTTCCCCTACCCATAACTACCAGAACAAGTCTCCAACCTAAACAACGAGTGGCTCCAGAGAAAAGTACAAGGCTTGAATGCAGCGTGAATCACAAATAACCGGTATGCATCAACGAATGATAGAAGACGAAATGGGAAATACCCGTTATATGATGCCTTTGTACACGCGCCTTACCACTGATCGCGGAAGGCTACTCCTCTACAGTGAGATAGGAAGGAAGTCAAAGAGTCTGACATAGTAACTACAGGAATAAGTTTGATATAAGTGTGTACATAAGTGTGTATGGCACATTGCCATGCTCAAAGTTGATACATCTAAATGTATAAATATATGTGTGCATATATACAGTAAAACCTCTAACCGACCACCTCCACAGATCGACCACTCCCCTATATCGATCGCTTTATTTGGGTCCCAACAATACCATTGTAACAATATTCTAACTCCATAAATCGACCACTTAAATTCGGTCCCAAGGTCGGTCGATTTAGAGAGGTGTTACTGTATACACATACATCTACATGCGCGTGTCCGTAGTCTCAAGTTGGACTTGTCAATAACGTGGCCTACTTTGGTTATCCGTGTCAATGCAATAATAGTCAATTGAACCTACCCAAACTCCAGTTATAGCGCCGCTAAAGACTTGCTGAAATAGCACGTGTCCTACCGCTGCTAGTGCTAATACTACGCCTACTAATATCACTTTTGGGAACGAATGTTCATAGATTTAGCTTATCGGATAGATTACATAAAGCTCCTAATAGAAGACGTGCCATGTCTCTTTTATTGTCCATTATCTTTTTTAGGAATTAGTGAGGAATATATTAGCGGTAAAGATTTCAACATAAATGGTATAGAGGGGTTTGGGGGGGGGGGGGGGGTTCCCTCACATTTTTATTCTCCTGAATAATTTTGACAGCTTACATATATATGTATTATGGCCAATGTCACATTGGAAATGGCGATTCTCATTTGATTACTGAAGTTAAGCAATGTTGAGCACCGTCAGTTCTTTGGTGGGTGACCACCCGGGAACTCAAGGTGCCGAATACATCCTAACACAGTAATCAGTAGTGGATAACTAACAGCACTCCTATTAGGGGCTTTACGGTAGATCCCAAATGCGCTATCATGAAACATACACTTAGAGGAACTTTTATGATTATTTCAAGTTTAAACCAGAGTAAGATTGAGGCAATAAGTAAACAGTAAAGATGCTTTTTGATGAAGAGATGCTAATTTTCTGCCCTACCCATGAGGCTCGTCCAGTCGAGCACTCGAACCCCCTAATCCCCTAGTGAACGATCACCCCAAAGTGTAAATATAAGGTCACAGCCGTTATCACTATACCTACGACAATTGTCAATATGTGCATTATCAGCTTGGCAATACAAGTATTGGTACTTCAATGGGGTGCTAGTGACACTACTGACGCGGGGTGGGTTGGTGGAATTAGGGGTCTATGAGGTCTCTGCATTGGTCGGTTACACGTTCAGCCAATGCATCTGGAACTAGAGGAAGGGGCGAGAGGGAGTTTGAGAAGGGACTACTATCCAAGGTTATATGAGTTCACAGCCTTCTTTTGTTGTTGTTGTTATGATTATTGTATTTTTCTAGTATAATAAGAATTTTTTTTTAAACCTCAGTCAGAGGATCCATTCTTTATCTCAACATGGCATATTTGTTGAGGGGGCAGGGAGCGGTTTTTGTCTCTCTCAATAGACAATGATTATAAAATATCAAATTAACCCCAGTGTTGAGTCTCGCCGAGTCCGGTGTCAATTCTTAGTCCACACACCTCAAGCACCTTAGGGTCGCCAAGGTCTATGAGTAACAGCAGGGTGGCTGTAAGATGTAGATGGCAACACACACCCATTCACAATCAAACAGCGCTACACAGCCATATTAATAATTAACTAGCATTTCGCAAGGATTCAAACCTCCAGCAAAAAAGTACTGAAACAATGTCTGTATATAACCGGAGAATATCTTAAGTCTAAGACATCGTGCATATTTATAGGGGTGACACTGAGCTACCTGCTTCGTGTATGGTAGCACAGTCATATGGTTAGATCTTGACATTGTTTCGCGATATGTATTGCAGTGCGCTATCGGTTTTGTAATGATGCAACTTGCATTAATGATAAACACCATATCATCATAATTCAGAACATTCTAGTGGCAAATCTTCGGTCAGCCCTCTCAAATACTCTATAATTTAACAAAATAATTGTTGCCTTAACACCCCCCCCCCCCACCAAAAAATAAGAAAACCCCAGCATTCGCTATTATTCCAACATATACAACAATGTAGACATGATCAGCCAACATATTGCTGATTTAATTTGTTATCCCCATCCCTAATTGTGTGCATAGTTATATTTATTATACAACCGATAATCTTTAAAAGCTACATTTAAATCCTTAAACCTGAACAGAATGGCGAACCAGATGAACTAGTTTGGAACAAACTTCTCATCCAAGGAATCAGGGCGACAAACTCGCGCTTTTGGGGAGTTTCGCGCTCTGATAAAACCGCTGCCACTTTCCAGCAATGAGGGTGGGGCTGTGTGTTTCACACATACTCATAATTAATCATTACAGTTATTGGTAATGAAAACAAACATCAAACAATAATATTGCAAATTTTACCCACACCATAACCTCCACCTTCCTACAATGCAGCTCGCTGTTTATGTCTATTAACTGACTGCTTAGGCTCGGTGGCGCAAAACCAACAAAAAAAGCTGTTGGTGAATGAATAAATGCAATATTGGCATGGAGAAGTGTGGGGAGGGGTCGGGGGGAATTCGCATTTCCAAAACCAGACACCCGCATTTTATTTTAAACTTTCCTGATCATTACCAGTAAGAAGTGAAATCTTGGGATCACTGATGGTAGGGTGCGTGTGTGTGTGTTGGTGGAGGTTGGGGGGTCACAACTAGATTGGATCACAAAACAAGACTTGCTTGCTAAATGACTGGATAGGCGCTTGTTGCATTGGGGGGGTTGGGGTTTGGGGTTTGGGGTTGGAGGGATGGAGAGTTTGGGGAATTTGGGGGTTTGAGGTTTGGGGTTTGGGGGTTGGGGTTTGGAAGGTTTTGGGGGTGGAGAGTTCGAGGGTTGGAGGGTTTGGAGTTTGGAAGGTTTGGGGTGAGGGTAGTGCGATGATGTCTGACACCTAAATTCCCCTAACAGTGTGGTGGCTGGCGGCTATGTAGGTATGACGGCCGAGGAGCCCGGTGAGCCGGTGTCCCGTTGCTTGATGTCCTAGTGCCGGGGCCATCAGTCAGCGGACAGAGGCGGCGCCGACTCCTCTGCCACCAGGCGCGACTCCCCGTGCCTCAGTGTGAAGAACTCGTCCTCGGACAAACCCTTTTCTTGCAGGCTCTCACGTAGTTTCTGAGCCGGCTCCAGGTAGAACTGGGATTAGAAAAAAGAATGGAATACATGTGTCACCAGGGATATGATTGGCCATCAGCAAAAAATACTCTGAAAGTCAAGCCGGGGTTTTGGGTGACACCCATGCCCCCAACGGGGTCCGAGGCAGAGCCTCAATGGGCACCATCTGGGCAGTGCCCCTGAAAGCTCATGTAATTTCAGAATTTTAAGGGCCTTCAAGGTAGTATTTTCAGCAGGAAAATATACTTTTCCTTTCATTATACATAGTAACACACAATAATAATAATAAGAAGAAATGTAGACGGTGAGGCATATATGTAACAATGAGGAAGATTCTACTTATAAAAATGAAAATGGAAAGAACTAACCTCCAGAGACTCATTCTAATACCATTTATTTGTGACTTTAAGGCTGAAGAGACGACATAAAAAGTCAAGCCCCTTAACACCAAATATTAATAATTTAATAAATGGATAACTTAATAAATGGATGATTTAATAAATTTATAATTTAAGAAACGGATAAATATAGAAATAGATAAATAAAGAATCCCTCTAACTAATCTCCTTTCTAGTAACATATTATCACGTGACACCGGATAGGTTACGACACCGTAATGTAAATTGTAATACTATGTATGTTATCACACAGCAATGTACTACCGTGTGGGTTATCACACATGTGGTGCTATAGTTGGTTGTTTAACTTTAAAGAAGAAAATTGTAATAGTGATCGTTTGTTTATTCTGCTCATAATGGTTAAGTGCATGCACTGCTTTTCGCCGCTGTGCAGTAGTAGTGATAATCCATACGGATTGATTTCCTTTATCAATATTTTCTGTAAACTTGTTTGTGTGTAAAATCGGAGAGTTCCCAATTTTATTTTTTGGGGTTGGTTTTTGTCTATATTTTGTAAATAGTCAACATTTGTAATACCATGTGCACATGCGATTAGTGTTTTAACCTAGATATACTATGTTAGTTTTTTTCACACCTTGCTCTACTTGATAATGACCAAGTTTGGTGCATCTGCTGGTAGATAATACATAAAAGCCATACCTCGTATGCCAATGCAAACGTGCCCCAGTGTATTGCGAGTGACTTGCGAGCGCGAACGTCAATGTGTATTTGCACAGCCTCGTTCGGGTTGACGTGCTGCGACTTCATCATCCACCTGCACGTGACACAGTTTGCATTCAGTCAGGGTGCACACACCGTCATCAGGATAACACTCAGGGCTTTTCCCAGGACATTCAAGGGTGTAATAATTTTTTTAAATTTTCAATGCCATTCAGGTAAGCATTTTCAAGAACATACATTTCACTCCCCCCCCCCCCCCCGTCCACACGCACGCAGACAGAGAGACCATCGGGTAACCATCTATAAAATCGAACATGATGAATGCTATTACTGTTCATTATTGTAGGGGTGGCAGGTTGTGAAGGCCACACTGCTGCAACTGAAATTTGTCTGCTTTTGGTGCTAATCGTGGTTTTTTTAAATTGTTGTCTCACAGTTCTTTGGAATAATAGAAAAACATTCATCCAGTGGTAGTTTCCGTTTTCAAGGATTTTCAAGCTCAGTGTAAAACTTCTAGCACTTTTGAGGGCTTAAATGGGGAAGAGGCTAAATACTTGACAGCTTAAGGATTTCACGGCCGTGTACGCACCCATATTACAGTAGTCAGACACAGCGTCAGCAGAGAGCTAATAGGCGGTGTACACCACCAACCCGCCCTCTGACGGCAGTGGAGGAACTAATGCATTGCGTAGCAGCAGCTCACTGTGCAGAACATGCTGCAGAAGTGTGAGTAAAGGACTTCCACCATTAACCTGCCCCCTGACGGCAGTGGAGGAACTAATGCATCGAGTAGCAGCAGCTCACTGTGCAGAACATGCTGCAGAAGCGTGAATAAAGGATTTCCACCATTAACCTGCCCCCTGACGGCAGTGAAGGAACTAATGCATCAAGTAGCAGCAGCTCACTATGCAGAACATGCTGCAGAAGTGTGAATAAAGGATTTCCACCAACTCGCCCTCTGACGGCAGTGGAGGAACTAATGCAACGAATAGTAGCAGCTCACTGTGCAGAACGCACTGCAGACGTGTGTGTAAAGGATTTCCACCACCAACTCGCCCTGTAAAGGCCACTTTGACGCCCACCAACGGCAATGGAAAGTATGCTTAGCCAATCTTTTTGTACATGATGCGCTGATATTCAGAGCCTTAAGAATTAGTAAATTTATCTACACATAGGGACAACTGAACATATTATTTTTGTAATTTTTTTTTTTTCACCCTAAACTGGATTTGTACTGTACCTGGGCTCATATGCGCCGATGGGGATGAGGGCCAGATCGAAGGGGCCATATTTGAGTCCCATCTGCTCAAACACGGAGCAGTACCCTGTATCTCCGGCGAAGAACACCCTGTTCTTGGGTCCTATGATGCACCAGCTTCCCCACAACACCTGTGGGTGACGCAACGTTGGTTAATGCATTACAACGGTGTGGTGCTTACATTTGGTCTAATCTTTAAAGATCTGGTCACTTCATTTTACTGTTAATTCCTTACACGAATGAAAGATTACATTCAGAATGGGCTATTTGAGCTGGAACCCAGTAGGTCAGTATTTGTCTGCCAAGCACCATTAGGCTGAGTACCCCATGGCTATTATTAATAGTTCTGTGATGTCACACAGGGAAGTGGAGGGTGGACTTACATAGGTAATAAGGCAAACTCAAGAACCTTCAAATTTACTTTAAATGATAAGCTTACACTACTTTCCAAGTCAGTAAAATGCCCTAGCCTATGTCACTGAGAACAATCATTAATGACACCAATATCTACAACTTGACCACTAGACGCTCAGACCAGTTTCACCCTAAATAACTCTTAGAGAATAGGTTATTTCAAGCAAGAAAAATTATGACTAGTCATATTTTATGGTAATAATTGTGATTAACTAGTTACTTCGGTCATGTTACAGTCCTTTCATGAATCCGTAAAGGGGATAGATATGGACTAGGGTGACCAATTCTCCACTCTAACATATGCTTTCCAGTACTGAGTGTATAGCCAGTATCATTTCAAACCATAGCTAAGTGAAATGAATGACTTTACAATGTATCCCCACCCCCCTCCCGCACGCACACAGTCCCCCTCGAATATCTCGTTAATGTTATCGAGAATTAGCAACATTAAGAGGATAATACTATTGAAAGCATACCATCAATTTTAAATAGATCACAACATTTCACACACCAGCTCACCATGTTCTCATCAAGCGATGTGCACTTGCACCAGTGCTGGGTGGGTGTGAACACAAACTTAACCCCACCAGTCCAGCTCGATCACATTCTCACAGCTGACCCCGTGCATCCAGCATGCAACCCCCTTCACCCCAATTCCATCCAACCACCCACCTACATACCTTCCCACCATACCTATGTACCCCCCCCCCCCCCCCCCCCACACACAGAAAATAATAATACTAATGAAGACATACGACCAATTTTAAATAGATCACAACATTTCACACGCTTGAAGTCGAGCGGCGTGCACTTGCACCAGTGCTGGGTGGGCGTGAACACAAACTTAACCCATGCGTGGTCTGGGATGCAGTTCTCATCCCACCAGTCCAGCTCGATCACATTCTCACAGCTGACCCGGCGCATCCAGCGCGCAACCCTCCCCCCCCCTCCCCCGATTCCATCCAACCAAGCACCTACGTACCTTCCCACTCTGACTATGCAGCCCCTCCCCCCCCCCCCCACACACACAAAGAAAATAATACTAATGAAGACATACCACCAATTTTAAATAGATCACAACATTTCACAAGACGGCTCACCTTATTGTCATCAAGCGGTGTGCACTTGGACCAATGCTGGGTGGGCGTGAACACAAACTTAACACCCCCCCCACCGTATTCCATCCACACCACCCTCACATACCCTTCCCCACCCTACACCTATGTAGTGTCCACCTCCCCCCCCCCCCATACACACACAAAGCAAATAATACTAATGAAGACATACCACCAATTTTAATTAGATCACATTTCACATGCCGGCTCACCTTATTGTCATCAAGCGGCGTGCGCTTGCACCAGTGCTGGGTGGGCGTGAACACAAACTTAACCCCCGCGTGGTCCGGGATGCAGTTCTCATCCCACCAGTCCAGCTCGATCACATTCTCACAGCCGACCCGGTGCATCCAGCGCGCCAGCCCGAGAGGCACGAACCAGCGCGTGTCGGCGCCGAAGCGCGCGTTCAGCATCTGCACGCTGCGGCAGTCGAGGTGGTCGTAGTGGTTGTGTGAGATGAGTACGGCGTGGATGGGCGGCAGGTCGTGGATGCTGCACGACGCGTCACGGTAGCGCCGCGGGCCAGCAAACTGCACGAACGAGGCCCGCGAGCTGAACACGGGGTCGGTGAGTATGTTGATTCCCTCCGTCTGCAGCAGCACCGTCGCGTGCCCGATCCACGTGGCGCGTACCCCGGCACGCGGCGGGCTCGTCAGCACCGCCTCGTCCAGCTGCAGCACGGGCAGCGTCTGGTCCAGCTCCTGGGGGCGTGGTGGTGGTATGAGGATGCATGGATTAGGCGATGTAAGCGAATTTGTATTTCTTTTAAACTTGCATAAATTTGATGGTTTTAAATGTCTGCCTCCCTGCCCCCCCCTCCCCCCCAAGGATTCACGGCACAGGCGATGCAAGTGAATTTGTTTTTCTTTTAAACTTGCATAAATTTAATGGTTTTTAATTTCTGTCTTTCTCTTTCTCTCTGTCTCTGTCTCTCTCACACACACACACACAAACACACACAAAACAATATATTCAACAACTCACCTGCTTAGATGGAATCCGGCTGTTGTTGCGGGTGAAAAGGAGAGCCTTAAGCATGGTGCCCACCGTGGGAAACTTCCACGTGGGCCAGGGGTTGATATATCGCCCATTCTTCCTGACAGACCGCTGCAGCCCGTCGTCGGTGTTCTCAGACGAGGAGGATGACGAGGCCAAGGGAAAAACGCCCTTTCGATCCCTGCGCGTCACCACTGCCATCCTCCAGTAGGTTGCATAGCTGTGATGTGAGTGGTTGACACAGTTAATCCAACTTCTGCATTATTATTATATCAAAATAATGGCAATCCTAACTGTCTTCCATCAAATATTGCTTTTTTAGTAGTGCTTGTCCTCCTCTTATGCCCCCCCCCCCCCCGTCCCTAACGAATAACTACTTGAATAGGGATATAAGTTCCTTTTGACAAAAAAATTAAACACACACGGAAATTTGACTTCGAAATCTGAAGATCAGCGAAAACGCGGAAATTCATCACTGATACACAAAGGATAACAAACCAAAAAAAGATGTACACAATAAATCCAATTCATGCGTTATTAATGGCAGTGTTACGAATATCTATAAATCTCATCATCATATATATATATCGCACGTTAAGTAAATGATTATAGTTTAAATATACATTTATAAATAATAAAACACTATAATTGAATAATGACTCATTAAAGAAAAGAGGTGGATTTGTCTTTTTTGATAAATGCATAATAATTGGATTCCAGCAAGTTTGTGAAAAGTATCCCAGGCTAACCTAACATGTTATGCACTATCTAGTATCTGTTATTGTTAACTAGTCTAGAAACATAAGCCGTGTTCACACGGGCAAAATGTGAGGCGAATCAGACAAATCGAATCAGGTGAGTCGAATTAGCCGCCCGTTCACACGGGCAGCTAGATATGTATTTAATGAATCGTATTGGCTTGGAACAGTCAAAACTTCTGCTGGGCAGTGAAACCCTAAAAATAAATGATAAAAAAAATATCTTTGCACCTCTAGCAGGTTCATAGACCAAATTATATAATATGCGCTTTTGATCGACCGGAAAGTCAACAAACTAAGGTCGACTGAGCATGCGTGTGAGGTGCTTAATCCGCCTCAGATGCGTCCACACGGGCAAAATTATCCGCATCACAGAAATCGCCTCACGTAAACTACCTCGATAGGTGGTTTACAGTATCCGCATCACAGGAATCGATTCAGGCATAATCAGGCGTAATCCGACTCAGCCGCCCGTTCACACGGGAAATGTGCGTCGAACTAGGCAAGTCGATTTCTACGAATCGATTTACATTCCCCGTGTGAACACGGCTCTAGTCTGTATACACTAAACAAAGTTATCACAACGAATCGAACGGCGGATCAAACAGCTGTTATTATGACACACATATAATGATAGGGCCTATCATCATCATCATCATCATGCTGTCGGTCGTGATGCGACAAAGACTGCTTTCATTACTTGACTGCCACTCTCCGCATTTCATGAAAGCTGCCTGCAAAAGTGTTGAAGTGCTGCTGGCTTTTGCAAGTTACCAGCGGCACTCTCTCGGGGAGCAAATAGAGGATTCACACCGGCAAGAACATGCCCAGACAGGCGCAAAACTATTTGTCCCTGCAGTGCCTGGTCGGGAGATGTTGGGAGTTCCATACATCAACCGCCCTTGATGCCTCCACAGTGACATGGTTTTCTGTTCAGGGTTTGCTCCCTTAGCCTTCGGTTTTGTCAAGAACCTCTACCACAAGGCAGTGATTTACAACTTTGCAGGGCAGGGGCGTCAAACTCCCTGAGGTATTGCAATACCTGCATACCAGTGCTTATACTGTTAGGGCCTATACTGTTATAGTTATTAATAGCATAAACTAGGCACGTGAAAAACACACCGCTTTCACGGTCTGTGCGCAGTGCACACCTGACTATCTTTTTCCATCTCACTTGCAATCTTTATTTTAGGACTACCAGGAGTGCAACCATATGGATGATATAGTTCACATTTTGCTCCACTGCTACATCAAGCAATATTTGCTAGTCCGATTTATAGAAGTGAAAAAAAAAATCTTTATTCAAATTTATGTCTGTTAAAGTCACTGGAATAATACCTGAAGGTAAGTTTTGATATTTTTGAAACTAGTATATTTTGTTTCTTTATATACTTCTCCATATTAGGGTGTAATTTGGTTTCAATTTGAGCACCGGAACATTGATTTTGAGGGCAGATAAAAAGGAGTGTCTGGTAAAGATACTGGACTGACATGTCACCCGCGACTCAGCTTTCACACATGCCAAGACTCATCTTAGTCACCAGTCATGAGATGGGTCACAGATTTCAACTGGTTTTCCATTGAAACAATGGACCAAAATTACCTTGATACCTTGATACCAGATGTACGAAATGTTGAAGGCATCAATTGCCTGTTGGTTTTTCGGTCTCTATTCTGCAATACTTGAAGTCAGTTCGGAGTTTTATACTGCTCGTTTTTCCAAAATCGGTCTATTCTAGCTTTAAAACAGTTCAGGGTAGGGCTTGAGATGACATTATCAGGTAGTGAGTTCCAGTCAGTTATTATTCTTTGGCTGAAGAAGTGCTTTCGAAGTTCCAGGTTGCATCTGTTTTTGTAGAGCTTGTGTTCATGACCTCTTGTGTGAATGGTGGTTTCAGGTTGCTGGGGAAAGAATATGTTGGGGTCTATGCGGTCAATTCCCTTTACAATTTTGAACACTTGTATCATGTCACCACGTCTTCTGCGATACAATAATGATGGGAGCTTCAGTGAGACTAGTCTTTCCTCATATGGCACATTCCTCAAGTTGGGGATTAGCTTTGTGGCTCTTCGCTGAATCTTTTCGATTTCGTTGGGTGTCCAGTTTGTAGCGCGGTGACCAAATTACATTGCCATACTCAAGGTGAGGACGTACCATAGCTGTGTACAGACGCGGGAGGGTACTTTCGTCCAGACATGTGAAGGTAGCTCTTATGAGGCCAAGCATCCTGGAAGCCATATTAATAGCTGCAGCTATGTGTTTGTGGAACTTGAGTTCACTGTCGATAATAATGCCAAGGTCTTTCTCTTCATTCTCCGCCTGTAGAGTGGTGTTGCTCAATTTGTAGAGTCGTTTGACATTATTTTTACCCAGGTGGATGACTTTGCATTTGCTCTCATTGAAGCCGAGTTGCCAATCTTGTGACCATCTATATAAGTTGTCAAGATCCGTTTGCAGTAGAGCGTGATCATCGTCTGATGCAATTTTTCGGAAGACCTTTGTGTCATCAGCGAAGATCTTCACTGCACTGAGGACGACCTCCGGTAGATCATTAATGAACAGAACGAATAAGATGGGACCTAAAATACTGCCTTGGGGAATACCACTCAGTACAACTGTCCAGTCTGATGGTATGCCGTTCACAATGACACACTGTTTCCGGCCTACTAGGAAGTCTTTGATCCATGCCTTTATATCTCCATCAATGCCATATGCGGATAGCTTGAGTAAAAGCCGTTTATGGGGCACACTGTCAAATGCCTTTTTGAAGTCCAGATAGATTGCATCGACTGGATAGCCCTGGTCTAGGAGTTCTGTCCATTTCCCGATTGTAACAAGAATCTGCGTCATGCATGAACGACCCGGTACGAACCCATGTTGCGCATCACAGAACAAATTGTTGTCCATCATGTGCTTAACTATGCCGTCTCTTATGATTGATTCCATAACTTTGCCGATGACAGATGTCAGGCTTATGGGTCTATAATTCCCTGCAGAGGTCTTGTTTCCTTTTTTGTGGATCGGTATGATAATGCCTTCCTTCCATGCCTGTGGTAGATGACTTTCACCAAGTGATTTGTTGAAGATGATGCTCAGTGGGTGACTTAATGTAGGTGCTGTTTCGCTTAATACCCTTGGATGGAATCCATCAGGTCCAGCGGCTTTGGTAGGCTTAAGTTTGAGTAACTTTTTTTCTACAATCTGAGGGGTGATGTCCACGTTTAGTAACGGTGAGCCTACGCAGTGTTTGGTAATACTTGGATAGGTGTCGGTAAACACACTTGTAAAGAAGGCGTTAAATAGTTCTGCCTTAGTCTTGTCATCTTGGGTTAGTGATCCGTCTTCCTTTTGTAGGTCACCTAGCTTTGGTTTGTTTTTCAGTTTGCTATTTGCATACTTCCAGAAAGCGTTTGGGTTCGTTTTAATATTTTGTGCCAGGTCTCGCTCGAAATTTTTGCAAAGTCTCCTTGTCAGTGTTATCAGCTTGTTTTTTTCGTGGGCTGCACGGACATAGTCGAGGTAGTCACCTGTATGGGTGTATCTTTTCCATGCATTGTACTTCTTTTTGGATTGTGCCATTGCTTCCTTATTCATCCACAGTTTTCTTCTTTTGTCTTTCTTTGGATGTGATTTAGGAATGAAGATCTCCGTTGCCTCTGTGAGTTTGCTTGAAAACATTTTCCATGACATGTCTGCATTGAGGGGCTCCAATAGAGTAGACCAATCTATATCTTGTAAATGTGTATTCATGTCAGAGTAATTCCCTTTGTCATATCTGTACTTGGGTTCTTGTTTGACAGGAGAGCGGGAGTATGTGTTCATTTCAAATACGAGACAGCAATGGTCGCTGAGGCCTAGTCCTGGGAGATGCTCAATATTGTTGATCATGTTTGGTGCGTTGGTCATCACAAGGTCCAGTATGTTTTTACCCATAAAAAAACGCTTTATAAAGTGTCACAACTTCCTTGATAATTGTCACAGGATGATGATTAAGGTATCATAAGAAAGGACTTTCGAATGATATATTTTATGTTGGAATCTGTAAATTTGAATTTTTTTGTCACATACCTACATAAACTTGATCAACAACGAAATGTTCAATTACTGTGTCAGGGAAAATGTAATATTTAACATATCGAATTACCCTTACCCTTTGAAAACCCCTCCCATTGACAAACCATGTTACATTTTTGGTGTCAGTGTTATTGCTGTCGCATTGCACTGTATGATCAATTTGGTTTATCGTGGACGTGGTTTGTGTTTTCCCCAGCCTTCTCACCAACATGTTCTTCAAACTGTCGGGATCGCTCTCCACAGCTAACAAATAAACAATATATATTAAGTCACACACATAATCCAGTCACTGACACTGAGTCAGTTGTGATTCTTCAGCTAGGCTGAAATCACAGTTGACAGTCAGTTGCTCATAAATATGTACCGTGACCGTGTAATGGTGACCGTCACTGGCACTGGGTGAGTAGTGAGTAGTTTAGGGCCTACTCCAAACTCAAGACAGGCAAGAGAAGAGACACCGCTGTTCGCTGCCGTTGGTACCGAGGTGTATCAAGTCTAGTAATACAATGATGTTTACTTACCCAATGATCAAACCTCCCACACAAGCAAGTATTCGAAGTATGTCATCGATTTTAATTTGCATTTATAAAATTGTGGATTTTTTCCCCCTCACCGGATATTAGCTCATTATCTGCCCCTCCCCTGCCCAGAAATACTTCGTATGCACAAACGCGTCTCTTCCCCGTTTCCTGTGTTGTTTGCATCCAAAACGAGGCAGACCGACAAGACGTTTGCGCATGTGTCAAATTGTTCATCGAGCAAAATGGCGTCCACCTTGTTGAGGGTCACGGCGTCGGTGGCCAAAATTGTAGCCCGGTCACCTAAGGTAAGGCATTACCACGGGAAAAAAAGACCAAATCATAGCTGCACCTAGCAGTTCAAATGTTTCAAGTAATATTATGGATGTGTTAATAATTGTCTAATGAGAAGAAATAGGGATGCCATTTTCTTTGAGGAACTCTCATGGTAGGACAACAACTTGAACAAGGACGACGTGCCTCGCTCAGACCGACTGAACAAGCTTAACTCGGAAATTGACCTGCTTGGTTATCAAAATTCTAGCAATACCAACTTTTCGAACACCTAAAATTGTAGTGGCTAATTTCAATAGACGATGTATTTGAGCACTCCCGTTATTGCAGACGTCAAGTGTCAACATTGATTCCCTACTGTCAAGGGTGTCCCTGTCCCTGACTGTGACACTCACTCAGTCACTGACTTAATAGTTTAAGGGTCGCAGTGTCATTCTCATTTAGCAACTTTACCGTGTATACCTAATTAGTCCCGAGGTCAATACGAAACACTTAGCAATGTATATTATTACTACTTTTTTTGTATCCTCTTCAAGCCTCTTCCCAATGTCAATGAAAACCTTTATCGTTTTGACCCCCCCCCCCCCGTCAAAAACAATGTTAAGTTCATGTTCAAAAGTAGCAAAAATCCTTGCACATGGCCAGTCAGGTAATAATGCTGCGTTCATATGAACTGGTGAATATGGTGTTTCCCACTTCACAACTGGTGAATTGCGTTCAATTGACTTCACAACTGGTGAACACCACCTGTGAACTGGAGATTTTTTAAGCGGCTCGTTATTCACCACTTGTGAAAAAATGGCAGCGAATGGAGAAAAGTTGCATGGTAACTTGTAAGGTTCCATAATTCATAACAAAAGGCTGGACTTGGAATAAAGTTATAATTTATTTACATCTTCAAGATTATTCGTAGCAGTTTAGTTCATACAATCATTCATTTGTAAGTATACGTAAGTATTATACCACATGTCAGTATTAATCATATCTATAATTTATACACACTCAAAGTTCTCGGTTCGACTCAACCGAATACCTCTAACACTCAGCCCTAGTAGTCACATCATAAGTACAAGAGGGTGGGAGGGCGGGGAAGAAATCCTAACAGGTGTTCACTGTATGATCGCCAGGACAAAGTGAGTTGCAGATCCTAAGTTTTTCACCTCTATATATACTATGAGTTTCCTTGGAGATTATTATTGACATTTGATATGATTGCTTGGAGACATGAATGTGTCCTCACTACCGGACCTAGCAACCCAGATGCATAATCTCAGGATCACAGATTTGAGATGAGTGGTTATGGCAACGCATTCAATTTTGTTTACATTACTTTAGCAACAGCAGTTTTGAATTGTCAGAAACACTCTATGCTGTGAGTTCAGTCATTTCAGCAGATTTGTTTGGCAGTTTAATAAAGAACAATAGATAGGAATTAAATCCTAGTCTATGAATTACTGATGAATTATATAACATGCACAGATATATCTGGGTTTTTCTAATTCTTTGAGATTGTCCACTAGCAGTTGGAGACCAATTTTGAATTTGTTTAATTTCTTTGTTTATAAATTTCAGCAGATAATTTGCAGCAAGGTATTTGATTTCTTTGAAACTACCAGACCATTATCTCTAGAATATGAGTTTACCCAGTCTATCTATTTATATTACTTAGAAGCCCAATCCAGTCAGTAGATAGAAGTTACTCTATGTATGACAATTACTTGTGTTATTATGTAGTCAAAATGAATTTTATCTGAGTTCTCTAAATTTTAGTTTGTTAACTTTGGATTTGTTAATTTCTTTGCTTATCAGCATATTCTACCAACTAAAGAGATATTTAATAAGCTCTATGTTGTGAGTTTTTAACCCAGTTCATCATTTCTAATTTGTACAATTTGGCAACCCAAGTAAGTCAGTAGATGTGAGGCGACCAATTGTTATGAATTACTCATGTTATTACATAACATGCACAATAAATTGACAAAAATATGTTTGAAATAAAACCATTGTCCATAATGTGTGGTCTTAAAACAAATCATACATGGTGTATAATATGGTAGTGGATGCTATATACCAAAAACGTGCAGTTTACATGTTATTTATGCATGTATTGTTGTTTTCCTCTATCGCCCAGCCTGATACGTTCAATTTCTTTCATCATAGACTGCAAAAACTTGCTCAGAATTAATTATTTCAATCATATTTGATTAAATCTATGTATCTAAACTTAGATTCTGTGTTAATATAATGGTTACACCATAGTAAAAAAAAAACTAAACGCCTTCTGGAGTGCATATTGTCATTGTTTACCGCGAATTGTCAAATGAACGCTCTCAGTTTATATGGTCGTGTTCACCGGCAGTAAGTGGGAAATTCACCAGGATGCTATGAACGCAGCATTAGTACTACTACCACAGGTATCCCAAGTGATTTTTAAGAACAGGTTTGAGCTTGATTTAATGGATTTCACTTGTCCGGATATTGAATTTGAAACAAAATGACACTTCATTTGTCAAAATTGATCTAGTATTAAGGAAGATATGGATTTAAACATTTTTTTTACTAAAGTGTATTTTATTCATCGAATAATGTCTCTTGTCAGCACCAGAGCACTGGTCTTCCGGCCGTACAGTACGATTCCTTAATACATAAATGAAACTACTATCAGTTGTAATAGTAACTGGATGCAAATCGTGTTTGATACTAATTGTATTATACATTTTATAAATGAAGTATCAGCTGTAGTAGTAACTGTGTAAAATTCCAGTCCAATAAAAGTATCATGCATTCAGTGAATATGTATTGCATGGTTTTAGAATTGTCTTTAAACACTTTTTTCCTTCTTTCCTTTTTTTAAAGACATATATCAAAATATATATACCTATTTTCAAATACATGCACAGTATATATGCAAATCAGTGGATCTAATCACAACTAATATGCTGGTATCTAGTAAATGGGTCGTTCTCAGAAACTGTGTACCACTTGAGGTAGTTTACTTGAAATGCATATTTCAAAGGAACGCATTATTGGAGTGTCAATATTTAGATTTCATCATTTAGCCCAATAATGTGGGAGATATTTTAGATTAAAAGTAAATGTTAATATTGTGTATTATGTATCTTATTGGGATGGATGTAGCTAAATAAATAGAAAATTACATCACTAATTTGTGACATTGTCAACAGCATTGAAAATAAAGTGTCACAAACTTAATCAAAACCTGAACAGCAACCCATTTCACTTCAAATGGTCATATACAATGTCTTCATTAAGTTGAAAACATTTATTTCTTTAAACAATTTTTTTTTTAAAGTGACCTTTTCTGGAGTAATTAACATCGTAACATTCGTTTCCACTTGCAAGTACTATCAAACTTTGCATCAAACACTGAGTACAGACACAGTACAGGAACTATTTTCACCATTTAACACTCTATGCATGGGCCCAGTTATGGTATAGTAAAAGTTCAATCCTGAAATTGCCCCTAAACATTGAAATTTGAGCCAAACATTTGTGTAAAATTGTTGATTCCACTTGGACTGTTACCGTGCTAATATTTTTCTGCTTTTCTCTTTAATCATCACAAATAAGACAAAACCATAGCAATGAGGTTTTAAATTATTATTACTACTGTTTATAAAGCAAGTGGCATGTGAAATGTCCTAAAAATGTCAAGCTTTGTATGGAAAATATTTGATTTTGGAGTCAGATTGGTTTCCATGCTATACTGTTATTTATTGGGTGTGAGCATCATTTGACCTACTTAAAAATGTCAGAATATGTTTATTTTCAATTATTCAGATGCAAAAGGACATACACTTTCAGGTAGCTTGTATATGAGTGATTCTCCAGAATTGGAGACCCGATTGTTGCATTAGTGTCAAAAATAAAAATGTATTCTGAACATCTATTGTATACTATTTATAAACTTCCAGGTGAGTGAAATCATCAACCAAAAACAAAAAATCACTACCACCACTGGTTTTGATGTAATTAGGCTTCAAAGAATTTTGATGTAAAGAGTGTCCCGTGTGTTACAATGTGACACCACCATCATTTAAGTACAGTATCACAAATGTTGACCAGATTATTGGTATGGGATGTTGAAGTACAACAGGAAAGATAACTTTTAAAGCACAAAGTGCAGTATCTACATTAAACACTGATCACAAAAAAAAACTATTTTAATTTGTGACACCGTAATGCACGTCCCATCACAAATAAAATGTTTTCCATCTTCATATATAACAATGTTTTGTTGTGTTATCAAAAGAATTATTCCATATATTATACTCATTATATGTGTAGTTCCTTAAAAGCAGATCATACATATTTGTCAGAGTATAGCGAAGTTAGTAGTTTGCGAGACAGTGTTACATGTGACACCAAAACACACAGGACAGTGTTTCATGTGACATTATCTAATGTGTTATATTATAATAAGAATTTAAATGAAAAAGTAGTTAATTGCTTAGATAAGGAAGGTACGGAGAATAGGAGATATCTCTCAGAGCCAGCATTACGTAATTTTATGCTCAATAGAACCCTACTATACTACTCGTTTTGGCGCTGTGCGTACATGTGCACAAAAAACGTGACACGTCATGATTTATTGCAGATTACGTCACTTCCTATTGGAGTCCTGAGAGCATCCATGGTTGTGGGGGGGGGGGGGGTCATCTAAGGTCAATGGACTCAGAGCCAGGATTACGTAATTTTATGCTCAATAGAACCCTACTATGCTACTTGTTTTGGCTCCACGCGTACATGTGCACAAAAACGTGACACGTCATGATCTATAGCAGATTACGTCACTTCCTCTTGGAGTTTCCATCTAAAACGTCACCAATCTGTCTGATAGGATGGTTTGTTTAGTCTGTAGTCTTTCCTTCCCTCCCTATAACATTTCAGTGCTCAAATATTGAATTAGTAAATTGTCTGGTCGGTACGTTACATATGTGACACGTTCAATTAAAAATTGCTTTAAATCGGCCAATTTCTGATAATTCCAGATTATCTCTTATTATTTGAAAACATTATAGGTCATAGATTAAATAAAAGTATTACTATACCATGCTTGATAACTGATCAAACTAACGAACCATCTGTGCTGTCAGTGTGACACCAACTGCGATATTGTCATGTACCTATGCAATGTAAAAACTAAAAGTAGTGACAAATATCTTTATTGATATAATCTTGCCAACATAAAAGCAAATTGAATTAACTGTGCTTGATAGTTTTCTTTATTTACAGCTTCAAAGATGGTGGGCACTCCAGTGCAAATTCATTGCTGCCATTTTTTGGTCAATTTTCCACTTTATTTAATTATTTTTACAACTTGCGGACTCGTTATGTGTCTGGTTTTGATTACTAGTGTTTGCTTAGTATATTCCCTATAGGTATATGAACAAATTGTTTTTCTGAAATTGTTTTGAAGAGTTTAGTGATTAATAATGAAGCACATCCCAATGGGTCTCCAATTCTGGAGAACTACTCATATATAGACTTGACAGTATTTTGATTTTGTGGTACTGATGTCACAGTATTGGTACACAACTTCTGAGAACGACCCAAATACCTACACTGATTTGCCCATAAATGTAAGTCATTATATACTGAAGGATATGGTATGATGGTGACAGGAACACTGGATGTCAATGTGTATGATGTTAATTTTTGCAATACTGTTTGAGTCATTTAATTATTAATTGTTAGTTTTTTGTATTGTATGATTTGATGAATGGAATGGGGGTCTGAGATTGTATTGGGGATTTATATGTGACTGGCATTGGGCCAATTTCAAGAAAAATGTTAGGTACTAGGTATGTAATGGACGTTGAAAGAGGGGTGGGAAGGGGCTTAGCGTACTTGGCCATGTAGTGCATTTGAGACCATTTGTACATGTACAGGGGTCAGGGCAAGGGTGGCCTTTAGAATACCTGTAACTGTGTAGGGGTCTGACAGGCCTGTTGTATTTTGAATTCAAGGAGACTTGTCCTCACTGGGAGTTTATTCCATAATGTACCACCTCTGTACATCGGTGCTTTAGTCAGCTTGTTTGTTAGTGGCTTGGGCATTTTTAGGAGTGTAGCATCACTCTGTCTGGTTAGTCTGTTTGTATGGTCAACATATTGCTCATCATTCGATCTTTTATACATGAGAGTGAGGAGATGTGAGTCGCTGATTTGTGCTTTGGCATGCATTTCCTTTACAGACAGGTTTTTACCTCTGTAGACAGTTCTAAGTGCCCTGTTTTGATAATTTGGTTTCTTGTTGTTTTGTCAGCAGTCCATAGATCAAATCATTGTAGGTTGTTACTTAATCGGTCCTGCTCAAAGCTAAAAAGAGAACATTTTTTATATCTCCCAAAATTAAAAGTAATCACCCAATCTCACTTCTAATGACTTTTCCTGCTAATGCTCACCTATCTAGGGGTATTAGTACCTTTTCATGGGTACTTTGATCAACAAATCAGGGATGAAAGATCTCCGGGGATTTCCGGGATTTTTCAATCCCGCAGCATCATCAGCCTATACTAATATGTGGTGCTGATGCCGCAGCACTATCAGCGTACACTACTAATACATGCTTCAAACGGTGCAGCACTTTCAGCGTATACCAATATATATGAAACCTGACTTCCGGGAATTTTCCACGATTCCCTGACAATGCTAAGCCTATGGTTGAATATCAGCATTTCTGCTTTTTTTCCCGGAGAGCACTTTCATCCCTGACAAATGGCGTTGTTGCATAAATTTGATGTACACTAGCTAATTCTACTAGGGATACTATGACACATCTGCACCTGGGAATTACCATGGACTGAAGGTGAAAACTGGGAGTTGGTAGTAGTTTTTATTTAGCTGTATCAGGCTTATTTCTTTGAATAATAAAATGAATCCAAAACCAGGTTAACGGTAAGAGAGCAACTGTTGTTTGTGCTGTAATAAATTCGTGAAAACCCTTTGTGGTTTGTTTTGCCAGGGTGTTGAGGTGGAGCATTTTTTGACAGAATTTGCCATTTGCAACAAGTAATCTGCCTGTGTTAAGGGTACCTACTAAGAGTAAGTAATCTTTTCCAATTTGCTTTAAGAAAGATTCTCATAACCGTAGCTTCTATTATTTTTTTTTTCATTGCTGACATAGTGCTGGAGGCAATCGGACACTTACACATCTGCCTTCAAACAGTACTCTAAGCAAACCAATATCGTTGTCTACAGACTCTTTTTCATGTATACTGGCAGTCGGAAATCTTAAGTACATCACCTAATCACGAGAACGTTGTTTCTACGGAAGGTCGGGAGTTTGAATCCTAGCCAAGACCAATGACTTATGTAATTGATATTTGCCGCTACTTAGCTCTGTCTTTATGGATATTCAGCACATTCAAATAATTATTTGTCTGCCTTTTATGAGTCTAGCCTTTAAGTGTAGACATTGGTTTTGGTTTTATTTTAAATATTTTTATGAAACCTAAGCTTATTTGTTTTATATGCAGTCCCTTACTTATAATGTCCATTTCCAACTATGCTAGGATATAGCCCAAAGTAATCTTTTACCCCGAGCGAGCAGAATCATGTCAAATTGATAATTCTCCTGTATCTGACACAGAATCAATATTTATTTATCAAATTCAATATATGAATGTAAGAACAAACAATGAAAATGGATGGTGGGACAAATATTATGTGGCTGACATTTTGTTGATGTTGACCTTTTTAATTTTTCACACATTATTCTTTTGGAATTTCACCCTAATTCATTTTTAGTGGAAACCTTCATTAATTTTGTTTCCTTTTAGTTCGGGTCCATATCACCAGTATTTAAATAAAGCAACAACATTCACAGCACCTAACATTTCAGATATTTTATTTCTCATTTTCTTGGGCGTGGGAGTATACAAGGAAGATCTATACCTGTTTGCTTCCCTTTTGTAGCAAGAATGTATCTAGAATGAAATTCAGGCTGATATTGGGTCTGTTTTAATTAGACTTCATCTGACTCAGGATCTGCAACCTATTGTGTACTGTGACATGTGATGCCCATACATTTGTCATCCAGGATATTGGTATTCAGTGTCTTTCTTACAGATCCAAGTATCGAGTGCTTTATGTTCACGCAAACAATCTACACAGTCTGCAACCTTGGAACAAACGCTTGTCAACGTCCCAGAAACCAAGGTCACCACCCTTCCCAATGGCCTTCGCGTAACATCAGAGGACTCTGGAATCCCAACTGCTACTGTAAGTAATATTTCAATTCAACAATTAATCCTTAATTATTGTACAAGTCATCCAATCAGATATTTGTGGTGCGAGTTTACTTGCCTTTACCATTCAAAAGCTATATGAACACAACATAAACCCCATCCTGCTTTTAGGTTGGACTGTGGATCGATGCTGGAAGTCGGTTTGAGAATGAGAATAACAATGGCACCGCTCACTTCCTTGAGCATATGGCGTTCAAGGTAAGCGATTATTTGTTTAATTTCAAAGTTTTGGAATATTCAACAGTGACCCCTTCCCCCCTCCCCCCCGCGATTTTCGACCGATTTCCGTGTGCGTGGGGGGGGGGGGGTATTCTTGGTCATGTAATTTCCCCTCAAATGATGTAACACTGAAAGATTCACCACAAGTCTTGATTTCCTAGGTGTTTTTTGTTATACGAGACTCATATTTGGGTATTTACGCACACAGGGCACGTCGAAGCGATCACAAACTGACCTTGAGCTGGAGGTGGAGAACATGGGCGCCCATCTGAATGCGTACACCTCACGCGAACAGACCGTCTATTACGCAAAGTGTTTCAGCAAAGATGTCGGGCATGGTGAGTATCCGAGAGCTTGTATTTATTTATTTTTTAATCAAAATAATAGCTCCCTTGTGTGCTACTGTGTTTGGTAGATATTACAATAAGAGGTGTATTCAAATATAGGGTAAGGCTCCAAGGGCTTGTGATTCTATTTTTAGCTCCGATATCATATTGTTTTTAGATGTGTTACCCACACACACAAAAAACTAAACAAATTCTCTTGGTGGGGGGAACTAAATATTTTTAAGCAGTATATTCAGCACTTGTTTTCTTTAAGGTTGCATGTTCCGATGCTTTTGTGTTTCTGACATATTTTGAGAAAGATATATTAGGTTGGTCGTTAATCTACGTTACTTTAGTTTAAAGTAACTTATTTTAAATTGCTAATCTTAGAAATATTTGATGGGAAAACATGTCGAATTAATTTTGGTCTGCATGTCATAACTCTGACACCATAGACTTCAGCAGTAATAGGTTCTACTAAATTGGCATAATGCAGGGGAAAAGCCTTACTAATTATACCGGTATCTAAGTTGGATATGTATAATCAAAATCTAGATAAGTGTTTTGGTTTTTAATGCTTTCAGCGGACTATGCAGTTTTAAATAGTGTCCTAAAATAAAACGGTTAGATTGATTGATTGGTGGTTTCTTTACGTCGTGTCAGCAGCAGGGGCCATGTTCACGGCGAGAATTATATACCAAATCAGCAACATGCATCGCACTTTCACATCTTTTGCATTTTTTTAGTTTACTAACTTATATTTGTTCCAAAATATACATTCGTTGCGATTTAAAATTAATATGTAACTTTATTATGGTACGCCTGAAGTGAGTTACAACCGTTATCACAGTTGTACGGTTTACATTGACTAGTTCGCTACAGCTCTGCGGGTGGTTAAAATCAACATGTGGTGCTCTTCCAGCTGTGGAGATCCTCTCGGACATCCTCATAAACAGTACTCTGGGCGAGCAAGAGATTGAGCGTGAGCGTGGTGTGATCCTCCGCGAGATGCAGGTGGGTGGGTAAATACTATGGGTGTATTAAGAACATAATTTGTTGCGGCAGTACATTCGTTGATTAAGCAGGGGAAGTTTCAATCGCAGCCAATTGGTCTTCCTCATTGGTAATGCTGAGTGCCATGCTGGGTAGTGACAAGTATAATTTTCTTCTTTTTAATTTATTGGTTTGACTGGGCCATGGTTCTGGTGCGCGATAAGGATATGGGAAGTCAGTTTTGTACTCTACTATTGTCATTTTCAGTTTGAAAATATATACTGATCTTTTTTTGGTTGTATTCGTTGATTAAACGAGAGCACCATGTGGAATGGTCAAATGAGTTGAGTATCCGTCTGCTGTTTTGGGAGATCGGGGGGTTCGAACACTGGCCGAGTCAAGCCAATGACTTCAAAATTGATACTTGCCGCTTCCTAGCCAGGCGCTCAGCATTATTAGGATAGGACAAGGGCTGGTTGGCTCAGTGTCAGGATAATGTGGCTGAGTGGGATATCACTGTCACAAGTCGGTACTCGTCCTGATATGACCTTAGATGTTGCTAGGACGTAAAACAACAAACAAGCAAGATCAAACAAGAGAAGTATCAATTGAGGACAATTGGTGTTCTTAATTTCGATACTCCTTGCGCCATCCTAGTAAAACCAAGCCCCAAGCTAGATAGCATCAAATATCAATAATTTTGAGTGATTGGTTTGACTCAGCCGGGGACTGAACCCGAGATTTGCCGCACGGGGAGCCGGCGCTCAACTCTGTCACCCTGTATCATGCAAGTTTTTTTTGTTTAACCCAATTCACTTTGTGTGTTAATTTTGTCATGTATGTGCAGTTTTCATTTGTATTGAATGCCGATCTGATGCATCTGAAGTATCCCATTTTGGTAGATGGTGGGATTAGAACCCTGGTCAAGTCAACCTAATTACTTTAAAATGTGTACTTGTCGCTTCCTAGCTAGGCGCTCAGCATTATTAGGATAGGGCAAGGACTGGTTGGCTCAGTGTCAGGATAATGTGACTGAGTGGGATATCAGGTCATGGTGCTAGCAGCCTGGTCTCAGTGGGGCCGCAATATAAAGCCGCCATGAGTGTGCACTGTCACAAGTCGATACCCATCCTGGTATGAACTTAGATGTTGCGAGGACGTAAAACTCAACCAACCAACCAACATTCATCTGAAGACAATTAAAATACTGCCATGTATACATCATGGAAACTGAAGTGTAATGTGTGTGCATTGCAGGAGGTGGAGACGAACCTGCAGGAGGTGGTCTTTGACTACTTGCATGCCACTGCCTACCAGGGTACGCCACTGGGCAGGACTATCCTCGGGCCGACTGAGAACATCAAGTAAGTATACACTGTGTTAAAGTAAAAGTAAAAGGACTACAACTGTAATATATGCTGGAAGGCTCATTTTGGGTTAATTGACATCGGCCATTGATGACACTGCGTAACCAGATGGGATGGCCGAATGACTTAGAGCGTCCGTCTCCCGTGTTGGTAGATCATGGGATTGTGGGTTCGAACCCTGGTCGAGTCAAACCAATGACTTAAAGATTGATACTTGTCGCTTCCTAGCCATGCGCTCGGCATTATTAGGATAGTTGGCTCACCGTCAGGATAATGTGACTGAGCGGGATATCATGTCATGGTGCTGGTGGCCTGGTCTCCCAGTGGGCAGCACTATAAAGTCGCCATGAGTGCGCTAGTCTTAAGTCGGTACCCGTCCTGATATGACCTTAGATGTTGCTAGGACATAAAACAACAACAAACAAAGACCACGTGCGTTTATACAGGAAGCTCCATTCCCCTAATCAGTCAGTACCTACTATCCTTGGAGATCATTCCACTGTCCTTATCGCCCACCTCATCGGTCTTCCTGGTTTTTTACAAATTCTTCGCGATCACTTTCATTCCTGTACAGACAGTGATGTATGGTCATAACTGGTGAATTTTTGTGTCTACAGGAACATCAGTCGCGATGACCTGGTGCAGTACATCTCGACCCACTACAAGGGGCCGCGCATGGTGCTGGCAGGGGCCGGGGGCGTGGAGCACAGCCACCTGGTGAAGATGGCCGAGCAGCACTTCGGCAAGCTGTCCAGCCAGTACGACGGGGAGATCACCACTCTGAACCCGTGCCGGTTCACCGGGAGCGAGGTAGGCGCCAGTCTGCACTGGGAAGGCCCCGGCACACGGCATTTACCAGCTTTGTAAATTTCAATGGTTACAGTGTCGGTTTGATTTTAATGCTTTTTGGTGGAGGAGAGGTTGCGGTGGGGTGGGGTGTTTTTCGACTTGAATCATAGAATTGTGGTTGGAAAGTAACTACAGCAAAACCTCTCTAAATCGACCGACCATTGGACAGACTTTAAATGGTCCATTATTGGAGCTGGTCGGTTTAGGGATATTCTTTTTATCATTATAATGGTATTGTATGGGTGATCGTTTGGGACCCAAATACAGTAAAACCTGGTTAAACCAAACTTGAAGGGACCCTAGAAATTTGTTTGGATTAACCGATCATTGGTTTAACCAAGCTTTGACTTTGACATGGCTTTGGCAAAAACGGGGGTGCATTATGAATGTACAATGTATGTGGACACTGATTATTGTTTTTTTATGTATATACAGTTTAACCCCATTAAACCAACCTTGGTTAAATCAAACGATCGGTTAATCCAAGCTTTTTCGGGGACCTGGCAAAATACTACCATTTATCATATTAAAAAAAAGTCTCAGATGACCTTAAAACCACATAAAAGTTTGGTTTAACTGTACCGGATGTGGCCTGGGGCCGACAATTTTGTTTGGATTAACCGACTTTGGTTTAACCAACTTTTTTATATGATAAATGGTAGTATTTTTCCGGTCCGCCGAAAAAAGTTTGGATTAACCAATTGTTTGGTTTAACCGAGCTTGGTTTAACGGGGTTGTACTGTATAGTGATTGATATAGGGGAGTGGTCGATTTGTTGAGGTGGTTGGTTAGAGAGGTTTTACTGTATTAAATGTAATGTGAGGCAATTTTGAATCAAACGGATAAGTTGGCAAATTGGCCTCAATGGTCGACTGTGTCCTAGTTAGACGCCGTCACGTATGCGAAGGTGAAAGCAGCAGAAAGAACGCAGGTTTGATTCCCATATATTGAATATTAGCTACTCTGGTTCAATATGCCATGTAGAGAGAGGTGGTTGTCGTCTTGTAATTCTATTGGCTGCTAGACTGGGAAAGTGAATAAAAGAGTACCCAAGTGAATTTGCGCTAAGCGGGGTAGACTTATATGTATATATCAGCATCATAAATACCAATTTCTTAAACAGGATGCGGTGGCCCAATCGGTAGAGCGTAAGATTTCCATGCGGAAATTCGGCAGTTCGAATACCGGACCAATGAAACCCAATGACTTACAAAATTGAAAGTTGTCGCTACCTAGCCTGGCGCTCAGCATTACTAGGACTGGTTACCTCAGTATCAGGATTTTGTGACTGAGTGAGATATTGCGTCATGGTGCTGGCAACCTGATCTTCCAGTGGGGCAGTACTATATATAAAGTCGATATGAATGCACACTGTGACAAGTCGGTACTCGTCCTGATATGACCATAGATGTTGCTATGGTATAAAACTCCCAAGAACCAACCAACCAACCATCAATCTCTTAACCACAGATGATTTTGAAACCCCTCTGGGACTTCCCGAACTCCATGCCTGTCCATTCCCTGATGTTGTCTTCCCACCTCTTCCTTTGCCCGCCTTATCTCTTCCCCCTTTCACTGTGCTTCTCTTGTTTTCTGTTCAGATCCGTGTGCGTGACGACGCCATGCCACTGGCCCACGTGGCCATCGCCATAGAGGGCGCTGGCTGGTCCAATGGGGACAACATCGCCCTGATGATCGCCAACACGCTTATTGGCAGCTGGGACCGGTCACATGGCGGCGGTGCCAACCTGGCCAGCCAGCTGGCAGCCCGCTGCTCGCAGCAGAATCTCTGCCACTCCTTCCAGGCCTTCAACACCTGCTATACTGACACCGGTCTCTGGTAGGTCAACCCACCTAAGCTTCGACACTCATTTCCATAGCTTTTTAAATTGGTATAGGTGTGTGTAATATAAGCAGCGAGGTCTTGATTGGAGCACATGGCGCGGTGGCCGAATCGGTAGAGCGTGGGCCTCCCGTGTGGGAGATCGGGAGTTCAAGTCCCGGTCGAGTCAAACCAATGACTTACAAAATTGATACTTGGCGCTTCCTAGCTTGGTGCTCAGCATTAATGGGATAGGCAAGGACTGGTTAGCTCAGTGTCAGGATAATGTGACTGAGTGGGATATCGGGTCATGGTGCTGGCAGTCTGATTTCCCAGTGGTGCAGCACTATAAAGTTGCCATGGGTGCACTGTCACAAGTCTGTACTCGTCCTGATATGACCTTAGATGTTGCCAGGATGTAAAGCTCCAACAACCAACCAGTTAGAGAGGTGCCGACCGTTACGATTTCTATGGAATCATTACCATTTTCTGTCTTTCATTAGGCCATTACACACATACTTTGGAAACTAGGTTAAATTCTCTGTTTTCCACACTTGGTTCATTAAATAACCTGCCACATGTGTTATTGTATGGAAATGTGCTATGTACGCAATGTCACAATTGAAAAAGATTATGCTTTCCCATTTTCAAATGTCCGCTTTATAAACAATAGAGCACATTCTGTAGTTGTTTTTGGTGTGAATAAACATGAGCAAGTGTTGTGGTTTACCTTTTTCATATTATCTTATGGAAATGTGCTACATGTATGCAATATGTGGCAATTCGCGTGAAAAAGATTACGCAGTTGGTAGTTACACTGAGTTAGAGTTAACCGAGTGCCAGATGACCAGGCAGAATTGCCGAATGAGTTGAGCGTCCGTCTCCCGTTTTGGTAGATCATGGGATTCAAACCCACAGGTTCTAACCGTGGTCGGGTTAAACCAATGGCTTAAAAATGATACATGTCGCTTCCTGGCCGGGCATCATTAGGATAGGTCAAGGACTGGTTGGCTCAGTGTCATGATAATGTGACTGAGTGGAATATCGGGACATGGTGCTGGTGGCCTGGTCTCCCAGTGGGGCAGCACTATAAAACTCACCATGAGTGCGCACTGTCACAAGTCGATACCCATCCTGATGACCTTAGATGTTGCCATGACGTAAAACACCACAACTAACCAACCTTTTTCATGTTATTTTATGGAAATGTGCTATGTATGCAATATGTGGCAATTCGTGTGTGAAAATATTACGCTTTCCCATTTTGAAAATGTTGGTGGCTACACTGAGTTAACCGAGTGCCGGCTTTTTGGCTTTGCCCACAGGGGCCTGTACTTTGTTTCCGAGAAGCAGTCGGTGGAGGACATGCTGTTCAACGTGCAGGACGAGTGGATGCGCCTGTGTTTGTCCGTGACCGACTTCGAGGTGCAGCGGGCCAAGAACCTGCTCAAGACGAACATGCTGCTGATGCTGGACGGCTCGACTCCCATCTGTGAGGACGTGGGCCGGCAGATGCTGTGCTACGGGCGCCGCATCCCGCTCACCGAGCTCGACGCCCGCATCGACGTGAGTCCAGGGCATTTAACACACCCGCACTGCCCCTGGCGGCTCACCGCTGCGTTATTTTAGTAGTCACCGGTCATTTCTCTTTTACAGTTAACCTGGTACTGTGTGGGTTCTTGTGTGTATGTGGGGGGGGGGGGGGGGGGGGGAGTCATGGGTTCTGGGGTGAAAGATCATCGAAGTTTTGCGGATTTAAAGAAATGCTTACCTATTAATCTTAAGCAAAAATCAGGATGTATATGGCAACAGTTGAGTGGAGTATGTTCTCATAATATATATGACCTGAGATGTTGCTAGAATATAAAACCCAAAGTAAGAGTTAGGTGTGGGTGATAATATAATCACAATGTGAACAAGGAGAGTCGAAACCTGACTTCCGGCATTTTTCAGCGATTCCCTGACAGTGCTAAGTTTATGGAAGAACATCCACGTTTTCGCGGAAATTGGTCTTCGGTGTAATATTCTCGGCTTGTTTTCCCGTGGCTTTTTTGTTGTTGCTGGAGACCACTTGTGATCGGTCATTTCCTTTTTACAGTTGACCTGTTGGAATGGCACTGTTTGGCTTTTGCGGGGACGGTCATGGGTTAGAACCCCGACCGAGGCAAACCAATGACTTTACCAGATTGATTCTCGTCGCTACCTACCCTGGCTAGTGTTCGGCATTAATAGGATTGGGGGAGGGGGGGGTGGAGACTGGTTGGCTCAGTATCAGGATAATGTGACTGAGTGGGAATTCGAGTCATTGGCCCAGTGGGACGTGACGGTTAGTGCGCGCTGTCACAGATCGGTACCTGTCCTGATATGACAATAGATGTTGCTAGGATGTAAAACTCAAACAAGCAAACCTTCCCCAGTGTTCGAGAGGATACTAGCCAGGAAGGGATAACTATGAGAACTTGGTACACACTATTATTACTTATCCGATGCTGTTTTGGTAGGGTTTTTGCACCTGTGCCATGACATCTACAATACCTCATTATCCCGAGCGTTCACCTATCGGGGTACATACGAGGCTCAGTATTGATTGCTAAAACTTAGTGGTTAGATGGGAATTGGTGTTTGCAACATGATACTGGGTGGGTGTTTCGATTAAGGAACTGGTGCCACTTTTATACTTTTTTTGAAAGTATTATCCTTTTTTTTTCTCAAGGAAAAGGTACTTTTTGCATACCTTTTTCAGGTGTAAATACTTTTTTTGATGTCTGTCTTGGTCACATCTGAAACCATATTATAATGGCTATCTACATGCAACCGACTGTGCTCTCAGACTCCATAGTGAGTGCACAATTTTGATACTTTAAAAAAAAAAGATTTTTAGATTCTTTTTTTTTGTTTGGTTAAAATCCAGAGTGGCAGCACTGTTAAGGGACCTTGGGAGACCCTATAGTGGATTTCATAACGGGTCGGCTACTTTCCCCACAATCAGCAGTTTGCATCAAGGCCTCTTCCAAAATGTCAGCAGGTAGTTATTTGATGCCAACTGCTACTCTTCTGCACCTGTGAGTGTGTGTAAATTGAATGGCATTACCATGGTAAGGAGATTCATGCTGCTTCCTTCCAGGCTGTTACTGCCAGCACTGTGCGGGACGTCTGCATGAAGTACATCTACGACAAATGCCCAGCCGTTGCTGCCGTCGGTATGTATATTCATTGATTAACGTTCATGACTGGGCGCGTGGTGTTCGAATCCCAGTCGAGACAAACCAATGACGTATGAAATTGATGCTTGTCTCAACCTAGTCTGGCGCTCAGCACTAATAGGATAGAACAAGGACTGGTTAGCACAGTGTCAGGATAATATGACTGGGGTATCGGGTCATGGTGCCAGTGGCCTGGTCTCCCAGTGGGGCAGCACTATGATGCTGCCATGAGTTTGTATTGGCACATGTCGGTAATCGTCCTGATTTGACCTTAGATGTTTTTTTGACGTAAACCAACCAACAAACAGAAATACATCGGCATCCACATTGTTACTTAGCACAACAATTAATTTGTTGAAATTTAATGTAATTCTTTAGCGATTCCTAAATAGAACATATCTGCATCTCTAATGTGTCTGCCACAAATAAATTGGTTTAGTCCTTTAGCAATGACTTGCAAACAAACAACTAATATGCGCGTTGTGTACTTATTCTTTCAGGCCCCACAGAACAACTGCCCGATTATAACAGGATCCGTAACGCCATGTACTGGATGCGGCTCTAAAGTAGATACAGCGCCCTTAGATTAAAGGGACGAATATGGACGGAAAGAAGGGCTGTCTTCATCTACATTATTGTACTATAAGTCGTAAATATGTACTGCTCCAGATGAAAGGTCTGGGGGGAAATAAGTGAAGAAATGTGACTGTAGTACGACTTATTTATGAGATGCTTGTAATGTGACGAACCATCGAGAATAAACTGTTAAATTCAAAAATGTTTTCCTGTGTATGTTTAACATTTAAACTATGATATTGGTGTTTTTTCTTTTTTTAGATATCTGAAATTATAACGAGTGTTTTCGTTAATATTTACCTGCCAGTTAAATTTTTTTTTTATATTATCAGACGAACTTTAAAGTTCCATAGTCCGATTGTGGGTTTCTGTCAATTTTCTGCGATAAATCTATCAAACTGATTGTTATAATCTACCTTTACTTTGAAGTAACTTATTTTAAATGGCCAACTCTTGAGATATTTCATGTGCAAACATGTCAAATTAGTTTTGGCAAGCATGCCAAAACTCTGGCACCATAGGCTTCAGCTGTAACAGGTTCTATTAAATTGTTTCAGTATCCCCTTCTATGTGGCAACAAATGTTTAATAAGTGCATACAAATCTAGATAATTGCTTTGGTTTTGAAAATTTGATGCTTCATCGGACTATGCAGATTTAAATTACGGTCATAATTCAAAACCAGACAGGATTTCAATTTTTTGGGCCAATAATTTATTAATCAAATTTAATAAATTTCACACTAGCCATTACTCTATCTGTGACTAGCTAACATACATTTTTTCAAGCTTGGTCAATCAGTACAGATGCCCAGATAGCGTGTTAATTTAATCTAGCTTCTGTGGTAGTACCACCCAGAAGAGACTTAAGCCTTACTATTCAATTTACTTATATGCAGGTATGATATCTAAGACCTACTGTAAGCAAGTATAACTATTCAGTATTATATATATATTTGAGACATTTCTTGAATCGACGACAAGACATCTGCATGGGGTAGATCACGGTCATACAGAGAAGCACACCAGGCACATCTCACTCACTACAATTTATACTATCAGACATTCTTTTTGGATTTGGACCATCGACTCTCAGCCAAATTGGGACAGGAGGGTAGATGGTCCTTTGCTCACGAGTTGTTTATTTACATAATTAAATATGCTATTAGATTTCCATTCCTAGTAGTCTTATGCAGTTCAGAGACACTCCTATGCGAGTGTATTCTTGTGCAGCTCCACGCCGTAGACTGGGTGTTGTTACCATTGGCCACCAGGGAAACTTGGCTCGCTTCAGTATTAGCCGGATGCACTTGGTGAATTTCTGGCTTGTCAACGGGTCCCCATTCGCTAGTGCAAATGCTGGGGCGCCCTTTTGCAGGCCTGTCAGATGGCAGTAGTCAGTCCAGGCCCGGACGGGACAGAAGATTGAATGAGGTATTTTTGGCAGTCTGACGTGGTAGCTGTCCTCTGGTTCGCATACCGTTTTTGTGCTACAGATGTGCACCAGGATGTATGACTTGTGTGCCTCGATGTCTTCAAACATCAGCGTATGACCGCTATCACCCAGCATCTCAGAGTAAAAACAAGTTAGATTGTCTTAATAGACATACATAACCAATTAATAATGCAGCAATGAATACAAGTCCATACCTTCCCATTTTCCTACATTTTAATATTATCAGTTTCACATGTTTTATTTTCAATGGGTACGTTCTATTTACTATACTATACTTAAGCTTACACACCCCTCGTTTGAGCACTGACACTGCATAGCTATCGAATACATCCCAGCTACCCCGTACCAACTTCACCCAAGACTTTGCCCCACACAGGTAATTTTTAATGGCCCCTTCTGTCTTCAACTTATCATTCAAATATAAAATGTATAGCATTACCGTTTTTAATTTGGGGTTAACCTTACTATTTTTGCAAAATGTTAAGTATTCCTCAAAGTGTCTCAATATCCCCTTCTATGTGGGAACAAATGTTTAATAAGTGCATACAAATCTAGATAATTGCTTTGGTTTTGAAAATTTGATGCTTCATCGCACTATGCAGCTTTAAATTACGGTCATAATTAGTCAACATATAAAAATTAATATAGTTTTATTTTATGAAACTTGGGCACTTAATATTAAGTGGAGAATAATACGGTTGAGCAATTACGTAAATATATTGAAAGAGGCGCTTTAAGCTCAAAGTAAAATAGATTATTATAACACAAAACCTAATGTCTTTATCTTAAGACTCAATATTTTATCAAAACAAACCTGAAACTCAGATTATGCAACTTAAGTGCCTGTCACACTATGCCGCCCCGTCCTGATATGATCTTAGATGTTGCTAGGACGTAAAACGACAACAAACAAACACTATGCCGGTGTCGTATTTTCAGCGCCCGGTCATTGTCAGCGGCCTGTCGTGGCTTCTGCGCATGCGCGGATTTTCGCACGTTGCGGCGATCACTGCTATTTGTTTTGTTTACACTCGGCGATTCAACGCTGATCTAGCTGCTACGTTAATATCGCTTGTAATTTAAGGTTAATTTAATTAAATTTCATTATTTGAGTATGTAATTCTGTTAAATATGATCGCATTCAATAGATTTCGGCCTAATCGATCCCTAACACTGCCGGGTACCGTGGTTGAGCTTGTAGCCGGCGAGGGCATGGGTGTTTTGCATATGTCTTAAAATCCGCGCATGCGCAGAAGCCACGACAGGCCGCTGACAATGACCGGGCGCTGAAAATACGACACCGGATTGAGCAACAAACAGAATTGTCTAGTTTGGGCGTGATAAGTATCAAAATGTTTTAAAATGTTGCGATATCGGGTTTATGAACGGATAGCCAACGGACGAAACAAACTCAAACCGGACAAGGACTGTAGTCGTCAATCCGGTGGCATCCATTCCAAGTTTTGTGCATGTTCAAAACTTCTAACGGATCGGGACGGATATGCAACGGACACAAACCGGATTTGCTGGATATCAACGGACTTTGTTTGGTTTCTTTCCATTTCCCCCAATCCAATGATGTGTGACAAGGCCTTTAATGAAGGGGTTTGAACGCCATTCTATTTCGTAGCCGAATCGGTAGAGTGCGGGAGATCGCGAGTTCAGTTCACGGTCGAGGCAAACCAATGACTTAAAGGGACCAGCTATAGCTCGCTGGGACACTGCGCGTACTCCGACAAATGCTCTTCAAGCACAATCTTGTTTAGTTTTTATGTTTAAATGAACCAAGTATGTGTGGGGAGAGTATGGGACCAGGGCACTGCTAGTCTGAACTGCAAAGGCAGTTTGTTGTCTTCAAAATGGCCACCCCCATAGGCGGCGGCCATTTGCAATGCAAAAGCTGCGCTGTGATTGGCTGAAATTGTGCCGGCAACAGGCTCACACAGTAACAAGATTTGCTGGTTCCCAGTATGGGCGGCAATAAATTTCAGACCGATTACGCCGAAATCTATTGAATGCGATCATATTTAACAGAATTACATACTCAAATCGTGAAATTTCATTAAATTAACCCTAAATTCGAAGCGTTATTAAGGCTACCGCCGCATTGGCGCCGATATTAATAGTTATATTTTCGAATCAACGAATGTAATGTAAACAAATCGCCGCAACCGAGGCGCAAAACACCCGAGGCCTCGCCGGCTACAAGCTCAGCTGGTGCCCGGCAGTGTTAGGGACCGATTACGCCGAAATCTATTGAATGCGATCATATTTAACAGAATTACATACTAAAATAATGAAATTTAATTAAATTAACCTTAAATTCCAAGCGATATTAACGTAGCAGCTCGATCAGCGTCGAATCGCCGAGTGTAAACAAAACAAATAGCAGTGATCGCCGCAACGTGGCGAAAAACCGCGCATGCGCAGAAGCCACGACGGGCATTTCACGATTTGAGTATGTAATTCTGTTAAATATGGTCGCATTTAATATATTTGAGCCTAATATATGGCTACAAATGCAGAGGGATTTCCCAAATCTATAAATAACTGAAGCGTTAGCTAACCCGCGCGCGCTTTGGAGCTCGATCAGCGTAGAATCGCCGAGTGTAAACAAAACAGTGGCTCGAGTGACCCGAGTTGAATAATCGATTACACCCGAATATACAAATCGCCGCCGGCGCATTCCCGAGTTCGTTTGTTTTCCACGCGGCGGATAGCTGGCGACTTTAAAAATTGATACTTGGCGCTCGGCATCAATAGGGTAGCTGTATCAGGATAATTTCACCATAGGATATCGAGTCATGTTGCCAGTGGCCTGATTTCCGAGTGGGGCAGCACTATAAAATCGCCATGAGTGTGTATTGTCACAAGTCGGTACCCGTTCTGATATTACCGTAGATGTTGCTAGGACGTAAAACAACAACAAACTATTTCATGTGTGGAGATAAGGCTTCTATACTCAGCTAGACGGATTTCAAAATCTTGTTAAAGTAAGGCTTTCACTGTTTCACTTATGTCCAAAAGTCCATAATGCCAATTACTCACTGCGTCTGTTAAATTTATGTACGAGCACTTGAAGTTAGGAAATTGTACTTATTGCTCAAGTTAGCTATGACTTGAACC
Organism: Branchipolynoe longqiensis; assembly: GCA_030323885.1. NCBI lineage: Eukaryota > Metazoa > Annelida > Polychaeta > Phyllodocida > Polynoidae > Branchipolynoe > Branchipolynoe longqiensis. The sequence goes on from CM059186.1 coordinate 135,404,921, forward strand.
CGCCCAAGCCCAGCATAGCTGAAGTCGGTTCTCTGGATTTATCCAAGACAGAATTAGTGAGGAGGAAGCGGCAGGCGGCGCCACCAGTCGAGGAATTAGACCTGACCAGTAGATGACTGGGAGGAGTCAGTAAGTGTAGTATCAGGTTGATATGAACTGAGGACACAGTTCATAGATAATCGGTTTCCAAATAATTATACTCGTATAACGGGGGACATTTGGCGTAGTTAATTTTTCCGACACTTGGTGGCGCGTCGGTACTAGTGGGCCTAAACGGCCATTGACAATGCATTGACTTTGCCGATACGCGCAGTTCAAAACGTCAATTTTATTCAAAATTAATAGGAGTTAAGAACCCAAACCTTATAAATTTAATATAATCTGTTTGTTGAATATATTTTCTATATGAGTTCCAAACGGTTTGATTCTAAGTGGTATATTTTTTAGAGATATTTCACTTTTCCTATGTGAAGATTGCTCACGGCCATTGACAATGCATTGATTCATTGAGTTTGCCGATATGCGTAGTTCAAAACGTCAATTTTATTCAAAATTAATAGAAATTCAGAACCCTAACCATATAAATTTAATATAATCTGTTTGTTTAATATGTTTTCTATATGTGTTCCAAACGGTTTGTATCTAAGTGATGTATTTTTTAGAGATATTTCACTTTTTCTATATGAAGATTGCTCACGGCCATTGACAATGCATTGAGTTTGCTGGTATGCGCAGTGCAAAACGTTTATTTTATTCAAAATTAATAGAAATGCAGAACCATAGCCTTATAAATTTAATATAATCTATTCATTGAATATGTTTTCTATATGTGTACCAGGCAGTTTGTTTCTAGGTGGTGTGGTTATAGAGATAATTCACTTGTTCTCTATGAAGATTGCTCATAGCCATTGAGTTTGCAGTGTGACAGTGTGCCGTTTATGGCCACTAGTTCAGTGGCGACGCCAATGGCAGGAATTTGAACTAAAAAATCGGATCTCCCCCATTGAGTTTGCCACTGAGTTTGCCAGTATGCGCAGTGTAAATCGTTTATTTTATTCAAAATTAATAGAAATGCAGAAGCCTAACCATATCAATTTAATATCATTGCTAACGGGCACAGATGACGATGAGGCTGGTTGGGGAAACATGGCTTTTATTCGGTCGCGGCCCCCGGGCCGCAATGGGCGTGTACATTGTGGATTGACGACGGGCCGTGGCCGACATAAGGTCATGCAGTGATAACATAATAGCATGAGATGAGAGATGCGACATATGGACAAGTTAAGATATAAGATAAGATATGATGAACAGTTATAAGTAAGGTAAGATATGATGAACAAGTACAAGTAAACAGTGAATATGTGAAGGTGAATAGAATAATCCTCGTAAGGTGTTTTTGTCAATTGCGGTGTTGTCAATTGGGCGGTTGACAATTGAGTCATTAATGGACTTCCTTGTCTAAATGTTTTTTAATTTAGTTTTGAGTTGTTTTTTAATTGGCTGTGCCAATTAGATTGCCAAGCCATAGTTTTTAGTCATGGTCTTGTTGTGTGGCCCTTATGAGGGCTCTGTTGACCTTGTGTGAATCCCTGGTGCTTATGTATTGTCTGTAGGCGTTGGACGCCCAGCCGCCGAATCGCTGAACCTCGAGTTCGGTGCTCCCGGAGGCGAAGGCTACTGTAGCCGCCGCTTTGCGGTTTGTCTATAGGTGGTGTCGTTTTAGAGATATTTAACTTTTTCTGTATGAAGATTGCTCACGGCCATTGACAATGCATTGAGTGTGTTGGTACGTGTGTTGGTACGCGCAGTGCAATACATCGATTTTATTCAAAATTAATAGAAATGCAGAGCCCTAACCTTATAGATTTGATATAATCTCTATGTTTTCTATATGTCTTCCATTTCAGTTTGTGGCTAGGTGGTTTGGTTTAAGAGATATTTCACCTTTTCTCTATGAAGATTGCTCATAGCCATTGAGTTTGCAGTGTGTCTGGATGTTGTCCTGCAGCCAAGCTGCGTGCGCACTGACGTGCTGACATCATATGAAATTGGTCAATGGATACATACATTAAATAAATTGAAAGATTACTCACAGGGAAGACTAATTCATTATTCATATAGGGACCTACATAGATACATGCATGCATACGTATGTGTGTAATATGATTTATCTACATTATTTTAATGTAAAACTATTAATATATTTAAATATTTAGCAAATCACAAATCGAAATGCTTTGCTAAAAGGATAATATTGACTTCTTATTTAAGGCTCAGTAAATTATAACTGTAGTAGTCTGCACTGACCACTCAGGCAAGTAACCACATAGACAGGTAGGCGTGGGTCGTGTGGTGATATCAGGGAGCCTAGGTGGTGTAATGGTTAGCACACTGGCCCGGAATGCAAAGAGATGTGGGTTCGAGTCCCACTCTAGGCACAATATTTCCTATTTTCATCACCTCCACGACACTGGTTGCCATTACCATGATCCTGTACAAGCTATGCGCTGTATGGTTGTTGAACCTACCCTGTGTATGTATGTGTTAGTGGATTGCTGTATGTATGTAATTGGAAGCATTAAAACAAAACATTTACAATTCCAGGGGGACGAGTGTAGTAGTCTGCACTGACCACTCAGGCAAGTAACCACATAGACAGGTAGGTGTGGGTAGTATGGTGATATCAGGGAGCCTAGGTGGTGTAATGGTTAGCACACTGGCCCAGAATGCAAAGAGATGTGGGTTCGAGTCCCGCTCTAGGCACAATATTTCCCATTTTCATCACCCCCACGACACTGGTTGCCGTGACCATGATCCTGTACAAGCTACACAATGTATGGTTGTTGAACCTACCCTGTGTATGTAATTGTTATTTGTATTGCTGTATGTATGTAATTGGAAGCATTAAAACACTTACAATTCCAGGGGGACGAGTGTAGTAGTCTGCACTGACCACTCAGGCAAGTAACCACATAGACAGGTAGGCGTGGGTAGTATGGTGATATCAGGGAGCCTAGGTGGTGTAATGGTTAGCATACTGGCCCGGAATGCAAAGAGATGTGGGTTTGAGTCCCGCTCTAGGCGCAATATTTCCCATTTTCATCACCCCCCATGACATAACTAGCCATTTCATGTGATGGTCCAAACACATACTGGTATTAATACTGATTCCCAGGCGAAGAGTTATATCTGTTCAGTAACAGAGAAGATTTCAATCACAAAAGGGTTCCTTTCTCTTCTTGAAATGAAACTAATAAAATAGAAATTAATTTTACCGTCAGCTGACGTCATCACGCGCTCTCATCTATTGATCCATCGCGGCGGAGGCGCCCCCTTCTGGCCTACCCTGGAAACGGATCCAGGGAAGCAAGGGCTACAGTGCGACGCAGAACTATAAACATGTAGGCTACACGGTATTTGTTCCCTGGACTCTATTATGAATTACAGTGTGACAAACTATATTTGTAGGGAGAAAAACCTGAATACAATCATGTAATTATAAACATCTGAGTATATCTTCTATAAAATAAATTTAAAAAGGAAGCTCCATATCCCAGTCATTATAAAGTCATTATATTTGTGTGCTATAGTTGCAGCTAACATGCCCATGCTTGTCGGAAAGCAGAACCGGTGTAAGGCATGAAGCTAAGATTCCATATACGCGGTATGCGGCATGCGAATGTGGAATATGCGGTATAGATATATGCCAACCCACCAATAGCCAATGTTTACTTTTTGTGCTGGGGGATCGTTAAACATACAAACACACCAAAAAGAATACCCATGATAGTTTTGGGGTTTTTGCTCCAATTTTGTGAAGGAAGATCAAAGTTACTATTGTTTTCTATGGCAAATGCAGCAGTAATCGCATTCGCATTTGCACCGATCGGTCCATGGGTCGATCCATTTGCCGCATTCGCATTCGCATTTGCATTCGGACGCATGGAAGCACCACTATCCATTTACATGCTTTTTGATTTGTTGCCTCATTCGCATGCCGCATACCGCGTATATGGAATCTTAGCTTTAGGTGGAGAAACAGGCTGATCTCAGCAGCTGAGTCACAAGGGCAAAGTTGTTCAACAACGCAAGCGTGGGTGAGAGTGAATTAAACCAAACCAGCATTTAATTGCAACTCCTATGATAAATGTGTGAAAATTAAGCAATCTATATGCGAAATCCTTAGTTTTTGTTCATTATTTGGATAAATACACGAGGTCAAATAATCAGACAATGCATGGGCCACCAGATGGCAGTGCCACACGTGTCAGGCATGCGCATTGATGGAAGAGATAGTGACGTAATACGGGTTGGCGTTCTCCAAGCAGATATTTAAAACAGCTAAGACAATGCAAGCAAGGAGGACGATATATCAGAGAGGGAGTGCACGTGACGTCATTACTTAGCAATCAGCGGTCAGCGGGCTGCCATCTTGGATTACGAGAACCCTCCCTAGCCATGTTGTGAATGCATGCAAATGCAGTAAAACAGAGTTTCCTTGTGTTATTGGAGGTTCTGTGCAGTTTACATTCAATGTGTTTACTTACAGCACTTTAGCAACAACTTCTGAGGCCAAACTGCTCAAAACAGTGACAAATAAACCAACAAATCAGTAAATAAGCACAGTGTTGGCAGTTGCAAGCCTTCTGTATGTCATCCAATATGGCCACCGAAAGTTGTCTTGCAACGTCATTACCCCCCCTCTAGCTATAGGTTGTCATCTGAATGATTTTAATTCAGTGTCGTATATGTAGATGCTAAATTTTGTTGGATGGCTATAGGCCTATTCGCAGATGATGCCTATGTCATTCATTACATGTCTACGTACACCATTTGAGGCCTGGACAGTGTACAGACGGCAGGTGAAAAAGCTGCATGCCTTCATGATGCGACATCTGCGTTCAATCATGAGGCTAACCTGGAAGGACAAAGTGACGAAGAAGGAAATACTCGAACGGATGGGGCTGCCCTCTATGGAAGATCTTCTGATCAAAAAGAATCTCCGGTGGACTGGACACCTCATGAGGATGTCATCAGATAGGCTACCAAAGCAGATCCTCTATTCTCAACTGTCTTCTGGCTACAGAAAGAGAGGGCGCCCCCGTCTCCGGTTCAGGGATACCATCAAGAGAAACCTGAAGCTGAGAGACATTAAGACCGACTCATGGATGCAACTCTCACAGCAGAGAGCTAAATGGAGAGCGGCAGTCAAGTAATGAAAGCAGTCTTTGTCGCATCGCGACCGACAGCATGATGATGATGATGACACCATTTGAGAATGTACTGATAACATCCATTGGTTTTTCTAGGTTCCCACAATCGTTGTTTTAATTGATGGTAGCTCAGGAAATTTCCATGTGCCAATATAGGATTATCTTTAATAACAAGAAAATCGACTCTCTGAAAACGGTGTCTATCTACTACTACTACTACTGCTACTACTACTACTACTACTACTACTACTACTCTACGACCCTGAAAACAAGGTCCCAGACACGAATAGGCCGAACCAACAATGCTGATGCCTGGCACCTAAAGTCCCGGTCACACTAGGGCTTGCAACCAGTTTGCGACAAAGAAACCCACTGAACGCCGACTGGTCAACAACATATGAAAATGGTTGGCGACCATTGTGGTAGCAAGGAGGTTTTTGGTGCAGCAGCTGCAACCTTCTTGTGACCAAATTGGTTGCCCGATTGTTGGCGACCATATTGCGACCACCCGTTTTTTGTTGTGGTCGCAAAGTAGTCGCAAGCATAATGTGACTGGGGTATAAGCCCTACGACGTGTATGCTAGCTATTACTAGTATTAGCGGGTATAGTTTTTCAAAGGCATCTAGAGCTTTTAATCATGGAAGTTATTGCATTGACGAAGTTGTTGAAATCAAACAAAGAACATCACTTTCTGTGACACATCAGTCACAAGCGTTGTAAGCAAGTTTGTGCATAAATGAACAATTGACCATGTGATTGGTGCAGACTACAGGCATACATCCAATCCTTACGCACCCCCGATTAGTTTTGGAAGTCGGTTTGTGTACACATTGCCTAACTGTCACACTGCGATTGGAGAGTGATGGACAAGCGCCACGTGCTGGTGGATTGATTGGATGAGGTGTTCTGGGTAAAAGCCACTTTGTCTCGGGTCCACTCGACCTTTTAAGCAAACAAAAATTATGTTTGGATGGGTGCGTAAAGTAGCCTGCATAACAATCCACATATCTTTTTGTACCCCCCCCCCCCACCAAAGTCCTATAATTTAAACCATTTGGTTAACATTAGAATTACATAGGTCAACATTTCGTCGTAGAATGCCACAAAACAGAAATTTCAGAAAGAGAAAAAGAGACCATTTGAGGTCAGCGATGGGCGTATACAGGATTTAAGGAGGCTTCATTCGAATCAAAAGGTTTCTACAACTTATAAGCCCAATGGTTTTGAGTTCTTGCCATTTTCTAAGATAAATATATGAGATTGATTGTTTTAATCACTAGTTTACTTTAATTTGAAATAACCTTTACATTAAATGACCAACTTTGGGGATAATTGAAATGAAAATATGGCAAATTATTTGTTTGCAAGCATGCCAAAATGTTGACTCCATGATGCGCGAAAAGGAAGAGAGGAGGCGGGGGTGGAAATAAAGGGTTTTTATTTTCGCCTCAGACAAGCATACAGGGCATACAGGGTAAACGAGGAGTAGAGGTAAATAGTGAACAATGTGATAAAAATAAGGAATCTCATGAGGAGCGGAGTAAAAATAGAAAAACAGAGATCAAGTGTCAGTGGAGTGAGGGGGTGCTGAGGAGCCCTCCACCGCTGGAAGAGAAAGTAGGAGGAGTGTAGGGTGGGTGGGTGGTGAAAAAGGGAAGAGCTGGGAGACGGCAGGAGGGCGAGTGCCTGAGGGAGGCCGGGGGGCGACCTTATAAGGGGAGGAGGGAGGGGCGACAGCAGGTGAGTGTGAAAGCTGCCGGCCCGGGGGAGGGCGAGAGGTGGCGAGCAGCGGCGTCGGGTGAGGCGTGAGCGCCGCGCGACGCGGAGGGCGGGGGAGGGGGGGGGCGCGCCGCGCCGTCTGCCGAGGTGAGAAAGCAGCGCGACAGCGCGGGGCGGGGGGAGGGTCTCTTCCTCTCCTCGCATCAAACGTAATGCTTCGCATTACGACCGATGCGCGAAAAGGAAGAGAGGAGGCGGGGGTGGAAATAAAGGGTTTTTATTTTCGCCTCAGACAAGCATACAGGGCATATAGGGTAAACGAGGAGTAGAGGTAAATAGTGAACAATGTGATAAAAATAAGGAATCTCATGAGGAGCGGAGTAAAAATAGAAAAACAGAGATCAAGTGTCAGTGGAGTGAGGGGGTGCCGAGGAGCCCTCCACCAAAAGGCGGAGAGGGCTCGCGGCGCGCCCGAGGCGGAGCAGGTGGGGTGGGCCGGCCGAGAGGTGGGCCGCGTCGGGGGTCAGGCTCCCTCTCGGGGCGGGGAGTGTCCGGGGCCTGCGTCGACAGGGAGCGGGCGGCCAAAAAGGGGGAGGCCCGCTCCTTGGCGGGATCCGGTGAGGAGGTCCGACGAGGGTCGAGCAGGGGGGCAGCGAGGTCCTCGGGGCTGGGTGGGGTGGTGGTCGGGGTCTGGGCGGCGGTGTTGTTGAAGGCGGTGTCGTGAGGATCGGCGGCAGAGGGATGTGATGTGGTCCGAGGCGTGATGCCCGAGGTGATGATCCCCGGCTGGGACTGGGCGGCGCTGCGATCGGTGGTCGCTGGGAGGTTGTCGGTGGGAGTTGCGGGGCTGTCGGCAGTGGTGAGGGTGAGGCGCCGGAGGGGGCCCCCCGGGCTGGCCGGGGGGAGGCCGGCGGATCAAAAATCCGCCGAGGTGGCGGGGGGGGTCTGGCGCTCACGGGTTTGTTTTGTGATGCAGTCGGCCTCGCTGTGCATGGTTAGGAGGCGCCTCACATTGGCGCAGTTTGCGCAGACGTGACGGCGCCTGTCCCCCGCCTCACCGTGGGCCTCCCCGAGGCGGGCCCGATCGCACGAGGCGGGGGGCGCGGTTCCAGGCCGGGCAGGGGGCCCCGTGGGCGTCCCTGTCGTAGGTGGCGCGGGCGTCAGCTTGGGGTCGGGGGAGGTGGGCGCCTCGGTGGAGAGGGTCGGGTAGGCGGGCAGGGGCGGCGGTGGCTTCCTCCTCGGGCATGGCGAGGCAGTCTAGTCTCATGAGGTTGAGCGCTACCGGGTCGTGCCAGCCCTGGGGGAGGGTTCCGTCCGCGATCGCGGTAAACACGGTCTCTGAGTACCGGCGGACGGTCGCCCAGGGGTACACGAGGTTATCCCGGCAGACTGCTAGCTGGTGGTGGTGGAGTCCCTGGGCGGAGTGGGCGGGGAAGTCGGGGTGGTCGATGAGGGTGAGGAGGGCGAGGGTATACTCGTCCTTTGTCGCCTCCCCCCTCTTCACCGGCTTCCTCTCGGCCCCTCGTTTCACCAGGTCCGAGGGGAAGATGTAGTTGGCCGGGATCCCTTGGCGCCTCACGGAGTGGCGCGCCTCGGCGGATGCTAATATGTCCCGGACGGCGTCGGCCGCGGAGGCGGGGCTGTGGCGGATGGCCTCCTCGTGGTAGGCCGGCGAGGTGGCGGGGTGGTGGTTGACTGGAGAGGTGACGGTACCTCTCGTACTCCGGGTGCGCGGCCCCGGGGAGGGACGCCTGAGGCAGCGGCGGGGGCCGGGCTGTAGTGGCGGTAGGTGCCCGAGGCGTCGGGGCGGCCTGGCGCCTCGTGGGAGATGAGGGGATCCCCGGGCGGGGCCCCCCGGTCTCCAGGGAGTCGATCCGGGCGTGGAGGTCGGCCGTCGCCTGGCGCGCCTCGGCGGCGGAGTGCTGATGGTCGAGCTGGATACGCTGGAGTGCCTCCAGCAGTGTCGACATCTCGGGGCCCGAGGTGCGGCCCGAGGGCGCCGCGGGGGACGCCGGGGCGTAGGCCGGGGACTCGCCCGGGCCGGGTGCCGGAGAGGGCCCCGGGGTGCGGGGGGCGGCCCGGGATCCCTCCCGGCCACGTCCTTTTCCTTGAGGCATACTGAGGCTGAGCTGGAGCAGAGATCCGAGGTGGAGGAGCCAAGACTTGAAAAAGGGAAGAGCTGGGAGACGGCAGGAGGGCGAGTGCCTGAGGGAGGCCGGGGGGTGACCTTATAAGGGGAGGAGGGCGGGGCGACAGCAGGTGAGTGTGAAAGCTGCCGGCCCGGGGGAGGGCGAGAGGTGGCGAGCAGCGGCGTCGGGTGAGGCGTGAGCGCCGCGCGACGCGGAGGGCGGGGGAGGGGGGGGGCGCGCCACGCCGTCTGCCGAGGTGAGAAAGCAGCGCGACAGCGCGGGGTGGGGGGAGGGTCTCTTCCTCTCCTCGCATCAAACGTAATGCTTTGCATTACGACCAATTCTTCACCAGTAACAGTTTCTATTAAATTGGCTTAGTATCACCTTCTTTGCAGCCACACATACTGAATACGTTCACCAATATCTAAGTTCAATATGTAAGATCAAATCTAAGTAATTGTTTTGATTTGGAAAATGTGCTTTTCATCAGACTGTGCAGCTTTAATTGGTTGGAGGTTTACACCCTGACAACTTCTGAGGTCATATCAGAACTGACACCAATGTAGGACAGTGGACACTCATGGAGGTTTTATTTGCGTTGCCCTACTGGGGTACCATTGCTACTGGCACCATATTTCTTATATGGAGACAACAAGTCAATCCACTGGTAATGTTCAGTTCCAGGTAACGTACCGAGGAATATCAATTTTCTAATTCGACTCATGATATGACATTACTAGGATGACTCCCACGACTTGCCGGATGGGAAGCAGATGTTCTAACCACCTAGTTATTCCGCCCGGTCATGCAAGCGATATTATTCATTTGTTTCCAATGACATTTGCATAAACAATTTAGAATTTGGGTCGTGTTCGAATCCATTGTTTTATTCACTCTATACAGCAATCACACACAAATATATATATATATATATATGTTTAATATAAGCATTATATGTATATAAATTGGCGGTGCTGCTTTTTATTATTTATTCCTCTTTTGACTATCTAATTTGTGATATTTACACTTGGTCCATATACTATTTGGTGCGGGACTATCCACACCATCGTCACTTCCGGTGCTGATCCGCTGTTGCGGATTCCGAGGGACACCAGTTTGCGAGGGACACATCGCTTCTGCACATGCGTCAAAATCGAACAGCATCATCACTAACCTTATAAATTTAATATAATGTTTTTGGTAAAGATGTTTTCTATATGTGTACCAAACGATTTGTTTCTAGATGATGTAATTTAAGAGATATTTGACTTCTTGTGTATTTTCTGTATGAAGATTGCTTACGGCCATTGACAATGCCTTGAGTTTGACGCTACGCGCAGTGCAAAACATTAGTTTTATTCAAAAATAATAGAATTCAAGAACCCTAACCTTATAAATTTAATATAGTCTTTATGGAAAAGATGTTTTCTATATGTGTACCAAACGATTTGTTTCTAGATGGTGTAATTTGGGAGATATTTGACTTCTTCTGTATGAAGATTTGCTCACGGCAGTTAACAATGCATTTGAATGGAAGTGTCCCTGTCAAACTGGTGTCCCTCGGAATCCGCATCACCGCCCCCGACACACCCATTCGCGTATATATATGCATTGTGTGATGAATAAAGAGATCCCTCATACAATAAAAACCATTAAACTTCTCCATTGAACAAGCGCCGAATTACAATTAATCCAAGAAATACATTAAATGTAAATATGCACAGAACGATTTATTTACTTCTTTTTTTTGTTAAAACAATATCTAGGTATAGTGAAATAACCAGATATATTCTCAGATCATCTCCACCTTGCCCCCCCCCCCCCCCGCCCCCAAATGTCATGGTCGGAGGTAACAGTACATTTTCGATAACAATATACTTCTTCCAATAACATTCGAATCACCATCTCAAATCTGTCACTCCACTCCATCACTTGCGAATTATCATTCCGGCCAGCCCTCTAAAACCACGACATAACTAATTAAGGAATTACGAAACACATATATGTATACACATACCATATATCACCATATCTTCTCCTCCGTCCTTATTGGTTAGTTGCTCCCTTTTAATAATAATAATAATAGCCCCCTTCCCGTGTGTATTACCCAATATTTAAAGTTTGCATTGTGCGATGCCTTTTGCCTTTATAGTGGACAAAGATATAGATCGCTATTATGTTATCAAATGCAGTGTGTTTGGATGTGTGTGTGTGTGTGGATGAACAGTGAGACATCTGTTGGTGACGAACCTTTTCTTTGTGCAGTCTAACCATGCATGTCGAGCAGTTCGAGCACTACCACCCGGTGTCACGTGCTCAGTTGGTCGAGCCGCCTTTAAAAAAAAAACACTGTACACACTATACACGCATAATATAAATAGGAACTCTAGCAAACGCGTGAGTACCGTTGTTATTTATATTCATATACAGAATTACATAACACACACACACACACACATATATATATATATATATATATATATATATATATATATATATACATACAGGGTGCCTAGCTTCCAAATGCGCAGGTACGCAGCGGTGTACCACCTGAGGTTACTAATATATTTAAACAAATTAAAATATTTTGTTTTATAGCGGTTTATTTCCTCGCGTTTTATTTCACTAGCAGTGGCACTTTTATTCCATCTGTGCACCACCTGAAACTCCTAGGTACATATATTTATTACTCAAACATACACCCATGTATTTGTGTGTGTATATATATATTTATATATATAGGTCGGTGGTTTCACGTCCTGACAACATCTAAGGTCACCGACTTGTGAAGGGTACCTGACCAGTCGGGATGGCCGAATGAGTTAGAGCGTCCATCTCCCATGCTGGTCGATCGCGGGGTCATGGGTTCGAACCTGGTCGAGTCAAACCAATGACTTAAAAATTGATACTTGTCGCTTCCTAGCCAGGCCCTCGGCATTATTAGGACAGGGCAAGGACTGGTGTGCTCAGTGTCAGGATAATGTGACTGAGTGGGATACCAGGTCATGGTGCCGGTGGCCTGGTTTCCCAGTGGGACAGCACTATAAAGTCACCATGAGTGTGCACTGTCACAAGACGGTACAACAACAACAAATAACAACTGTGATGGGAACCGACTTGTGACAGTGCGCACTCATGGCAACTTTATAATGTTGATCACTGGGAGACCAGTTTGCCAGCACCATCACCTGATTTCCCACTCAATCACATTATCCTGACACTGAACCAATGAGTTCTTGCCCTATCCTAATCATGGCGAGAACCTGGCTAGGAAGTGACAAGTATAAATTTTTAAGTCATGGGTTCGACTCGATTAGGGTTCGAACCCTTAAGTTCAAATCGCACGACATACCAAAATGTGAGATGGACGCTCAACTCATTCGGCCATCCCATCTGGTCCCATAGGAATGACACTAGACTACAGCGCATCTGGTGTTCCTTTGGCCACTCGATGCGGGGGTACACTACCCACCATCGCCCGGTGCGGGGGTCGGCGTGGTGTGCTCCGCTGCAACCAGGGTGCGCGCATCCAGCGTGCACCCCGTGCATACTGCCAGCAGCGCCACCTGCAGCCAGCACCCTCCCGCTGATGTCAGACCTCCTCGCCGCCCGCCGCCGGCCGCCCGCCACCCGCCGCCGCCCGCCCGCGACCCTCGATGGCTGGGGGTGGGCGCGAACCGGGCCGCGGAGGAGGGGAGGGCGGGGTGGGGTAGAGTGGGGAGAAGGGGGGAGGGGGAGGAGGAGAGGCGCTCCTCGAACTGAGTTCCACTCTTTCCCAGAGCTCGCTGTGAGTGACTAGTGCCAGTAGTTATTGTCAACACCAACTGCATCTACCACAACATCGCATCACCGTGGTGGACATCTCTAATGAGAACAAGAAGCCTGATATCGCACTTACACGGACTGCACACCTCACTACGGACACAGTGCGGGTTTGGGGCTATTTGAGTGGAGTACTTGCTATGATCATGGCTTGTTTATAACTATGGGACTGTGTGGCCCATTGTCTGCAGCGGGGACGTGATAGTGAGCCTGGTCCAGGTTGTGAGGACTCCCAATCTGCAGAGGTGAGTGCCTGCCGCCATAATAGTTAATACCGTCTGGGATTATATAACAAAGAGGCTAAACTTCCAAGCGATAACTCATTCTTCTATTGGATGATTTGATATGATATTTTGGTTTGATCACCCATTGTTCTTTGAGTGACGTCTCTGGCGTCTGTCTTCCAGTGGTTCTGAGTAGGTTTGTGCTCCTGAGGGCCTGGGAACAGACGCTGTATTATGCAGACAGTTAATTATGTAATCACAATAATTAAGGTCAGAAGCCATCACGCGAACATTTTCCAAACCTGCATTTGGAGAAAAAGTAATGAATAGGAAAGGGCGTGATTTTCTAAGTATTGTTAATTAATAATCGGATTGGAAGTGATTGCTTTCCTTCTTATCACTAATATGAACATATCACTTATATTGATATAACATTATTAACAATTAATGATAGTTCTAAGAATAACAATGTAATTAATTAACATTTACTACTTTTTCACAAGCATGTATAAAAATCTTATGTGGCATTGAAAGGTTAAGACTGCGTATCAAATTCCAACTACTAGTTAGACTAGGTGTGATAATCTCAGCTCCCACGCACACTATAACTGCAAACCATTAATAAATACAGCGCGGTAATAATAAGTTTAAGTTTGTTGGGGCTTTACATCCTAGCAACATCTAAGGTCATATCAGGAATGGTATTGACTTGTGATAGTGCACACTGAGGATGACGCCCCATTGCAAGACTGAGCCATCAGGCTCAGCACCATGCCCCCCCCCCCCCCCCACACACACACACTCAGTCACATTATCCTGGTGCTGACCAAACCAATCCTTGCCATATCCTATCAATGCCGAGCATCAGCCAGGATAGCAACACGTACTATTTTTGGAAGTCAATTGTTTGAATTGGTCGGGTTTCGAACCCACGACCTACTGCGCGAGAAGCCGGCCATCACTCTGACCGATTCGCCCAATATGGTTTTCGCTGTAATAACAATCGTGCAGTTGCGTGACATACATGGATCTTAATCGAGATGTTGGAGACATTTATCGAGCACCGAGAAATTTATCGAGAAGTGCAAGGGTGTGGGTTTAGAGGTGCTAATTGTGCCGGTTTCACCAACTACTTTTCTAGGCATTATGATTATGCTAAACTTTTTTTTTTTTTTTTTAAATGTCTTTGACAGAACAACAAAGATGGATAGGGCGGGCGGGTGGGTAAGTGGGTGTGGGTGTTTTTGTAGGCAGTCAGTGGAATGAAACAAAGCACATGGTGTGTGAGGTACAGTGCATGCACATGGAGCAGGCGCTGGTTTACCCCCCGTCGCAACACTAACATTGCCACCAGCGGTGGAACCGGGAACTAAAACGCAGCATCCTTTGTGTCCACCTACTGAGGCTGGGCTGCGTTAATGATTACAACATATTAGAAGGACGTGTGAACTACCGGCGATTAGTTGGCATGTGACTGTCACGCCCCCTCCCCGTCCCCCCCCCCCCCCCCTCTCCCCCGGGCGCATGCAAGTCGCCGGGGCCGTCCCCCTTTGTGGTTGCACAAGAATGAATGACCGTCGCTAACGTAGTCGTTGCCATGACGACGAGGGGTGACGGTGGGAGGGTGTGTGTGTGTGTGTGTGGGGGGGGGGGGGGGGTGCAGTGTGTGTGCACCAGGCTTGATGCTGCTGCGTGCACAGCCTGACACGTGTAAAAAATAAGAAAGGAAAATACAAAAAGAGGACCATAAATGGAAAGGGGTGGGGTGAAAGAAAGGAAAAATAAAAGATCCATTTTAATCCAGGCCGAGCTTGCCACGAAACAGGTGTTGTGTGGGGAGAGTCGAGTAGCTCACGTATTGTTATCACCAGTACACTGACTCATTATAATCTATGTTTTATTAGTTGAGTAGTGTGTGTTTGTGGGAAGGCCGGAGGGGGGGGGGGGGGAGGGTATATATATAGTTTTTCTAGCTGTCCTGCTCTTCAAATTATAGACGGTATAAATTGAGCATGTGGACAGACCTGAATGATTGCGCCCCCTCCAATGGACACAAAAAGAGAGGGCAAATAAAAAGAGTAGCGACATAATGAGTCAGCGTTTCATTAAAAGCCTGCTGGCCGTGATTACTGAGCGTGTGTTGTGAATGGTTGCACACGAACCCTGAAGCCGATGCTACGTATCGCAGCACACACTAACAATGCAATGTCATCGTAGTGCCGTTCAATCCCAATTCTACCAAAACCACCGGTACGGATTGTCCGACATAATATATTACACATTAAACGATCTCAATGCTATCAACGAATCAAAATGAAATTTTGAATGTGTGAAAATGGATGCGTTTTAAGCCCCAATCACACCTTACCGGATTGGAGAAACGGACAGAAACCGGTCACTGTCTGGTGAAATACGGCAATGTACGGTTTATATACGGTTGGCATCCGTCATGTCTGTTATCTGTCCGGTACACGTTTTGAACATGCGCAAAACTTGTACCAGAAACCGCCGGACTGAAGTGTACGGTTGGGTGTCCGGTTTGATGCGCGAAAAGGAAGAAGGGAAGGCGGGGGTGGGAGAAAAGGCGTTTTTATTAACGCCTCAAACAGAGCATACAGAGGAACAGGTAAAACAGGCAAAAGAAACAAGGAAAGGGCTCATGAGGAGCAAAGAAACAGGCTCGTGAGGAGCAATACAGTGAGGGGCTCATGAGGAGCAGAAGAGATAGATACAGGAGGGGCTCATAAGGAGCAATGTCAGAGTTCTGGTAGAGGGGGGGCCGAGGAGCCCTCCGCCGCAGAGGGAGGAGGGTAGAGGAGGGAAAGTTGGGTGGGTGGGTGGAGGAAAAAGAAGGCAGAGATCTGGAAGGCGGCAGGAGGGCGAGTGCCTGAGGGAGGCCGGCGGGCGGCCTTATAAGGGAAGGGGGGGCGCGGGCGACAGCAGGTGAGTTGTGAAAGCTGCCGGCCCGGGGGAGGGCGAGTGAGGGTGAGCAGCGGGCGTCGGGTGAGGCACGAATGCTGCGCGACACGGGGGCGGGGGAGGAAGCGGCGCGCGGCGGGGTCTGGTGAGGTGTGAGCGCAGCGCGACAGCCCGGGGCGGGGGAGGGTCTCTTCCTCTCCTCGCATCAAGCGTAATGCTTCGCATTACGACCGATGTGCGAAAAGGAAGAAGGGAAGGCGGGGGTGGGGAAAAAAAAGGCGTTTTATTAACGCCTCAGACAGAGCATACAGAGGAACAGGTAAAACGAGGCAAAAGAAACAAGAAAAGGGCTCATGAGGAGCAAAGAAACAGGCTCGTGAGGAGCAATACAGTGAGGGGCTCATAAGGAGCAGAAGAGATAGATACAGGAGGGGCTCATAAGGAGCAATGTCAGAGTTCTGGTAGAGGGGGGGCCGAGGAGCCCTCCGCCAAAGAGTAAGGAGAGGGCTCGAGGCGTGCCCGAGGCGGGGACACGGGCGCCCGAGGCGGGGGCCCGGGGAGGCAGGTCTGGTTGAGAGGAAGGTCCGGGGCCTACGTGGAGGGGGAGCGGGCGGCCAAAAAAGGGGGGCCTCGCTCCTGAGGCCTGGGGGGAGAAGGTCCGGCGAGGGTCGATCAGGGGGGCAGCGAACTCCTCAGGGCTGGGCGGGTGGGAGTCGGGGTCGGGTCGGGCGGGTCCATGAAGGCGGTGTCGTGAGGGTCGGTGGCTGGGCTGTCTGGGGAGGGTCTCTCGTGAGGCTGGGCTGAGTCGTCTGAGGTGTGAGGTGCGAGGTGATGATCCTCGGCTTCGTCTGGGCGGCGTTTCGATCGGTGTTCGCTGGGGGGCTGTCGGTGGAAGTCGCGGGGCTGTCGGCAGTGGTTGGGGTGAGGCGCCGGGCAAGGCCCCCCGGGCCGGCCGGGGGGAGGCCGGCGGATCAAAAATCCGCCGAGGCGGCCGGGGTCTGGCGCTCACGGGCTTGCTTGGTGCGGCATCCGGCCTCGCTGTGCATCGTTAATATGCGCCGCACGTTGGCGCAATATGCACAGACGTGCCGGCGCCTGTCTCCCACCTCGCCGTGGGCCTCTCCGAGGGGGGCCCGATCGCACGAGGCGGGATCGCGGTTCCAAGCGGAGCAGGGGGCCCCGTGAGCGTGCCTATCGTAGGCGGTGCGGGTGTCGACATGCTGCCGGGGCAGGTGTGCGCCTCGGGCCCCATCGTCGCCTCGGGGAGCTGTGAGGGGCGTGGTGGGGGAGTCCATGGTCAACATGCTGTCGACTCGGATCATGTTGAGGGCCACGGGATCGTGCCACCCTTGGGGGAGCCTCCCGTCCGCGATCCATGAGAAGATGGTCTCTGAGTACCGGCGGACGGCCGGCCATGGGTGGACGAGGTTGTCCCTCATGATGGTGAGGTGATGGTGGTGTAGGCCCTGGAGAGAGTGGGCGGGGAAGGAGGGGTGGTTGACCAGAGTGAGGAGGGCGAGGTGGTACTCGTCCTTGGTGGCCTCACCCAGTTTCACCGGCTTCCGTCCCGGGCCCCTCTCTACCAGGTCGGAGGGGAAGACGTAGTCTGAGGGGACACCTCGGCGCCGATCGGTGTGGCGCGCCTCGGCGGAGGCCAGGATCTCGCGGACTGCGTCGGCCGCGGATGCTGGGCTGTAGTCCACCGTCTCCTGGCGGTATGCGGGCGGCGGGGCCGAGGCGGCGGCGAGGCGGTTGTACCCCTCGTACTGTGGATGAACCGCCCCAGGTAGAGTCGCTTGAGGCGGGGGAGGCGGTCGGCTCCCGATCGCGGCGTGGGCCCGAGGCGCTGGGGCGAGCGGCGGTCTGTAGGCGGCCTCTCGCATTGAGGCGGGCTGGGGGCTGTCCGGGTCTCCTCGGGGGACCCCGGTCTCGACGGCCTCCAGGCGGGTAGAGAGCCGGCTGATCGCCTCCAGGAGGAGGGCCGTGTCGCTGGAGGGGCGGCCCGAGGGCGCCGAGGGTGAGGCCGGGCCCGAGGAGGGTGCGGAGCCTCCCGGCGTCCTGGTGCTCCTCCGGCTTTTCCCCTTTCCGCGCCCGGGCATGGTGGATCGGTCCGAGGTGAAGAAATCCCAAGACAGGAAAAGAAGGCAGAGATCTGGAAGGCGGCAGGAGGGCGAGTGCCTGAGGGAGGCCGGCGGGCGGCCTTATAAGGGAAGGGGGGGGGGGGGGGGCGGGCGACAGCAGGTGAGTTGTGAAAGCTGCCGGCCCGGGGGAGGGCGAGTGAGGGTGAGCAGCGGGCGTCGGGTGAGGCGCTAATGCTGCGCGACACGGGGGCGGGGGAGGAAGCGGCGCGCGGCGGGGTCTGGTGAGGTGTGAGCGCAGCGCGACAGCCCGGGGCGGGGGAGGGTCTCTTCCTCTCCTCGCATCAAGCGTAATGCTTCGCATTACGACCAAGTCTGTTTTGTCCGTTTCATGTCTGGTATCCATCCGTTACGTCTCCGGTTTGCTTCCTGCAGAGTCTGTTGATGGTGTTGGGGGGAATTCGGTCAGTATATGTTTTCGGCGCATCCGTGATCAGTCCGGTGCATGTCCGTTTGGTGTTCAGTCCAACCATTTGACATTCGGTTGCCGTACAGTTCCTTGTAGTTCCTTGTCCGTTTAGCATCCGTTTCGTCCAGCGGCCATTGCAACAGTTCGACACGTTTCGATACATTTTGATACCAAACACCACCGGACTAGACAATTCTTTGTCCAGTGGTGTCCGGTACTCAGTCCAGTAAGATGTGACTGGGGCTTGAGGTATGTCTATTGTTGTATTTGTATGTTTTTATTGAGGGTTGTTGGGAATGGCTTTTGTGCGTTTCTTGTTTTGGGTTGGGGAATTGCTTCGTGTGTTTGGTAGTTTTAGTGTGTGTGTGTGTAGAGTGCAGACTTGCTCCAGTAGCAGTGCATAGCAACAAAGTAAATTGCAGACAACACAACTTAAAAAGTGTATTTACGATATATATATATATATATATATATATATATATATATATATATATATGTATATATATATATATATGTATATATATATATATATATATTTTACCTTGGTACTACGCCTCTGGCTACTCATAGCCCAGGGAGAAGGAAGCACATCCGGGTCCAGCAATTAGCATAATCAGCTCCCAGCAGGAGGACGTGTTGTGAGCAGCTCCGGCAGTTTTTCTACATTTACTACAAAACCAAGCAGGTTAGTATCTTTCAAACTCAATACATTGGTTTAGTTCATGTTAGCATTCACATACAAAGTTTTCTGAAACTTTCCGATAAGATATTACTGTTTTACAGCTTAGTATCGATCGTAATTGACACGATCAATGGAACAATGTCTCCATTGTTCCGTCGTTAACTAAGCCCCCCCGTTGCTGAAAGGAGAGATGTTTGAGGAGCCAGTTACATCATTGGGGATTCATTCCCTCGGTCAATAAGATTCCCCATTTGTGATTCTCGTTAAGGCGTACCTCCGAGTCTTATAGTATTTTCTTGTTGGCGAAAAAGGCAACAGGTGGGAGAAGTTTATAGGTACTTAGATTGTGGGAGGGCACTGCTACACTGGTCCCTACCCTTCATTTGGATCGGTTGGTTACCCATACCGTCATCCTGCGACTGTCTGTTAGCAATAAGCCTGCGTTAAAAATTGATTTAACGCCATAAAATACTCACCTAGAATAATTACTCTAATTATCAGTGTGCTATACCGCCTAAGACAGAGGCAACTCACATACTCAGTGTGGATGAAGACTCCACACCACCTGTGCAGGTACAAAGGTCACCCTTGCCAGAATAAAGGGGTTCTGAGGAGGCGCGGTGAGGTACGATAGTGGCCCCGGCCAGCCCTGCTGATAGGGACCTAGATGAGCAGGTTGCCAGGCTTGTGCAACAGAAGATGGAAGAAATGTTACCATCTAGAGCGGGTACGTCAAAGAAAAGGTGAACAAACGTTCCGCAAGACTCTGATGAGTCAGAATGGGAGGACTTGTCGGAAGACCAGGCCTCAAAAGACGACGACTCTGATGAGGAGGTGGTTGAGTCGGCACGAAAGCACAAACACAAAAAGAGAGACAATTCCTCAGAAGGAGATGAGTACACGAGAGCCCATAAAAAGAAGCCCCTCATGAAGAAGACTAAGAAGAGGAGGAAACACAAGTCCTCCTCTTTGGACTCGTCATCAGACTGATGGATGACAAGTTCAGACTCTGACACTAAGCACTCAGGCAAATATGCTAGATCATGTGGGAAAGAAACGAAAAAGGTGTAAAGTGCTGAGACACAAGAAAATACACATAACAACGCTCATGTGGAAGACCATTCAAGGCCACTTTAACACCTTCAAACCAGCGGAGGTCATAATCAAGATGGTGGTGAAATTCACGGGAATTAAAGGAATTCCGGAATCCACCATCAAAGAGATGGATCCTGAGGTTAAACTTAGTGAAGAGAGGAAAAAGTTTGAGACGGCTCTCTACACGGCACACAAAGAGATACTCTTGGCTCTTACAGCCTTTGCACTCATCGCCAACAGGATGATGGCGCAGAACAAGTTCTCGTCACTCTGTGACGATATGAATGGAGGAATTGCGTTACAAACGAGGAGGCCGGTTTGGAACCAACTTCAGCTTCCAAGCCAGAGGAAGGGGCTAGTAGAGGCAGAAGTGGCAACGCAAACAATAGAAACCGTAACAGTAAGCAATACTTTCCAAGCCGGTAACCTCAATAACTGTCTTTCGGAATGGAATAAAGTTACAGATAACTTAACTATCCTTAGCCTAGCAGAAGGGGTAAGGATTCCATTAATAGAATAACCTATTCAAAATAGAATACCATTTCCATATAGGTTTCATGGTTCAGAAGGTGAAACATTAAACAATCAAGGCCTTAGCTTTGCAAAAAGGGCATTATAGAACCAACACTACATGTTGCTGGGGAATTCATCTAAAATATTTTCTTAAGACTGAAACCAAACGGGGATGTTAGAGTAATTTTAGACCTAACTCTATTTAACAAATTTGTAGGATACAAACATTTAAAAATGTTTTCATTAGAAACAGCGAGAGACTTAGTAACACAAGGCACTTGGCTAGCCAGCATTGACCTTAAAGATGCATACTACACAGTGCCCATCTATAAACATGATAGAAAGTATTTAAGATTCTGTTAGAACGGCAAACTTTATGAGTTCATGTGTATGCCGAATGGACTGGCCTGCTGTCCACGCATTTTCACAAGGTTACTCATACCAATTTTGTCGCTAATGGCTAGGAAAGGACATATCATGTTCCCATACATTGACGATTCATTTATTGTCACACAAACATAACAACAATGCAAAGCAGCAGTAGATAAATTATGTAAAACGTTTACAAATTTAGGTTTCTATATACATGAAACTAAATCAGTACTAACGCCAACAAACAAACTAAAATTTCTGGGTTTCTTTATTGACACCATCAAAATAACTCTCTCATTAACAGAACAAAAAGTTGATAAATTCACAACAACAGCAAAAAAAATACTACAATTGAACGAACCAAAAATATGACAAGTCGCAGTCTTGATAGGAATAATGATAGCCTAGGCACCAGCTATTTTATATGAGCAGGCCCATATAAAATCCTTAGAGATAGCTAAAAACTTGTTACTGGCTCACACTAAAAGAAACTTCGAGCGGCCTATGACAATTTTGCCAGAAGGCCAAAACGCTATAATTTGGTGGCTTTCACACATAAACAACTCATCCAACCCATTAAGGATGGGAGAGCCTAACACTACTGTCACAACAGACGCTTCTTTAGAAGTTTGGGGGGCATATAGAGACCAACAGACAACAGGTGGCTGTTGGATCGAAGATGAAATCTCTGGCCACATTAATGTATTAGAGCTTAGAACTATTTATCTAGGATCCAGCAGTCTGATTCACATCCCTAAAAATCATGTAAGAGTTCTAACAGATAAAACAACAGCTATGGCTTACATTCGTAATATGGGAGGGACTCGCTCCAATCCAAGTAACAATCTGGCGAAATTCATTTGGGATTGGGCAGAGAAACACAAAATATGGCTAACAGTAACACATATTCCAGGCAGCCAAAACAGTTTGGCAGACAGGAAAAGCAGACACTTCCATGACCATTTAGAATGGTCATTGAACCACAACATTTTCGACAGTATTTGTCACCAATGGGGCAAGCCAGACATTGATATCTTTGCATCATGTAACAACAAAAGGTTACCAAAATATGTGTCTTGGCATCCAGAGCCAGAAGCTTGGGGAGTAGATGCATTTTCATTAATTTGGAATAATAAATTCTATTACATTCCCCCCATTCATCATTATCAGCAGAGTGGCCAGGAAGATCAAGACGGATCAAACCCACACAGTACTGATAGTACCAGCATAAGAAACACAACCATTGCTAGCGGCAATAACATCAGCAGCAAAAGACTTGATGAGCTTCCCAAGGGAAAGGAACAACCTTCAACATCAAGGACCACTAACAGTCCACGGAGATATGTCAACAACACCCCTTTTGGAATACTTTTTCAGTTTGTCTTTGTATGGAATGTACTGTCATAGACATGGCGGTGTTTGTGCACATGTAGTGTCCCACCCATTTTCGATATGTGTTATTAACATGGACATGGATATATCGTCTTTATACTCTTTGACACTATATTACACTAGTTACAGGACACAGAGGTCAAACCATTGTGGCACTTTCACTCGATGGACTAGAAATAGACTAGGTTGAAGCTACATTTGATTTACAGACATTACTTAAATCAAATCGTACAGGGGACCCACTGTCCACAGTACATGTGACTAGTTTCCAGGATGATAAACAGATATATGTAGTTTCGGTCATTAGGGCTTATATATCCAAGTAATGCGGAATCAGAAATTCCAGGCAACTACTAATCAGCTTTATACGGCCACATAAAGCGATCTCGAGAGCCATTCTCGCAAGGTGGAAGGTGGACTATCAAGGTGCTTAAACAAGCAGGAGTCAACACTGGACGCTATGCGTCTCACTCAACACGTGAAGCTATGGTCTCCAAGGCAAGACAATTAGGAATCTTAGTTAAGAGAATTCTTGCACACGTGGGGTGGAAGATGGCTAGATCATTTGCAAAACATTACAACAAACGACTGGAAAAGTCAAGCGGCATGCCGACACGCCTACTCACCAACTAGAAGCAGGTGAGAAACAACATTAAATTATGTACTCATAGATACATACTATGGTTACAACTATGAGATTACGTAAAATTCTCCCTGGGCTATGAGTAGCCAGAGGCGTAGTACCAAGGTAAAATAGTATAGTTATACAAATCTTACCTGGGCTACGAGTAGCCAGAGGCGTAGTACCGAGGTAAAATAGTATAGTTATACGAATCTTACCTGGGTACAGATGATGGATAACCAGTGTTTTCCCGAGGTACTAGCCTCGGATAGTTGTGGGTCATGGCCCACCCACCCTACCCTACCACGACTATCATGTTTCGCTGGAACCAAATCGAAAACACAATAAGTGACCATATAGAGTTAAATCATTTTTTATCCTAAAAAGTATGTAAAAGATTGCTGGACCTGGATGTGCATCCTTCTCCCTGACCAACTCCACAGATCGACCACTCCCCATTACCGATCGCTTTATTTGGGTCCCAACAATACCATTGTAAGGATATTATAATTCCATGAACCGACAACCTCTCTAAATGGACCACTTAAAGTCAGCCCCATGGTCGGTCGATTTAGAGAGGGTTTACTGTATGTATATATGTATATATATATATATATATATATATAGTTCCATGGGGATAGACAACCCATGTTTCTAAGCAAATAACATTTGATATGCATTGTAATAAAGGAGAGATATCACATTATAATAACAGAGGGATGTGAACACCTTAATACCTTACAGAAACGCAACTAGATATATATATATATATATATATATATATATAGAGAGAGAGAGAGAGAGAGATAGGCGAACAGCGAGATATATAAACCGAGATCGAGATAGACAGAGTGCGAGAAAGGGAGAGGCTACAGACAAATCAGGGCACTTAATTTAATCACCACATCCTCACACTTCACACCCTACACCTACCAAACCTGCTAAACCACATTAGTAGTAGCCTACGCCAATCTTCCCAGATTACGCACAATTAATCAAACTGCCAATAAATAATCCAGCGCCACCCCACTCCACTGACTGACCTATTGCCATTTGTTCACCTTCCCACAGCCTCTCCCTCGTTACAACCCTTTGTGCGCGCGTCTCCACCCCTCGCCGCTCACCATGGCGACGAAGCGCAGCGTGCTGTGGTCCAAGGAGATGTGCTCGCCCGCCAACCTCAAGGAGCGCTTCTGCGACCAGTTCCCCGTCATCGTCATGGTGGCGCGCGGCTACTACGGCCAGACGGAGATCGACACGCTCGGCAGCGACCAGGTGAGGGCATGTGCAACATAATGAAGTATTGGGGCAGACATAAAAGGACAACTATAATTGTATAAAGCATACACTAACTATTTGCGCTCCCAATTGTTGGGGTATGTGGGGGGGGGGGGGGGGGGGGGGGGTTGCAGCCCGTTGCATTAATTCGCACACATTATCTCTAGCTGTGTGGTGTACTTGAACTATTATTTTACATTATATGTGTATATATACATGCATTAACTATATAATTTAATGCACATATATTATTACTGCATATATATATATTTATATATATATGTATATATATATATTTACTGCATGCAAATATTTAATGCATACATATATTTAAAAGCATATATATATATATATATATATATATATATATATATATTTGATACAGATATATTTAATGCACATATATGTATTTAATGTATACATATAAATCAATATATATAATAATTAATATAGTCCCAAATTTTAGGTTTTCGGGATGCATCAATTTAGAAAACTTCTCCACTCACATGACTCCTACCCACATTAAGTTTAGCAAACGCCTTGCCTTAAAGGTGCCTTTCGTGAGTAAATGGTGTACTATCCCCATATATACGTAATATATTACATTGACCACATATGCCTCAGAACCAGACGGGATGGCGGAATGAGTTAGAGCATCCGACTCCGGTGTTGGTAGACCGTGGGATCGTGGATTCGAACCCTGGTCGAGTCAAACCAATGACTTAAAAATTGAAACTTGTCGCTTACTAGCCAGGCTCTCGGCATTATTAGGATAGGGTAAGGACTGGTTGGCTCAGTGTCAGGATAATGTGACTGAGTGGGATATCAGGTCATGGTCTCCCAGTGGGGCACTATAACATCACCATGAGTGCGCACTGTTACAAGTCGGTACCCGTCCTGATATGACCTTAGATGTTGCTAGGACGTAAAACAACAACAAACAAATAGATGCCTTAGTACATATATATACTATAGGCACTACATATATATAATATATAATACATATACAGTAAAACCTCCCTAACCGACCACCACATATCGACCGCTCCCCTATATCCATTGCTTTATTTGGGTCCCAACAATACCATTGTAACCATATTCTAACTCCTTTTAAACTGACCACCTCCCTAAATGGACCACTTAAAGTCGGTCCCAAGGTCGGTCGATTTAGAGAGGTTTTACTGTATAGGCATATATAAATTCATATATATAAGCATATATATGGTTTTATATATGGGTACATGTATATATACTACCTATATATAATATATATACATATAAGAACATATAATACATACATATAAACACATATATATGCCTATTTAAATAGGCATACATGTATCTATATACACTATATATGCTATTACTCAGACACCCCCCCACCCGTCATAGCCAAATTACAATCCAGGCACCAAATCACGATTTTAACAGTAGCATACTTTATGCATTACTATTATACTCATGAGACCTTTTTTTCGGTGACTGATCTATTCAGCGTGGTTTCAAGTGGAAACATGCAATAATATAAGTTTGTAGATGTTCACAAATAAGTTGCAAAGACCACAGTAATTACCTGGTGTGCTTTTTAGTGAAAGTGGTTACTTAATTTATTCGTACATCTACCATGTATATTAAACACCCCAAATGTATATATACAGTAAAACCTCCCTAACCGACCACCTCCACAGATCGACCACTCCGCTATATTGATCGCTTCATTTGGGGGCCAACGATACCATTGTAACCATATTCCAGCTCCCTAAACCGACCACCTCCGTAAATGGACCACTTAAAGTCGGTCCCAAGGTCGGTCGATTTAGAGAGGTTTTAATGTATATATATATATATATATATATATATATATTTATATATATATATATGTGTGTGCACGTTCTTGTTTTTATTTACATATCATAATAAGTCTGACTCATTTCCTCATAAAGAAAAATTGATCCAGATCCTTTGTGCATTTATGGAATGAACAATTGATTGATTGATTGATTGGTGGTTGCTTCACACCGTGTCGGCAGCATAGTCCATATTCACGGTGAGAAATGTTTGTTTTTTGTTCAAACCATCCCTTTTACATGTAAAAGCAGGCAATCAATTATATGCCAATAGACACTCATTAAATTAGAAAGCTCACAATCATATATTTGTGGTCAAGGGAAACAAATTGCCATAGAAAAAGAAAAGTTTTATTAATAATTGATAGAATTTATTTAGTAAACTATATGAGGTGGTACAGCCCGGCTGCCCTCAAAAAGGCTAAAATGTTTTCTTGTTTTACTTTAGTAAAAAGGTCATGCATACTGTCTGCAGTGTAGAATTGTTGGTGCAGGGCCAACAAATCAACGCAGCTTTGTCAAATGTGTTTGAGTGTCAGCACGGACTAACACCCAATACATTCAGGGGGAGGTTCCCCTTGAGCAGAAAAGCATGTGTAAGCCACGAGTGGCCAATACGGCAGCGACTAAGGACCACTTGGTCCCGCCGACCTCCCGCATGATCACAGATGGTTCAATTTCTTTAAATTTATTAATGTTTTCATCCCACTCATGTTGCCATTTGGATTTTATGTGGGTGGCTATTAGTGGTTTCAGATCAGAGTGAGGGATCAGACATGGTTCAAGATCACAGTTCAGGGCATTCTTCGCAGCCCGATCAGCTCGTTCGTTTCCTTGTATGCCGGCATGGCCAGGCACTCAGCACAGGTGGATGTCATACCCATCCGTTGCAAGTTGGTTCATTTTTGGAATGAACAAAGAACAATATAAATTAATGCTTGCTATTTTCTCTGTTACAACTAGTAGGCTTAGAACCTACAGCCTGTGTTTTCCTTTGCAACCGCAGGTGCTAATCCTCCAGGGTTGGAGTTCTCAGAAGAGGGTTGTGGCCCGCGACACCAGGGGGCGTTTCATTAGCATCCCCGCTGACTACCCGCTGAAGTTCGAGGTCACGTCCAAAACAGGTTCGTTGGTTATTTACCGCCCATTGTGTAGTTATCGTCTGCTGTTTAAATGTCGTTTGCTGGAGCAATCATCCCCAATTATCGTCACCTAAAAGTTAGTAACCGCCCGTGGGCTGGCGGTGGTGTGTATGTGTGGTTGTCCAAGAAGGTCGAACTAAATGATCACCGAGCAGACTGCGCTTAATTTTTTAATATTAATTTATTTGTGTTTAATAATAATACTATATTTGATTAACTATTGTCTTAACGACTTGTCTTAGTTACTGGCTAATATCACTGCCCGGGGCGCTTCCCGTCGATATGTGAATTATCTATGTTACCGAGTAACATAAACAATCAAGAACCATGTAATGTGTTTGGCAGACATTAAGATGAAATGAAGCAGCTGCAACGAAACAAATAACTGTAGTTTGACCAATAAGCCTTCTCTACACTTTTTCACACCCAAGAAATTGCAACACCAAGTAAAATTGGTGGAGTGTATTAATATAAAAAGTGTAATAAGTCATTGTGCGTGAAAAAGTCAAGCTGGCGTAAAAGTATTAACACCTGATCCATTACACTCCAGATCAAGACCTGTACTTGCGGCCCGTCAGTAGCCGTGCGCGCCCCCTCTGGCAGATTCTGGAACAACACGGGGTGCCGATTCGTGTGCAGTTTGACCGCCAGGTGTCCTCGTGTTTCTTTGTGGGCGGCGCCAACTCGCGTTACACAGAGACGTTCGGCCAACTCGAGCTAGTTGCTGTATACGATGAAAACTACCTCAAAGGCAACACCATCAATGCTGGTATGTTGTGGTTGTATTCAATTAATAATAATAAAAATAAGTTTACGATAGAGGGGGTGTAATGACGTCACGAGGCAACTTTCGATGGCCATATTGGATTACACACATAAGGCTTGCACCTGTCTACATTGTGCTTATTTACCTATTTGTTGGTTTATTTGTCACTGTTTTGAGCAGTTTGGCCTCAGAAGTTGTTAAAGTGCTTAAAGTAAACATATTGGATGTAAACTGCCCAGAACAGCTCAGAACACAAGGAACATGGTGTTACTGCATCAGCATTCATTCACAACATAGCTAGGCAAGGGTGCTCGTAATCCAAGATGGCTGATTGCTGACCTCCGAGTGATGCCATCATGTGCAATCCCTCTATAAGAGAACATTGGAGGAAGTTAACAAAAAGAAAACATAAACATCACCAGGAGACAATGTAATGCAGTCGTAATAGGCCCACCCCTTCCCTGTGACTCTATAGCAAAGTATAAGCGTCAGAATTAAATTACCTGGCATATTTCCATTAAATGTTGTTTATAGGTTATACAGTTATTAGTCATATTAAGTTAACCATATAAAAGGGTCAGCTCAACAAAACCCTCCAGCAAAATTTACAACAAAATAATTCTAATTTCATAGGTCGCCTTTACAAACATTCTAAGGCACTGTAGCCTACAAGAAAACCATAGTTTGACATTTATAATGTGGTGAAAAGCTATGATGGATGCAATAATTTCATTTACTAGAAAAAGCAACCTGAAACAGGTTAGTCTTGCGAACAGATCTAAAGATTTCAAAAGATGATACTTGTCTTAGCTCCTCTGTTAACTTATTCCATAAAGTGGAGCATGCGATGCCGATGCTTGATTGTTGCGGTTTTATGTCCTGGCAACATCTAAGGTCATATCAGGACGGGTAGCAACTTGTGACAGGTCAGGTGACTTAATAATGCTGACCCACTGGGAGACCAGGCCACCATCACCATGGCCTGATATTCCATTCAGTCACATTATCGTGACACTGGGCAAACGAGTCCTTGCCCTATCCTAATAATGCTGAACGCCTGGCTAGGAAGTGACAAGTATAAATTGGTTTGATTTCACCAGGGTTCGAACCCTAAGCTCTACCAAAACGCAAGGCGGACGCTCAACTCATTCTGCCATCCCGCCTGGTCAAGGCACAGTCGCCATATGGCTTGACTCAACTTACACATGTTTGTGTTACTTACTCATTCAAGGTAAAATCGACACCGATGCTATCACTGTGGTGCCCATGTACATGAAGACGCACTTCGTGATCGCCGAGGGCCTGAAGGGGACGCCGCCCAACTTGTGGGCCAACATGAGGCAGCACTACATCAACCGGGTTCAGCACCTCGACTTTGAGCACGTCAATGGCAACATGGGTAAGCACTGCATGCACCCAGTGACATGATTAATCCAAACCTCACATAATCGGAACTATGGTTTTGCAAAATGAGTCTTTCAACGAAAATAATTATCTAGATTTGATTCTACATATCTAACTTAGATACTGGTGCACTTATTAAACATTTGTCGCCAGATAGAAGGGAATACTGAGGCAATTTAATATATGTTACTGCAGAACCATATGGTGGAGATAGTGTTAGCATGCTTTCCTAAATTAATTTGGCATGTTTGCACTTTAAATATCTCAAGAGTTAGCCATTTAAAACCAAAGTTATTTCAAACTAAAAGTAAGGTAGATTATAACGATCAACCTAATATATTTATCTTTAAAGAAATGACAGAAAGTAAAAACCATCGTACTATGCAACTTTAAATGCTTGAATTCGCCATAGACTTTTAAAATAAACTACATTTTGCACTAAACAAGCACAATAGCAATCCGGTCCTCAGGTTTTGATGGCTAGATTGAAATGATTTTACCGGACATAATCATACCCCCTTGACACAGTGTATAGATTAACCAATTAGAATGACTGACTCAGTAGAACACGCGCCCAATGGCCAAGTTAAACCAAAGACTTACAAAATCGACAATGGTCAATGCTTTGCTTTGTGTTCTGTATTAGAAAGATAAGGCAAGGACTGGTTGGCTCAGTGCCACGATAATCTGACTGATTGATGGTTTAAGGTCATTGTTGGAAGCACATACAGGGCGTAAAGTTAAATTTTAATCTGTACCATTGGTTTCACGAAAAAAATAGTGTTGATCAGCTTTATATGTATTATGTTGACCTTAGATATTGCTAGGTTGGTTGGTTGTTGGAATTTAAAATCCAGGCAACATCTATGGTCATATCAGGAAGGGGTATAAGGGTCATTCTCAGAAACTGTGTACCACATTTTTCGTTTCCACATCACATTGTTAATGATTTTGCCTTCTTTTTGGGGGATATTAATTATTGTTGACTCTGTGTTTTAATTATGTTAGGAATACTACATGTATTTAATCTATCCCACAAAATGTATCCAAAATATGCTTATATGAGTTTATGCTGAAGTAAGAATAAGGAAATTTGCATATCGACACCATACAAAATATATTTCAACTTTTTTTCTTGTAAGAAACATTTCTCTTGTCTTAAGTGAAATCAATCAAATTTTGTTTGTATTTATTGTGTTAAAATGCTATGGATGTGTGTTAAAATTATGTTATGGATGTTACACGGTTAATTTCAACAGCTTTCTCATTTTGTATAAGATCAAAATCAAAAAGCGAAAATCAAAAATGTCAAGTCTGACATACACACAACATTTAAACCTTGATATCTATATTGATTCTACTATTTTTTTAAAAATGTTTTCTGCTATTATTTGGAGTGTTTTCACTTTTCGTTTCCATGTCACAAAAGTGGTACATAGTTTCTGAGAATGACCCATAACCTTAAGCCCCAATAAACTAATACATGGTTTAAAAAAAAATGCTGTTTCAGATATAATGCTGTACGACAACCAAGTGGCAGCCGGAAGTACAGATTATGACCTAATGATGCCGAAGGCTTACGTGCGCCATCCGAGCATTGTCAACCAGGGTGGTCGCTTTTCCTCAGAGGGCACCATCAAGCCTGCCCCTAGATGTGAACCCAAGTACTACCCACTGAAGACTCGAACCCTGAGCAGCTCAGAGGCCGAGAACAGCCAGCCACCTTCACAGCAGCAAAAGCAAATAGTTCGGCAGCAGGCGCAGCCGGAGCATGCACAACAGGGTCTGCAAGAGCAGCAGCGTCAAAGTCAACAGCAATGCCCCCGCGAATCGACCTACCAGCGGATTCAACTCCAGCCTCCACACCCACACCCGGAACAACATCCCGCACAGCAACATCCAACACAACAACAGCACCTGAGCAAACAACAACCCATGGTGCAGCAACAGCACACTGCACACCAACACCAACTTGCACAGCAGCAACATTACGCAGAGCGGCAGCAACACCAAGCACAACATCATCAAATGCTCCAGCATCAAATGCAACAGCATCAGGCACAGCATCAAGGACCACAGCCCTACCACCAGCAAACCCGTCAGGGCAGTGAGTACACATGTCTAACGCATGCACGGCCTAGAATCGAGCCTCAGCCGAGCACCAGTTGTCCTCCGGGAACTTACCGGCCGCGGGCGAACGGCCAGTCGTCACTGCAATGTGGAGCCGCCACCGCCATCATAATAAAGGGAGGTCTCACTACGGAGAATCAAGGTGAGCTGGTGCAGGCTCTGCGAACGCTCTCTGTGACGCGACAAGCCCGCCTATCAGACTCTTCAACGGACTCCTCAACGACATCTACCAACTCGACCACTTCGACCACCAACTCGGACCAGTCTTCGTCCAGCCCGGCCAAGGTGGCCTCGCCCTTGCCCTGTCCGCTGCACGGCTCGGGCCCCATAGTGGTGCACGGGGCCCAGCCTCGCCCAGCACACCCGCACCCACGCACGCATCCGCACTCTGAGTCAGACTCGGGCAAAGGGTCGCAGTACGCGCCCGAGGACCTCGCCTCTTCGGACGACTCGGACGATGTCTTCTACAACAACAATGACGAGGCCGCCCGGCAGTACCATCGCCTTGCCAACCGCCTGCAACCGCTGCGTCGCAACCGCAGCGAGAGCGACGCCCCACGCATCGGTAGCACACACCAGAACGGACGGCACCCAGCCGGCGTGCGACCCAACTCGACGTCGGCCATCCCGCCCCCCATGGACAACGTGGCGTACTTCACCTTCCCGACCGTGCTGCCTAACAAGCGCTTCAAATCACTCGATGATATCCCCGAGGACGTCTCCGGGCTGAGCGTGGAAGAGGTGGCCGAGTGCCTGCGTCTGCTGAACCTAGGCGTGTACGTTGCGCTGTTCGCAGCGTACCGGGTAGAC
Organism: Branchipolynoe longqiensis; assembly: GCA_030323885.1. Classification (NCBI taxonomy): domain Eukaryota; kingdom Metazoa; phylum Annelida; class Polychaeta; order Phyllodocida; family Polynoidae; genus Branchipolynoe; species Branchipolynoe longqiensis. The sequence continues at coordinate 135,437,548 of CM059186.1, forward strand.
GGAGACCTGCTCAAGACCTTCACCAGCCACGACCTCCATAAGAAGTTTGGCATCAGTGCCGGCATTGCCAAGAAACTGGAGCGCTTTGCTAAGCACGGCTGGCGGCCGAGGCTCAACGTGAGTCCCTGCAGCTCTCCGATTAAACTGAAGCGATAACATGTGATTTTTAGCCCGGTATTTATCTGGAAGTGAATGCGAATGAATGATGAAGGGTGGATATTGATATCGACAAGGATTAACTGCAAGAGACATTACTTCGGATTAATCACCCTGATGAAGGATGTAACATGAACTCCAATTGGATTCTGCGGTATTAGATTCTAAGACGAAGCATGTAACATGAACTCCGATTGGATTCTGCTGTATTAGATTCTAAGACTGACATGACATATATCTATATATCAGCAATATTAGCTAAACAAACATGATTAATGAAATCCTGAACAAATATACAAACAGAAATCCATATATATATACAATGAATTTCTTTCGCTGCATAAAAAGGGGACAATACCTGGAGGTGGCACAGTAGATACCTTACTTGATGGTTGATTTAGAATTTTAAGGAGTTTAAGAAATTGTTGTGAGACTTTATGAGCCGCCAAAATGATGTTTTACCGTTATATTACAGATCACGCATTTCCGGTTCAGACTGCATTTGCGTTACTTGGCAGAAGGTGCAAATTGTTCACACGGTGTGTATCATTCATAACAAGCCTGTACCAGCCATATGGGTTATGTTAATAACAGTCGTTGCTGTAAATTAACTGCTGCTAGATATTGTCCTTCTGAGTCAACATTAACTCAGATTATTGTAGTAAACACATTCACTCTAAAACACGATATTATTCCATGTTCTGTAACCCATTCCATGTAAACCATGTGTTTGGTACTTCTGTAAGACATGTTCCCCGCGTGTACATCCCCCCCCCCCCCCTCCCAAGTTGGTTATTCTGGAAGGATTCATCCATCTCATATTTATGACTGCTACTTGTCTACTATGACGGAGAGCAGTTATATAACAAGATATGTTGCAGTGCTTAATGCTCATTGGTCAACAGCTTTCTCCCACTGTTCTCTCTATGCTGTCCAAATCAGGGATGAAAGTGGTCTCCGGCAAAAAAAAAGAAGCGGAAATTAGGCCGAGACCTTGGCCAAAGAGCGTGTATATAAACAGATGAGAGGGACAACTCCCGCGAAAAACGGTAACACAGGCTACAGTGGCGTTCCTGGCGGTTAGTGTTGAACAAGCCTTGAGTTTGCCGGTACGCTCAGTGCAAAACATTTGTTTTTATTCAAAATTAATAGAAATCCAGAACCCTAACCGTATAAATTCAATATAATCTTGTTGGTACACATGTTTTCTATATGTGTACTAAGCGGCTTGTTTCTATTTGGTGTAGTTTTAGAGATATTTCACTTTTTCTGTAGGAAGATTGCACACGACCATTGACAATGCCTTGAGTTTGCCGTACGCGTAGTGAAAAACATCAGTTTTATTCCAAATTAATAGAAATCCAGAACCCTAACCATATCAATTTAATATAATCTTGTTGGTAAACATGTTTTCTATGTGTATTCCAATCAGTTTGTTTCTAGGTGGTGTAGTTTTAGAGATATTTCACTTTTTCTGTAAGAAGATTGCTCACGGCCATTGACAATGCCTTGAGTTTGACAGCTGTGTCATATACTGTTCAACAACCACCACTTGGAGCGCCACAGTCTGCAGATGTTACATGCTCTAGTATGGGAGTTGTCCCTCTCATCTGTTTATATACACGCTCTCTGCCTTGGCGCCACCTATCGGGTTCTGTAGAACCAATGGCAAATTTCCCCATCTAGAATTAGCAGTCAGGGAATCACGGGAAAATGCCGGAAGTCAGGTTTAAATATCCCTGTTGTGATTGCATTACCGCCATGCGTTGTTTGAGTTTTATGTTCTATAGCAACATCTAAGGTCATATAAGAATGGACTCGAACAAACCAATTGCTGTCACACATATACAGGCATTTCCTGAACGGTAATAAGTGAATATAAAGAAATCGTGGAAATCCGCGAAATCGCGGAGATCTTTCATCATTGCCAAATGGCCTGACGGTGGGTACACAGGCGGGTAGTGATGGCAACACCCCGTACATGCCTTAGGAAAGACTATGATAGTAGATGGATATTAGCACTCACATTGCAACCGTCACGACGACACAAGTAGTTGTTTGGATAGGAAAGAAGATACATTTCACCACAACAGGTTTAGTGTTATGCTTCCAAGGTAGCAGGACTTCCCAATATCTAGCATAGCCGTACACATGCAGCAAGCTGCCCCCTATACTACTTACACTTCGGGTATATATCTTAAAACCCATGAGAAGGGATAACCGCACATCTACTGGTGTGAACGAGGTATTTATTAGTAAATTCTAGGCACTTGGTGGATTCAAAGGATTTGTGTGTATTCAATATCATTGGTGGTGCTTCTGCTATTGTGCGTAATATTTAAAGATTAACCCCCAAAAACATACTAAACAAAGCTGCCAATTGGCCACTCCGCAATGGTTATTCTCGGACAGATTGATATTAAACATTATAGTGCATGACTGTGAAGAACCTGCCTTAACGTAGTTAGTTCTAAGAGAAAAATATTTGATAGCGCTTGACGTCTTTTTAAAAATTATATTTTTTATTTTGATATAGTCGCCCGATTTGTTTCAAGTTGCATTAAAAGGGACCCGTTCGAATTCCCTGCGTGGAATGGGATACATTCATTTAATTTTAAGTATTATTACCAATAGATGCTTGACATTAGTCCCAGCAAAGACGCTTAGAAATGACTAGTAACCATGGTGACTCCGGCCCGCAGTGCTGCTGATTAGTTTTCATATTATTCCCGTGTCAGTAACATTCTTCTTCTTGATGGCGATCATATCGATGCTGGTCATACGAGTATGCGATGCAGTTTTGTGAATAAAGGTTTCATTGACAAAAGCTGCAATTTACTTTATTAACAAAAATGTTAACCTTTAAAAATCCCCACTCAAAATTAACAAAAATTAAAACTTAAAATACAAGTTTCGCAAACTTAACTGTAATTGTCTTAAAATGTAGTTAACAAAATATTTTCTTAACTAAAAAATATTAATTACAATTTCAAATAAATCAATTAAACAAGAGCCTTCCCTACTTAACATATAAACTACTCCAATATAATGGGACACAGACAACAGAAACACCATATTAGATTTGATGTTTATTCCTTCTCACCGTCTCCTACAGATCATTCATTCACCCTGCACACAACTCCCATTAATACACCTAACCCCCCCCCCCCCCCACCCTCCACGTGACCATGCCCCAATTGTTAAACACTACTATAACTCAATACATTCCGCATCACCCCCCCCCCCCCCTCCCCAATACATACGCAGGGATGAAAGTGGTTACCAGCAAAAATCGCAGAAATCAAGACGAGATTACACCGAACGCGGATTCCCCCCATAGGATTAGCAAAGTCATGGAATCGCGGGGGAAAATGCTGTTCAATTATCCTTGTTGCGCCTCTATTATCGCCCATATCTAACTCTTTTCTTGCTTGGGTTTTCTATTCTACCAACATCTTAGGTCATATACACACAGGATTCGAATACAATTGTTGTCATATACATCCAGATTACTTGACATTTTTTAAAACGTTAATCGGTAAACATAAAAAAAGCGCGGAAATCGTGGATATCTTTCATCCTTGCATATGCGCGTCCCCCCGACCCATTTCCACCCCCATCCCCTCCCACCCACTATACAACCCGCATCATCTTGGCTTGACGCGCCTCCATCAGCTCCTCCTCCTGTAGCCGCACGAGCTCCTGGTGCTCCTCGAGGAACTGGCCGTACTCGGTGGCCTCCAGGTGGCGCACCACCTGCACACCACAGCTGTGTGCCGCCCCGATCACAGCGCAGCACACCTTCTCTAGCGGCACATTCTCCCACACCGGGTCGGCGCTCTTAATGACGGCGATCTCGTACACGTGCTTCAGCGACACCTTCCCCGCCACCTCCTGACCTGCAACCGGCAAGTGTGACACGTCAGCTTGCCTAACCATGCCAGTGTGTGTGTGTGTGTGTGTGTGTGTGTGTGTGTGTGTGTGTGTGTGTGTGTGTGTGAGTGTGTGTGTGAGTGTGTGTGTGAGTGTGTGTGTGTGTGTGTGTGTGTGTGTGTGTGTGTGTGTGTGTGTGTGTGTGTGTGTGTGTTTGTGCGTGTTTCGGTGAGGGGGGTCACACTGCACATGACTACACATACACAGGGTCCGTACACATGTGAAGATATGGAAATCAAGGATATTTCAAGGCTGTTTTAACAAAAAAAGACTACTTTCATTTGGATTTTGTCTAAAATCGCCATTCCGAATGAAGATTTCAGACTAATTTAGATCAGTGGAGACAGTTTAATTGATTTCAAGACTAAGTAACCAAAATACGTTTAAATTCAAGGGTTTTCAAAGCCTTGAAATGGGGCAAATGAAGTTCAAGACTCATCATTAATTACGTTTGAGTCGTAAACACTATGATTTTATTAATAAAATTACAACTGCAGTCTAGTAGAGGCATAGCTGGGAAAAAACTATACGATTTTCAGCGTATTTTAACCACCAATTGTTCTATAATAATAATAACAACTTATACTTGCTATCACTTCATCGCTGCATTATTGCCTACAGCTCATTTGTGCTAATTCTAGTTCTAAAGGATAGCACTATAGATAGCGAATTTATGTCAGGCATATTTACATAATTATCATTTATATAGCTTAACCGTGGTCACTGATGACATCATTTCCAGGGGGGCGGGGAGAGGGGAGAGGGGAGAGAGAGGCGAGAGAGAAGAGAGCAGAAGCGAATAGGAAGTAGAGAATGGTGAATAGGAAGTAGTGGACGCGGACTTCGGGTTCTCTAGAGCTGACACAGTGCTGGGCCGGTAATAAGAGACGCAAACATCTAGAAGCTTCCGGTTGCCGAGACTTGGGAGATTCACGCCGTCATTTAAAGCTGCATAGTCCGATGAAGCATAGCATTTTCAAAACCAAAACAATTATCTCAAATTGATTCTAGATATCTAACTTAGATAATGATACACTTATTAAACATGCGTTGCCACATAGAAGGGAATACCGAATAAAAATAATAGAACATGTTACTGATGAAGCCTGTGGTGTTGGAGTTTTGGCAAACTTGCCAAAACTAATTTGACATATTTGCAATTCAAATATCTCAAAACCTAGCCATTTAAAATAAAAGTTACTTCAAGCTAAAGTAATGTAGGTTATAACAATCAATTTAATATATTTATCTCAGAAAAATAGCAGAAACTCAAAACCATCGGACTATGCAACTTTAAACTCACTTATTTTACTGTTCTGCCCAGAACCCCCACCTTTTTCTCAAATGTTAGGAAGATTATTCGGGATCGTAGGGAGGCTTTTGAGGTGTAGTCTGGGCCAGAATTCTGTTATTGACCACAAATCTGCATTAAAGAAAAGGGGACAAAAAATGGAAACAGGTATCTATACAATATACTGCTGCCCCATTATAACACAAGCTTCCCCATTATAACACTTACCTGTCTTCATAGCTCCCTTCTTGATTCCTGCCGCATGCAGTATAAAATAGGACATGGGTGGTTGGTGATACACAATCTTGTAAGTTCGATCCGGCTAGAAAGCAAAAGTACAATAACAAGAGTTCAGTAACAGCTGTTAAAAGAGCACAGATGCATTGAACCTGCTGTTCGAAATAAGCATGTGTCAAAATGAAGATATTCAGACAAGAAGTTAGTGGATTACTGAATTTAAGCACGATTTCTTGGAAATTATTTATGCAACTGGAAGTTTATCTATAATACACGTGTGGGCAAATATTATTATGCAAAATAATGGTGGTTTCTTTTTATGCTTGATATGACAACAATATTCATTTATATTTTTTTAAAGTTCCGTCTTAAATATATGTTGATTCGTAAACCAATTAGGTTTCTGATACCATCATATTTCTTACCATCAGATGACATTGTCACAGTAAAAAACAACATAGACTTGCATTACGACCATACAATTTAAATTGTTAACTGGGAACATCGAGTTAGGTGCACTTACATTGACGTAAATACGAGTGGGTAAAGGCACTCCAACTTTAATGTCTTTTGTCCTTTCGTTGAAGTCTTTGCAGAAGGGTCCAATTTGAACATTTCTCTGTATCAAAATAATACCAAATGTTTTATAAATAAGTAGGTCTTCTTGTATCGGAGGCACTTCTTACGAGTGTTTGATGTATATACGGGTCACTCTCCTCAAACCTGATCAGAAGTGGGACACGGAGGGTGAAAATGTAATATTTTTTTTTTTTTAAACATTTTGAGGTTGCAAATGAAAGCTGGAAACCTTGTCTTTACAGATATGCAAAATAAAGATTTATGAGAAACAAAATAATGGTGTAAACAGTGGTTAAGTTGTGTCACCTGGTAAGTAACAGACGACATCTCTCTTTGCTTGTGCGTAATGCAGACACCACACAGTCGGTTTACTAACAAATGTGTGCAGAATTCCATAAATCCATATTCAGGATGTAGCATTTACATTGAGAAAAAAAGTAGTTCCCAGATGTGCTTCATTCACTCAATATTAACGCGTAATAATCGTGTCGCACTAGACACGACCAATTAGACACGAGACACAGATTTGGTTGTAATTTGTGAGGACAACAAAACAGAGATTTTGTATTTAAGCATGTATGCATGTTAATAAATACTTCCTTTTGCGTTGGCAACTGTTTTGTACGAGATATCAATGCATTACACAATGTTACTATTAGTAAACATCCCACCAAGTCCCATTGGTCATGTCACAAATGGCTGCTGTTGAAATGTGCTTTTTTGGTTCTAGAATACTTGACCACAAAACACACATGTAATTTATGTTATTTCTGGCATAAAATCTGAACAGGAATATGAAAAGTACATGAAAAATAAATAAGTAGAACACTTATTATTTATGTTTTAACATCCCATCCCAGTATGACCAGATTTAAGGAGTGAACCCAAATACATATCGTTTATACAGGTTTAAAAAAAAAAAAACACGTTATCACACTGAACTGAAAATGTACAAATAAAATCTGACTAAACACTGGTCAGTACTTGTATCGCACTAAATTTAGAGACTTAAAAACGTAGAAATATACTGTGAAGGGTTTTGCACTGATCTCCAGCCTTCTTCACAGATAGTGCCGTGCAGGCTTTTTAGCAGATGGTGAAAGGGGTCATTTCTGTCGAAACTGATCTTATTACAATATTAATTTAATATACATTTAAATCTAGAATAATCTCAGCCTGGTTTTCAAATGAAATTGAATATTTAATAAATATTCAAGATTGGGTTTAATCATTTGTTTAGAGTTATTTCAGAAGAGGATGATGAAAAGAGCCGTCCCTCACATATTCCCATCTAGGGACTGCTGCAGCCCTTGAAGTTGAACTGGAGGTAAATTTGAAGTTGAAGGTAAATTTCCCTACATTTGTACACTTATGTAATATACCACACTTTTTTCTGCATAAACTTGGTATTTAGTGTCTAAATTTTGTTCTTTGAAGCTTAATAATTATCTGAACATCAATATTAATGTTTTCAAGTTCCTCAAGTCTGTGCCCCCCTGCTTGCACACCAGTCACTTCCCTGAGTCAGTCCCTTCACTTAGTCCTTGGTGATCTAATCCGCAGTCAAAACCATTAGTTAGATTCCATGAGCTCTTAAAGGTTAATTAGCCACCCACAAAGCTTAATTACCCACCAACATTGTTCCTATTGCTCATATCAAGTGATTGTTTGAATCATTTAATGGTATTTTTGGGCATAACTTATTTATTATTTCCCCCCAAAAGACCATAAATCTGATGCATTCTGGGTATTTGAACAAAAAAGTTCAAATCCCTACCATATATAAAACCTATATATTATTAGATAACGAGGCTAGAATAAATCAACATTTGAGTTAGAGTGCTACATGTCAAATACTAATCTCGGATGTTTTGTCATTGTTGGTGTGAACCAATTACCATAATTTTTATATAAATACTAAAATAGAGTGCGATGTGATGCTCACGATGTGATCTTCAAAACTTCATTAATGATCAAGTTCATGGTCATGGACATGATGATACAGCGACGGCATCTCTGTCGCCTAGTCGGGCAACCCAATAAAGCTTCCATGAACGCATGATTTCACAAGTCAGCACCCGTCCTGGTATGATTTTAGGTTTAGATGTAAAACCCCAACCACTTAACATAATTATCTTATGACGACGCATTGTCGTTAAAACCTTATGTAGGTATGTATTTATTGTTTCTCTGGGATTTAAAAAAAAAATCGAGGTTTGAAAAATTTGGAACGATCGTAAAATATAATTTTACCAAATACTTTTCATGAAAAATTTAATATTGCATAAAAAATTCTTTCTCTACAAATCTGTGTAGATTGGTAACCACCATTTAGCACTCACTCTCAGCAGTTTTGACTTAACCATATGGGTATGCTAATTAGATAAATAAATTTTTAAAAGATTTTCTACATGTGGATATAGCTTAAAGACAACATCATCACATTATAGATATTAGCATTCTGATCATTTTGATACAAAAATCAAGTCAATATCTAAAATAGAACCAGATATATTAATTTTCTAAAGATTTTGTCAAGGTCGGTTAGTGAAAATCACACTATTTGTTATATTTGATGTCAAATTGCTCAACAAATATTTATTTGTAGGGTCTGAAGAAAATTGAGATAAGAATTTGTACAGGAAATAATAAGTTAAAATAATAATGATGTGATTAAAATGTAATTTGCCTTCAGCAGGCAGCCTCAAACATCAGGATTTAAGCATTTGCAGAATCATGAAAAATGCGTGTAGAATTAAGGGCACAAATTAAATATTAAAAAAAATCATAACCAAGGGACTAATACAAATAATAGACCAATTTTCCATGTATAGAGGGAGTGCACGTGACGTCAACACCCAGTGGATAGCCATCTTGGATTACGCTTAATACCACCTATGGCGCCCCCTGTCTTATACCAAGAACACTGGCCACCACTCAATCAATCAATAGTTCCATCCTCTAGTCGAGGGTTGGATGCAATGGTTCTCCACTTGTCCCGATGTTGTGCTGTTCTGATAGACTGTGAATAATTCAAGCCTGTCCACTGTGAAATATTTGTAAACCATGATGTTCTTGGTCTCCCTCTCCCTCTGCTGCCATTCACCTTCCCTTCCAACAATGCACGGTATATTGAACTCTGACGAATGATGTGGCCAAAATAAATAAGTTTCTTTGTCTGTATAGTGGCAAACAAGCTTTTCTTATTTTTAATTTTTCTGAGAACTTCTTTGTTGGTGATCTTCTTTGTCCATGATATTTTCATCATCCTTCGATAAGTCCACATCTCAAATGCTGCTAAACGTTTGTACATTTTCTTAGAGATTGTCCATGTCTCTGCCCCATACATTAGAGTAGACCACACATAACACTGAAGAATACGCTTCCTTGTTTGTATTAATATCTTGCTTGATGTCAACACTCTATTCATTTTGGAGAATGTTGTTCGGGCTATTGTTATCCTTCTTTTAATTTCTTCCTCACATCTCCCATCATTTGTAATCTTTTGTCCGAGATATATGAATTCGGATACTTGTTCTATGTTTGTGCCATCTATGGTTATATTGACATTTGGTTTATCTGTCTTTTTACTTATAACCATTGTTTTGGTCTTCCTGGCATTCATCTTCATGTTGAATAGTATTCCAGCTTTATTGATTCTATTCACTATATCTTGTAGGTTTTTCTCACTGTCTGCTAGTATTACACTGTCATCGGCATATCTAAGATTGTTGATGTTCATGCCACCTATTGTCACTCCCTTGCAATCTTCAATGTGTCTGAAAATCATCTCTGTGTACAGGTTAAATAGACATGGTGACAATACACACCCCTGTCGAACTCCTCGTTTAATCATAGCTTCATCCGATAGGCCCTGCTCCATTTTTATAAATGCACGTTGTGTCCAGTATAAGTTCACAATTAGTTTAATGTCTTTGCCATTGACACCAATATCTTGTAAACATTTGATTAACAGTTAATGATTGACTCGGTCGAAGGCCTTCTCATAGTCAATAAAGCAGGCATAAACATCCTGGTTCACTTCACAATAACGTTCACAAATCATTCTCATATTGAAAATCCCTTCACGTGTACCTCTTCCAGATATAAACCCACTTTGTACGTTACTGATTTGTTCTTCAATTTTCTGTCTGTTTCTCAGTAAAATTATTTTCAGCATCATCTTCAACATATGACTCATCAGGCTTAGTGTTCTGTACTCAGTACACAATGTTGGTTTTAGCTTCTTTGGGAGTCGTACAAATATGGATTCATTCATATTCAATGGTATAAATCCAGTCTCATAGATGTCAGTTACTAGCTTATGAATGATTTGAATCCCCACTTCATCTAGTCCTTTTTATCATTTCTGATGTTATCTGGTCACTTCCAGGAGCCTTACCTGCCTTTAGATCATTGATAGCCTTCTCAACCTCTGATACTAATAAAATATTCCCATCTTCTTTCTCAATTGTGGGTGGGTTCCCTCTGTCATCATTGTATAGTTCGTTTACATATTCTTCCCATCTGGACTTTATTTCATCTTCTTCAAAGAGCATTTTGCCGTCTTTGTTCTTGATACATTTACTGCTTCTCTGTCTGTATCCTTGACCTGTTATCTCTTTCACTTTCTTGTGCATCTCTCTTGAACGATGTTGAGACTCAAGTTGTTCCACTACTTCACACTTCTTATTCCACCATTCATCTTTAGCTTTTTTGCATTCATCTTCTATTTCATTCTTCAGGTGTTTGTATTTAGGTGGATCAGTGGTTTTCACTGGGCCTACCTAATTGGCAGCTGCCAAAGTATGTGGCGCCACCTAGCTGGTACTGCCCGAACCTATCTAATTCTTTGACAGAGCATCCAAAGTGTCAACACACTGCGCTTTAGCAACGATGTGAGCCTACATGATTAAAACTCCCCTCCATCAAAAAACACGTTTCCCCGACCTGTTGAGGCCAAACTACTCAAAACAGTGACAAATAAACCAATAAATCGGTAAATAAACACAATGTAAGCAGTTCCAAGCCTTTCATTTTTTTGTGTTTTTTTTAGGTTCGGATGGGCCCAATTAAGTAACAACCTAAAAACGCCCATATCTTCCTTAATATTAGAGCGATTTTGACAAATGAAGTACCATTTTGTTTCAAATTAAATATCCTAACAGATGAAGTCCATTAAATTAAACTCAGACATGCTTTTAAAAACCACTTGGGATACCTAATATGAGGAAAAGAAGTGGACCTAGGGCTGACCCCTGAGGTACACCACAGCTTATTTTTTCCTAATTTGATATGGCCCCATTTACTGTGGTGCATTGTTTCCGATTTTCTAGGTAGCTTGTTAGCCATTTCCCTGTTAGTCCTTTTATTCCCATTTGGGATAGCTTGCTAATTAGGATAGTGTGGTGCACCGTGTCAAAGGCTTTGCTGAAGTTGATGAATGCTGCACCCACTAGTTTCTTTTTGTTGATATTGTTAGAGATATCGTTTATTAAGTTAGCTATTGTTTTTATTGTCGAGTGTTTTTTTTCTGAACCCGCCCTCTTTGCTGTTTAGTACTTTGTGTTCATTTAGGTGGTCCATAACATGTCTATGCATTACTTTTCCCATTAGTTTACCAGGTAGTGGTAGTATAGAGATCGGTCTATAGTTACCCAGGGTTTGTTTGTCCCCCCCCCCCCCCCCCCCCTTGTGGAGTGGGGTTACTTTGGCTATCTTCCAGCAGTCTATGTACGTGCCTTCTCGGAATGACTTACTGAAAAGGTAACATAAGATATCTGGGATGCATCCAAGTGCATCCTTCAGTACTATACTCAATATGTTTTCGATGCCTGACGGTTTGTTGGAGTCATTCTTTTAAAATGAGACTTTTATTTCTTCTATTGTGGTTTGGCAGTCCCCAATGGCTACGTTTAGTGTTGGTGCTTTCGTGGCCCAATCAGAGTTAAATTTTGTGGATAGCTTATTTCCTATTGTGGAGAAATGTTTGTTTATTTTGTTTGCTGCATCACTGTTGTTGATTTCAATTCCCTCATTGTTGTATAGGGTAATTGAGTCTTTATTTTTGTTGTTTGGGATTAGTATCTTTACATTTTGCCCATTGTTGATCTGTTTGACCATGTACTTTCTCTTGGCTTTCCCCACTGATTTCTGGCTCCGATTTTATGCTTTATGGTAGTCTTCTATGTGTTGTAGACGCCCGCTTGTTTTGAGCTATTTTACCTGTTTTGTATTTGTCCATAATTGTGCTGATTAATTTTGAGGTTACCCATGGCTCTTGATTATTTTGGATTCTTAGTTTTTTTTTTATTGGGAGGTAGTGTCGAGATGATTTCTCACTTCCCCAATGATAGCGTCCTATTGGCGATTTACATTCATGTCGGTTGGGATTGGTAGTTTAAAAGTTGTTTCCAGGTGGGCTGCTAGTGCTTCCTTTGTGTAGTTTTTGTATGATCTTATCATATGGGGCATGGTTTTCTTTTGGGTTTTTATTTTCTTTCTAGTAATATATATCAGTTCATGGTCACTGATGCCTCAGTTCCTAGTTCCTGAGGTGTGTGTATGGTTTGAGTCTGTTATTATTAGGTCTATTATTTGTTTTTATTGTTTGTCTTGTTTGAAATCCCCCAGTAGGAATATCTCAGCTTTTGCAAGATTTGACATACTATCAAGGGACTTTTCTAGCTGTGTGGTAAATGCTTCGATGTTCCCATTTGGCGTCTATATAGACTCCCTACAGCTATGTTCGCTTGTTTCTCATTGTTTATTAGTGTCCATATTAACTCACTATTTGTATCTGACCTATTTGCTTCTTGTAGTGTTTTATGTTTTGAGTTTAGTTTTTTTTGGGTGTATATTGCAACCCCATGACCCTTTTTTTGTGTTTGTGCATTTGTCAGTGTTTTTCTGTCCTCTCTCACAAGCCTGTACCCACTAATTTCTAGCAGTTGATCACTATGCAGCTCATGAAACCATGTTTCTGTCAGTGTCAACACATCAAATTTACATATAGCTAAGAGTAGCTTAATGGTGTCAAGTTTACTGTAGGTACTTTGGCAGTTTAGATGGGCAAAATGTAAGCCTCTGCCTAGTCTACAGTCAATCTCCTCCACCATATTTGTGCGGTGATTTAGATATATGGGAAGAGGGTTTTCTTTTCTAGTGTGGTTAGAGAAGTTATTTTGATTTTCAGCTTGTCTAATGGTCATCCAACTCGTTCTGCTGTCAACATTTGCACCGCCAGTGCGTGCGGACATGTTGTTGTTCTTTTCCACGATTTGTAGGGTGGATGTAATCCAATATGGCCACCGGAAGTTGTCTCGTGACGTCATTACACCCCCTCTATATATTTGTAATCAGAATGATAAGAGCTTTCTAACTGTACCATTTGCAAATTAACTTCATGAAAAGAAAAATTCAGTTTGGAGTACCTATTAATTAGGTATGTCAGATACCGATAGGGGCACGTCGGTCACCATGTCTATAGTAAAATGTTCCTGCATTTTCACCATTCTAGTCTTGACTAATGGGGCTGTCACACTACGACGTAACGACGTCGGCATAGGGAGAACGTGAAGAACGTTGAACTTCTCGGCGTGGTATGCAAATTTGGGCACAAGTTGAACGTGGATGCAGCGTAGTGGACGAGAGAGTAACGGCGGTAAAGCGTAGTGATAGCGTCATTCAACGAGAGAGGACAACGTAATGACGCTCACGGAACGTTATTCCATCGCCAGAACTACGTTGCTTTACGTTACTTACATCATTAAACGTTGGCGAAACGCTGAACGTACGTTCTCCTGACATTCCCATTACGCCGCATGGACGTTTCCACCGGCTTTAATGTGGGTCAACGAGTGGAACGTAGTGAGGAACGTTTGACTAACGTCCGTTTAACGTCATTGACGTTCGCCGAACGTGTACAAACGTACGGCGAACGTAAACCGTTACGTTTGTGTCACGTCGAAAGTTTTGAACAGGTTCAAAACCTTGACGCGCACCGACGTAACACGACGTAACGTGACGTAGCTCGATGTCATCATAACGTAATCCAACGTAGGTCAGCGTAATGACGAAACGTGATCATGTCAGGCTTACGTTTGCTCGTTACGTCGTAGTGTGACAGGGGTATAAAGTACTTTCGCATTGGAATATTTTCATGAATTTTATATCACTGGAAAGAACATGACCTAATGTCACCGAAAATATACATTAAAATACCAAAATCAAAATACTTAGAGCATAGAAAGCTGTAACAATGTGGCAAAGGTCACAGTTTATTATAATGGTGAATCCAGACTAAATTTAACAATTAAGCCAACATTAGAAATGCCATAACTTTCTCCCCATTTAAGATATTTTCAAAATTACAACAGATTCGAGTTTGTCTCAGCAAGATCTGTTGAAAGAGCTTAAATTTATCTTGTTTGTTGTGTTTTGAAAGTTTAGCTGATCTACCTATATTAACATATATTTATGTATCTATCTACAAAGTCTGGTAAAATTCTATCGAATGACAGTATTATTACTAAATTAGACAATCTTGGTCACACATTTTTACTTACTTACTTTACTGTTTTAAATTATAAAATAATATTTAAACATGACCTCAAAATTGTTCATATTTGACAGTTTAAAAACGCCATAACTTTCTTAAAGCGGCCAGCTATCTGCCGCGTGGAAAACAAACGAACTCGGAAATAGTTCAGATGTGTGCCACAGGGGTGGTGCATGCTTAGTACTGAACCTTTCCACTTGGTGGTGTACAGGAGGGTGACCTAGATGAGGGTAAAGCGAGTTCAGCATCTCGGGCGCGCGGTGGTTGATGGGAAGTCATCGGGATAAACAAACCCACGTGCATCATTATTGCATGACTACGCGCAGTGCAAAACGTTAGTTTCATTCAAAATTAATAAAAATCCAGAACCCTAACCTTATCAATTTAATATAATCATTTTGGTAAACATGTTTTCTATATGTGTACCAAGCGATGTGTTTCTAGGTGGTGTGGTTTTAGAGATATTTCACTTTTTCTGTAAGAAGATTGCTCACGGCCATTGAGTTTGCTGGAACGCGCAGTGCGAAACGTTAGTTTTATTCAAAATTAATAGAAATCCAGAACCCTAACCTTGAGGAAATATATTTGTGTAATGTGAAATATATGTTAGTACAATTGCATTGCATAATTCAATGAGAAACAGATATAGATGAAAAACGTTTTTTTGTTGTTGAATATAAAAAAAGGTTCTGCGGTGGAGGGGGTTTGAACCCACACAACCAAACAACTTCTAATCACAAGTCCTACACTCTAACCACTAGGCCACAGAGACCACACATAATTACTATTTGTGTAGAGGACATCACATATAAAACGTGTGTGTGTACGTGTTTGTTTTGTTTGTTGTTGTTTTACGTGCTAGAACCATCTAAGGTCATATCAGGACAGGTACCGACTTGTGACAGTGCGCACTAATGGCAACTTTATCGTGCCCCACTTGAATACCAGGCCACCAGCACCATGACCTGATATCCCACTCAGTCACATTGTCCTGACACTGAGCCAACCAGTCCTTGTCCTATCCTAATAATGCCAAGCGCCAGACTAGGAAGCAACAAGTATCAATTTTAAAGTCATTGGTTTGACTCGACCAGGATTCAAACTCCCACCCCCACGATCTAGCAACACCGGAGATGGATGCTCTAACTCGAATCCTGGTCGAGTCCGACCAATGACTTTAAAATTGATACTTGTTGCTTCCTAGTCTGGCGCTCGGCATTATTAGGATAGGACAAGGACTGGTTGGCTCAGTGTCATGATAATGTGACTGAGTGGGATATCAGGTCATGGTACTGGTGGCATGGTATTCCAGTGGGGCAGCACTATAGAGTTGCCATGCGCGTGCACTGTCACAAGTCGGTACCTGTCCTGATATGACCTTAGATGTTGCTAGGATGTAAAACAACACCAAAAAAACGTACGTACGTATGTACGCACATACATATGTACGTACATACGTATGTACATACATACATGCATATGTACATACATACATATGTACATACGTACATATGTACATAAGTATGTATGTACATACGTATGTACATACGTATGTATATATGTATGTATGTACGTATGTATGTACATATGTATGTACATATGTATGTATGTACATATGTATGTACATATGTATGTGCATACATACGTATGTCTGTATACATACATACATACATACATACATATGTATGTGCATATGTACGTACAAACCTTTTATATGTGATGTCCTATACACAAATAGCCTGAAGTGAGACTACTAATTATGTGTGGTCTCTGTGGCCTAGTGGTTAGAGTGTTGAACTTGTAATCTGAAGTTGTTTGGTGGTGTGGGTTCAAACCCCATCCACAGCAGAACACTTTTTACATTCATCAACAAAAAAATGTTTTTCATTTTTTCTGTTTCTCATTGAATTATGCATTGTAATTGTACTAACATATATTTTACATTACACAAATATATTTCCTGATTGAACTACTCTAAAGAAGATTGAAAATACCCCAATTTTACTCTCCCTTATCTCCACTCACCCAGCCATTTTTAAAACAACAACTGCCAGCTACTCCCAGCCTCAGAACTGACCCACTTCTGGTGGTGAAGTGTGTCCCCCTACTCTCCCCACACATATTTGGTTCCCTAAACATAAAAACCAAATAAGGTTGTGCTTGGAGAGCATTTGTCAGAGTACGGTTCCCGTCACCAGCGACCTATATCTGCTCCCTTTAATATTGATCACACAAAAATGAATTTGGTACCACATTAATATCCCCGTTAAGACCTTTTCATTGATGCCACCAAAACCGAAATCCCTTAACCTAAAATCGTTTCAATAGACCAACGTCGTTATGCAATAGTTTGAAAGGGGCGGGTGATAAGTACGCTACTACACCATATGGGCGTAATCGATTAATCGACTCTGGTCACCCGAGCCACTTTTTGGCGCATGCGCACATCCTGCAGACTCGGGTCGAATAACCGAATAAGCTTCTGCATGCTCGGGGCGGAAAAAATGGTGGCTTAATCTAAAACCTAATTATTTGTTTTAATAACCAATATAAGTACAGCAAAATAGGATTTAAAGTATTTTAGGATCGTATAAGCTGACAATCTGGGTTATTTTAAAAAAAGCATTAAAACAACGAATAGGACTTATAGTGGTACCTACAGGTACCAGCTCAGGTGTGACGTCATCGTTCCTAGCAAACCCCAGCCAAGAGGTGGGTTACTGGCGTCGGGTCGTTTTGCACACGGCACGTGTTTTTGTCGACTCCACTCGCGGTGTTCGATTTGAAATTCAGACGACTCGGGTGACCCGAGTCGCCCGGGTCGTGTTAATTGATTTAAATTTTTTATTTTTTTTTTTAATTGACGAGGTATTTACTCTGCCCATAACGTATAAGCTCCTGTCAGGGTGCTTGTTTTCAACGCTGGACAGCTGTGGTGCTGTCTTGATCTGTTCCTTTGCCCAGGAGTGTTTACCTGTGTCTGCTCGGGTCAGCCTTCTGCAATTTTGGTTGTTAGTAATAGCCTATGTTAGTTTTTTTGTAATTTTACATTTTTTTGTTGTCTAGTCTGAGTTTAATCTGTAATTTAATTGTCAGAAAACAAAATAGACCAATTTGATAAATCTTTGAATATTCATTGTAGGTCAACTAATGGTTGCATCCTCCTATTATTTTACACATCATTAAAATATAATCTCATGGGACTAATAGATACTACCTGTAGCAACATACTATCTAGGAATGCATAACAACATTTTAAAGTATTAATAATAAAATTGATTGCACATGAAGAGGGAGGGATGGGGAGGGAGAGGAGAAGAGGGGGGAGGGAGGGAGAGGAGAAGAGGGAGGGAGGGAGGGAGGGAGGGAGGGAGGGAGGGATGGGGAGGCAGGGAGACGAGCAGGGGGATGGAGGGGTGGGGAGGCAGGGAGGGGAGAAGAGGGATGGAGGGTGGGGAGGGAGGGAGAGGAGAAGAGGGAGGCAGGGAGATAGAAGAAGCAGAGAGTGAGAATGAAAGAAGTTTGGGGGGGGGTGTGAGGAGGGTGAGGAGGAGGGAGCCTACAGAGTTTGGTAGGTTTGTGCTCGCCTAGTATCGACCACAGGAACTCTGGGTAGGCGTGATGGTTGAGAGTTGGAGGAGACGTTCGGCCCTTCACCACCCCCCGCACCCGCCCCCGCCCCTCCATCCGACTACGATTACGGCCTATATGATCAAAACATAATGTTGCTAACATAATTATTTTGGTTTACTGACCTGACCAAGTTGTGGTCCAAGTGGTGGAGCTGCTACAGCTTGACCTGCACGTATATTTGTCTTTAAAAAAGGTGGGTGCTTTACTTTCTCCACCACTTTTTTCATGCCCTTGGCCACCCGGGCTGCCATCTTTACAGCGTGTTGACGCTTCTTCGCTGGTATATACTACATAGAAAGATGTGCACGCCGACAACCGGCTTCAGAAATATCCCAGAGTTCTCTGCGAAAGCAGCCGGATGTAGAAATCGCGTGCATATACGCGTTAGATCCAACGCGCTGGAATCGACGAACAAATACACAAATTAAGCATTTACTTAGAATTGAATGACGGTGAGTTAAATGTAAAAGTTTAGTCTAATACAATTGCTAATTTCATATGTCCCAGCTTGCCCTTTTCAAAGCATTAATAAGCCAACTTATCTTTACACTAATCAGTCTAATGCGATTTGTGTGCGTTGTTCTATTGATAATTTGATACTCTCAAATATATTGGTATTGCGATTGGCATTTGCTCCTTTGGGTTTTATGCAATATTTACCAGCAGTTTACAATAACAACATTGTTTACATGGTTGAACAATACGTACTTAATCCCAG
This sequence comes from Branchipolynoe longqiensis, assembly GCA_030323885.1. Taxonomy (NCBI): domain Eukaryota; kingdom Metazoa; phylum Annelida; class Polychaeta; order Phyllodocida; family Polynoidae; genus Branchipolynoe; species Branchipolynoe longqiensis. The sequence continues at coordinate 135,456,655 of CM059186.1, forward strand.
GTATTATTTTCTAATCTGTATTTGGGTGTGTGATCGATTATACAGTTGTATTCCACAATTTTGTGGGCGATAATAGGATGTATTTGAGGAAATGCAACCATCACATGAACATTCAATAACTGTTGCACAGTACTGCAAATGGGTAAACATACAGAGCTCACAGAATAGATCAGGCCAACAGATCCAACTTTTGTGAATAGAATTTGATGAAAAACTTTGATATATTCTTAATGCTTGCACTGTCAGTGCCACTGAGGACAATAAGAATTTGTATATGCCAAATATGGGTTCTTCTTCAGTGCTGGTCCTAAAAAGGGGGAATCGGAGGTCAAAACTGAAATATGTTACACCCTATCCCAATTAGGCTTGTTGTGTTCCACATACATCCAATTTTAAGACACATTAAAAAAAACAAAAACAGTTTGGATCCCAACTGCAAGTCAAGGTAGCTTCCAACATGACCAAGTGGAAAATGTTAGGTGTGTTTCGGCCTGACACAAATGTCCTCATTATGTAATATTTAGAACAAGACCCTTATTATTTCCTAGTTAGGTTTTGAACAGCAGTCATTAGGAGTAACTAAGTGGAACAGAGGACATATAAAATTGTGACACCGAAACATGTGTGACATGGAAGGGAAAAGCTGTTCCTTCATGATGAAACAAGCACCACAGATGATGAAAAAGTATTTAGCTTATTAGTTTTTGATGCTATGGACATATTTCAAAGTAATCTTGGAACACTTCCCTAAATTCTGATGTTCTTGGAATTGTAACACATGTTTCATGTAACATGTAATGCATATTTCATGTGACACTCAATAATGACTTAGGTTAGAAACTGCTAGCATGCAAAAAAAATTATTTGTTCAGGGCATTATTTGTACACATTACATGTATGCAAATATTTCTTTTGAGTGTTATAAGTTTTCTTATGTAGAAAAAGATATTGTGATGACTTAGAGGATGAAGATGACAACAGGTGAACACGTGTTTCTTCTTCATCGATATGTAACATGCCACAGTAATAGCATCATAGCACAACATCCTGTTTATGACTTGACACCACATCATCAGTAGGTGTGTAGTTGCTCACGCTATATTTGAAAATCATGGTGAGAAGAGATTTGATCCATTGTTGGATTTTGTATCGCGAAATAACGCGTGTTTCATCCGTGACACAAACTTTTATTGCACTTTTAATGCATTTTAGGAAGCAATATAACTTTTGTGTTCAGAACTAGGCATCTATGATGCTATGCTATTGAAAGCAGCAGGGTTTTTCCTGGCTTGCATGGTTGGATATTTTGAAAATTGAAGGTGAACCCATGTTTCATGACGTGACACCTCATAAAACACGCATTATGCTCACTTTCAAGCATCATTGTTTCACACACAGACACTCAACAGTCCTAAAATTAGTTTTCTGACATTTTTGCATGTTACAACTTTGCAAATAAACTAGCTATGTTTGAATATTTTGGTCTAGAATGAAGTAGTTTCCAACACAAGCAGTACAGTTTCACCATTCCCATTTTTAGCTGTCATATTTGCATGACAAATGAATCTATTTTTGCAATAAAAAATAAACTGAAATCTCTTTTCTCACTGAATTGCTGTCATTGCTTCTTTGGGGTATAATGAAAGGAATTTTCTTCATTTGGTATGAAAAGGAGAATTAATTTAGAAGAAAACAGTTACAATGTGAGGGACCAACCAATTAGGACCAGCACTGAAGAAGAACCCATATAGGGGCATTTTGGGGTGCTCTTTCACATGCTGTAATCAAAATTCATGAAATACAAACAGTTTTAGAGTGTCATGGTTGCTATGGTTCCAGAAAATCCACACTGTATATTTTTGGAAGGTTGCTTGAAATTTACAGGTGAAATTAGTTGACCAGAGTCACCCATTTTATGTGAAACAAGGTCTGATTAATCGGTTTATGGCCTTAAAATTTAGTTTAATGGTGCCTTACCTTCTATTTTGAGATTGAAAACTTGAAAGTCAATTCTTCAGGAGTCAAAATCGGAAATATTTAATTAGAAATGCATCTGAATCAAAAAAAATTCAAAACCAGAAGTATCTCAGCAAATATTCCCCCAGGGAGTAAGTTAGTTGAGGGCATGCACAAAGCATCCACTTCATGAAAGCACACTTTTGAATGCATCGCGATGGTGGCGCCCCTGGCGACTACGCGCACACCTACCTACCTATTGATTATAGGCTATAGCAATAAAGTTGTCACCTTTTGTGTTCCAGGATATCATTTTCGGCTTATTAATGCAAATGAAAAAAAAACATTTAATTGCAATTTTAACACAAATAGGCCTAGTAACTTCCTATAAATAGACCTAGTAACTTCATATAATTTGCATTTAGAAAGTTCTAAACATAGTAAATTTTGTAATTCATATTGTATGCTAGTATTAAACCTGGCCGCCGAAAAATTCTGCTACATACGAAAATGTCCACGCACTGTTGTGACAAATCTAACCAACACAACCACACAATATATGTATCAAATGAAAGATAAATAACTAAACATTTACATTTTGCAGGAGTGGTTTTTGATTTTTTGGTGCCTGTTGTAGGCCTTTTTTTCAGCAGTGATTAACTTAAACAGCTTCTAAAACCGCTGTATTTTCCCACAATGCACTACAAGCTGTTCCCAGATGTAAACACAGTTGTGATTGGTCAATTATGATGTCATTGTTTGCGCTAGGTTATTTGCATAGGATTTATGAACGAATTTTAAAGAGCACAACTGAATATGATAATGCAGTACAGTGGGCACATAGTTCAGTTGCAGCAGTGGAGACAGTTATACTGCAGTGCACTCCACAGCATCTGATGTAACTATAATGCTCCAAGAAGTTTGTGTTTTCGAATGTTGTATTGGCTACTTGATATGAGTTAAATGATTTCATCCATCCATATTTGTAACATCAATTTAGTGGAGGTAAACACAAAGTAAGGGGGACTTGGTTTCTGTTTTCTATTTGGGGTTGCCGATTATTCAAGGGTAGGCAGGGGCATGAAATTGTGTGCTTTGGTACCCTCGCCATGTTTTTACACTAGGTTGCCCCAGCATATAACTTAAGAAATCTGCCTGAAAGTGACCAGGTTGTAATGCAAAGTCATCCTGATTCAGGCAAGATTCGTTTTCTAATATATTTCATCTGTATTTCAATTCTTTTGGATCAGTATTGAGGGGGAAGCGTCACCATGGACAACCCCAACTTGTCAGACCCCGGTCTGACGGAGGATGATCGTGTACGGCTCGGAGCACAGCAGGCTGCCATGATTCACCTACAGGTATGCACAAACAAACTATTTTATGATGCTCTCAGGCGATAATTTAGTGCATTTCTTGCATTCAGGAACAGTCAATGTCACTGGTTATCACAATGCTGACAATGTTTGGATTAGGCTTGACTAGTCCCTAGTCCTAAAGGGCCTGTCACACTACGACTTATAGCCTTAGCGTATGCCGACGTATGTGATTTTAGACCAACACGTCGGCGTATGTCGTCATACGTTACGTATACGTTGGGCGTACGTCGGGTACATTCTGGGTATGTCGCCGTGCGTCGAGGCTCCGAAAATCTTTTGTGCATGCTCAAAATTTCCAACGTGTGTTGATGTGTGGCTCATGTGTTGAACGTACATTCGGGATACGTCGGTGTACATTGGGAGTACATTAGGGATACATTGCTGCACGTTAGCCATACGTTCAGCCGGTGGGAACATGCAGTCTGTGTACTGCCAACGGATGGATTACATACTCCTAACGTGCTTCGAACGTATGCCTGCCGTGTCTCCAGCGTATTTAACGTATACGCCATACTTCTAGCAATGGAGTAACGTTGGTCAGCATTCCGTGAGCGTATGCGAGCATTTTGCGAACGTTTTGCAAGGCACATGAACCCTCTCATACGCTAGCAATAGGTCAGAGATACGTTCTGCATACGTTACATACGTTGTGTGTATGTTGTGTATACTTCCATTTTTATCCCACGCCGCTGAAAAGTTTGACGAATGCCGATGTACTGGGAAATTTTCTAACGTTGAGCACGCGCTGACGCCGTATGTCATAGTATGACAGGGCCTTAACATAAATAAATTTATTAAATGTAGCCAATGGTAATGGTATAACCTAAAAAGCCATCCGAATATGGCTTTTCCCCCCCTCTCTTTCCAATAATATTTAGATTGTGAAAAATATCAATATTAATATAAGGAATTGATACTTGTCACTCACTACCTTGACTAGTGTTTTGTATGACCAGGATATGACAAGGACCAATATAATGAATAACCAATTGTCTACAATTGAAATTCCCCCTGCTTAAATAAGAACTTCTATTTTTTAAACAATACAATGCTGTTTAAATGGGGTTAATGCAGATTGAATATCTGTATTGACTGTTACATGGATACTATGGTCATAGTTGTGTTTTTTTTTATGGCTTAAGGAGGTGGAAAATGTCCGGAGACAGCATGTCCACGAGATGTCTGACGTGATGCACCACCCAATGCGGGGACCGCCGCCTGACTCTCATGGCAATGACCCAAACATCGTAAGTCTCCTGTGTACCTGAAATAGTAATAACTACCTATATCCTGTATGTAACGTAGTTATTTTTGTTTTATTAATCTTGGACTGATTAGGCAGAACGCTTACTGCGAACACCGTAAAATATGGATATGTGCGTTTGTGTATATAAATTAGATATTTAAGAAAACAACCAAGCTATCCCAGACAATACTGCTAGTACTGACAATACATTTAAATGCAAGCCTCTTTATTTTAATGTGTTATTTTGCTCCTATTTGACGTTGACATTTAGTTTTAGCCCATCAGCAGGCTGAGTATTATTGCAGCAAAAATCGCCCATATTCATTTTACAAATATTTCATCTATTTATTTTCACTTAATAATTCCCAATATATTTCCTATGTGGATGTACACTTGTTATTTTGTGAGACTTACGGCCTGCCTTCATCTGCTAAAATTTAATTCATCAGGAATTCAGAATAACAACAGGAACATTTTTATAGAGGAACAAGACAATACATTGAAGCAATTGTAGGCCTATGCATTGGGCAGTACGAGAAGGCAATGGATGTAGCATTGTTCCACTTTATTTATAGCTCCGAAATAGAGACTGATGCTTTAATGGTAAAACTTGAAGACACTGAAGGGAGAATTTCCCATCGATCGGCGGTTTTGGGCAATGATTCACCTTTGGAGGTCTGACCTGTTCTCATCTCTGCATTAAAGATACTCATTGGAGTAAAAATCTCTGTCAGCAGTCAGTGATGACCTTTAAGTCAGCAGTCAGTGATGGCATGCCACATTTGTATTTTTTTTTAAAAGAGTAAGAAGTGGCACAAGCCAAATTACCCTAATTGAGTCTTTATTGCCTCCGTGTGCAGATGCAGATGCAGGCAGCGGCGATGGCCGAGAAGGAGAAGGAGGCTGAGATGATGCACCGCCAGCAGATGATGATGATGCGTCCTCCGCAGGGCCAGCAGCCCTCGCCCTCACAGCAGCGCCAGCAGCCGCCACCACGTAGGTCCTCGGACACCGCGGGGCTATTTGAAGTGAAAGCATGCTAAATTAATTTGGGCATGCATGGCAAAATTCTAATAGCGTAGGCTTTAGCAGAAACATGTTCAATTAAATTGGCTTAATATTCTTTGTCTATGCAGCTATAATATTCCATACCGAAGTGTATTTTTCCCAAATTGTTGAAATTGAGATTGTAATCCTTGAAATTTGAGTTTATGCGAAAGTTGAAAGTCTTGAATCATTTCTGCCGACATTCCTATCTGGATTCAACTGTGTAGATCTGACTTGATAATTCTGCTTTTTAACAGCCACCATGGCCCCGCCGCCGGCACCGCCAGGTCTGTCTGGTCCCCCGCCTGGGATGCCGCCCACCTCGGCCTCTACCATGCAGTCCCCTGCACCCCCACCGCCTCCCCCACACCTCATGGCCCAGTCCCCGATGGGCGGCAGCAACATGCACATGCCGCCGCCCCCTCCCGGCATGTCCTCGCAGCACATGGGGCCGCCCCCGCCCAGCTCCCAGGGCATAAGCCACCCGCCCCCCGGTCCTCCCCCGACCTCCCAGCCGCCGCAGTCACAGCGCATGGCCCCGCCCACCATGTCGCAGCCACCCGGCCCTCCCGGCGGCTCGGGCGCGCCCCCGGGTATGCCGTCCATGCCCTCCTCCCAGCAGTACGGGGGCCCGCCGATTAAACCACCCCAGCCCGGTAATCAGATGCAGCCGCCGCCCAACATTCCGCCTCCCCCCGGCAGAATGCTTCCCCACCCCTCACCGAGCAGCCAGCCGGGCCCGCCCGGGCTGTCCTCCGAGCACCAGGGTCCACCCGGATTCCCCGGTGAGCAGGGCCCGCCGCGCATGGCCCCGCCCCAGCGTCCCAACATGGGGGGCCCTCCGCCCAACATGGACGGCCCGTCTCCGAACATAGGCGGCCCTCCCCGCAACATGGACGGCCAGCGCCCAGGCATGGGCGGGCCTCCTCCCCGCTCTAACATGGGAGGGCCCCCGTCTAACATGGGAGGGCCCCCGTCTAACATGGGAGGGCCCCCGTCTAACATGGGAGGGCCCCCGTCTAACATGGGAGGGCCCCCATCTAACATGGGAGGGCCCCCGTCTAACATGGGAGGGCCCCCGTCTAACATGGGAGGGCCCCCGTCTAACATGGGTGGGCCCCCGTCTAACATGGGTGGGCCCCCGTCTAACATGGGAGGGCCCCCGTCTAACATGGGAGGGCCCCCGTCTAACATGGGAGGGCCCCCGTCTAACATGGGAGGGCCCCCGTCTAACATGGGAGGGCCCCCGTCTAACATGGGAGGGCCCCCGTCTAACATGGGAGGGCCCCCGCCAATGCGCCCGAACATGGGAGGTCCCCCGTCAACGCGCCCGAACATGGGAGGCCCTCCTCCCACGCGCCCGAACATGGGAGGCCCTCCCACCTCACGGCCCAACATGGGAGGCCCTCCCACCTCACGGCCCAACATGGGCGGCCCGCCGCTAAGGCCCAACATGTCTGGGCCGCCGCCCAACATAAGCCAGCCACCTCCGGGCTTCCCAAGCCGGCCGCCGCCACCGGGCCCGCCCGGGGACGGGCCGCCACGCTCACATGCACATGGCCCTACCCCTACCGGCCAGTCTATGGACACGCAGGCATCTCAGGTAAGACATGTCTGGCTCACCTCCGAAATACCTGGTACTTTCAGGAAAGCGTTGTCGTTGGACATGGATATTGTAGTCATGCACATCACACAGCCACATCTCTAATATTCTGAATACAAATTATTATTGTTAAAGAACATGGTTTATTTGGAATGTTTCCTGCTATTAGTTGAAAGGTTTTCACTTTTGGTTTACATGTCACACTTTAGTGCCCAGTTTCAAAATAATGACCCATATGCACAATTACTTTATAAACAAACCGGAATATAAAAACATAATTATATGTATATAGTTTATATTATTATACTATTTTGGGGGGATTTGAAGGATGTCCAACTTATGTAGGTAACCTGAACAACCTACAGGGTCCGTACGGGGCCTGGAAAGTCTTGAACTTTATTTGCCCCATTTCAAGGCCTTGAAAAGCCTTGAATTTAACCTATTTTGGTAATTAGTCTTGAAAAGCCTGGAATTCCATTAAACAATCCCCACCGATCTAAATTAGTCCGAATTCACCATTGTTGTTTCTCCTGAAATCCAAATTAAAATAGTCTTGAATGCCTATCAAAATCAGCATAGCCTTGAAATAGCCTTGAATTCCATATCTTCAGATGTGTATGGACCCTGAACCTGTGTTGTGACTTGCTTGTTGCAGGGCCCTCCCCCTGACCCGGACAAGCCGCGCGAGCTGAAGCTGCCACAGGCCCTGGAGAAAGTGCTGGCCTTCAAAGGCATCCGGGCCTCGCAGGTCGGCGTCGCGCCCGAGGACATTGAGAAAGTCGAGAAAGGTGCGCCGTGCATTAACGTAGCCCTGTGATAAGAAATTTTAGAATTGTTTTCTTGATCGTAAACTTAGCACAAACATATATTTTTTACCGAAAGTTAGATTTCTGAGAAAAGATATTAGAGGGGGTGGGGTGATTCACGTCACTGGTAGTTGTTCAGTGTTATTTTTTTACAAGGAGTGTTAATACTGTGGTTTGTTATTCGGTTAAAATTGTGGTTATTGTAATGCATGGGATTGAAGTGAACCTAATGTCTGTGGGACGAATGCTAGTATAACTGACAGGGCACGGTTCCCAGTCGAGTCATGACTTATAAAATTGATACTTTTCGCTTCCTAGCCTGGTTCTTGCCATTAATAAGATAGGGCAAGGACTGATTAGCTCAGTGCCAGGATAATGTGACTGAGTGGGATATCGGGTCATGGTGCTGGCAGCCTGATTTCCCAGTGTATCAGCACTATAACGTCCCCATGAGTGCGCACTATCACAAGTCGGTACCCGTTCTGGTATGACCTTAGATGTTGCCAGGATGTAAAACAACCAACCAGCTAGTATAACTGAATATAATAGAAGTAACTTGGCGTGTTCCTGTAGGCGAGGTGATAATGACTGCGGTGGAGCCCCCTCACCCATTACCGCTTGAGATGCCGCTAGGAGATGATTATGGTGACGATGATGAAGATGAAGAGGTCGAACCGGTGAAGGAAACATCAAAGAAGGAGGTCAGTAAATGTGTTCATGTTATTATTACACGTTAATGCTTTCCTCCCTTATCAATATGGGATGTATGTACAATTTGTGTTACCGTGACCGGTGGCCGAATCAGTAAGAGCGGTGGCTTCCCATTTAGAATTAGCATCCTGGCTGAGTCAAACCAATGATATAGAAAATTGATACTTGTCACGACACCTAGCCTGGCGCTTGGAATTAATAGCATAGGGCAGGAACTGGTTAGCTCAGTATCAGGATAATGTAACTGGGTGGGATATCGGGTCATAGTGCTGGCGGCATGATCTTCCAGTGGGGCAGCACTAGAGTCACCATGAGTGCAATTGTCACAATTTCAAATCAATAAAATCTATTTTTATAATATAAAAAGGTGCACATAACATTAACATGTCAAGCCCAATGAAGCCCTTCCTCTTAAATCATACACATAGTAGTCTTTACTTGTTTGTAGCCCACACATTATGAACATATTGTAGTAGCTCTGTTTGAACTCCTTTATGGACACAACCATGTCTCAAGACTTTATAAACCCCAAGTTTGGATGATTAACAGTAGTTTTGTTGTTCCAGTCAAAGAACAAAAAGCGCAAAAAGAAGAAGAAGAAGGCCCGCCAACGGAAGCTGGTTCCAATGCACACAGGTCCACTGATAGAGCCCATAGTCGATAACGTGGAAATAGAGTAAGTGTCTACTAAATCACACAGGTTAGCTCAGTATCAGGATAGTTCAATATCAGATCACACGGTCAGCTCACATCTGGCACACTCGCACAAAAGCACTTTTACAGCACACAGCAATCATTCATATCAATGGTCATAGGGACCATCAGCTCTCGGCCCTATCAAATGCACTAATCCAAAGAAAGGGTGGGTGGGATGGATAACATTTCTTATTGAAATTCAATGAACTGTCGTCGACGGTGGCCAGGTAAGGACTGTCTTAGCCTTTGAATCTACTACCGGAAGTTAACTTTGTACATAGCGACATGCGCTACGAACGGTAGCTATGGTATTCATATTATCAAGCCGTAGCCAGGGTTTTGAATTATGCATGTTACCGGCAACATGGACAATGTGACTGACTGAGAAATCAGGTCATGGTTCGCTGGCCTGGTCACAGTGGGGAAACACTATGAAGTCATCATGAGTGCGCACTGCCACAAGTTGGTCCTGTTATGATCTTAGATGTTGCCAGGACGTCAAACTCCAACATCCAACAGCAATTTTATAGGGAAAAAAAGTATGCTCAATATAATTTTCGAAAAGAGAACAAAAAAGGCAAGAAATAGGATTAAAGCTGTCGTGCGATGAAAGTCATTTGAAATCAAAACAGTAGATTTGATTAAGAATATCCAACTTAGATACAGGTGAACCTATTAAGCATTTGTGGCTGCAAAGAAAGGAACACTAAATCAATTTAATTCGACTGTTGAAGCCTCATATAATAATCCTATAATATCCCCATAAAATGGCAGAACTCGAAATGATCGGACTTATTTAATATTATTTAGGATTCAATTTAGTTTGTACTTCCTAGTAGGAAATGGAACTACGATAGAAAGTTAGCATATTTTAGTCTTAAAACCCCCCCGAAAATAATTATGCAGCATACCTGAAGTATATTAGATGTTTGTTAATATTGAAATACAGTTAGTTGTGGAAGTTGTCCACATCTTTCGAGTCAGTAATTCGGGAACACTAGTTTTTGTCACTTGAGAATGAGCCGGTTTGTAAATATAGAACTATTAGAAGCAAGTTGCACACAAATAAGGGTGTTTGTTTGTCTTGAATTCCAGATACATACAGGAAGAGCCCAGCTTCGACATGACCGACCCATTATACTACCAGTTCAATAAAATATTTGAGAAGTTCAAAGTAAGTCTTCAAAGACCTCACAACCCTGTCTCTAGCCAGATCTCTGATGTAGTTATAGGCCATGGCCTTCGTATCTACTGCAATAAGTGTCAGTTTAAAAATAGTTACTATTATATCACCGTGTAATTTTAGCTCAAATTTGCTGTCATTTGATGTCTGACGAATCGGTAGAGCGCAGACCTCCTGTGCGGAAGGTCGGGAGTTTAATTCCCCGTCGAGCCAAACCAATGACTTACAAAATTGATACTTGTTGCTTCCTAGCCAGGCACTCAGCATTATTAGGATACGGCAAGGACTGGTTGGCTCGGTGTTAGGGTAATATGGCTGAGTGGGATACCAGGTCTTGGTGCTGGTGGTCTGTTCCCAACATGAGTGCACACTGTCACAAGTCAGTACCCGTCCTGATATGACCTTAGATGTTGCTACGAGGTAAAACTCCCAACAACCAACGATGCTGTCATTTGACCATTTTAGAATATTCTTAAAATTTTCAATGTACATACAGAAATGTGGACAAATTCTTTCGTGAAAACCCCGTCCTGATATGACCTTAGATGTTGCGAGGACGTAAACCTCCAACAACCAACCAACTTTCGTGAAAATACTGTGACAGAATAAATTCTAGAGAATTCTCGCTGAATATGGCATTAAATAATCAATCACCAGTGTTGTGGGTTAAAAAAAACATACAAAAACACACACCCCATTATTACTACAAGGATTATTTTTTGTTGCGATTATTAATATAGTGCTGATGTATCACAGTAGAGATTTAATTTAAAAAATGGCGCATTTTTAGATCGCTGAGCCAGAGAAGGAACTTAAGGAGGAGGCTGTGAAGGAATCGCCCAAGAAGGAGGTACCCATCAAGGCGCGAGGAATACTGGACAGCAGTGACGATGACGACGAAGATGATGTAAGATTCGACTTGTAATGTTGTCAATGTCGGTCAGAACCAGTTCGATGAACGTGTCTTACTTATTAACCCTTTAAGGCCTGAAGTGCCCAAATGCGCCTACAAGTTTCACAACCTTACAGCACATAGCAGTGTTTTTCATCTACCAACCGTTTTTCCTTATATGGGTATGCTATATGTTATGACGTTGCGACACCCCATACTCACCTCTTCTAATCTACACATGTAAAAGCCATGGATAGGTCTTGTCCAATGATTTATTGCAAATGTTTAACTGGGCCTATGTTCATAGTTTAGAATTATTTAAGCATGGAAATGATTATAAAATAACAAAATTGTGTCTTCTTTTATAGGATCGATTGAGAGACGATGACGACAAACCAAAAATGTCGAAGAAGAAAATGAAAAAGCTGAACCGATTAAGTGTAGCAGAACTGAAGCAGGTAAGCAGCCCCCTCGCCTTCCACCTCCACCTTCCCAGCATACACTCACTCATACAATTGAATTCTCTCTTTCCCCCCCCCCCCCCCCCCCCACACCCTCCGATTTAATTAAAATCAGCTTGGATGGAGGGTATGCTTTCCCTAATACTACCCATCGAACCTCCCCCCCCCCCCCATCTCCTACCAGACTAGGTGATGAGTTTGTAAACCGTCCTCTTCCTCTTGCCGTAAGGAAGGTCTTGGGTTCGATCCTCCATTGAGTTAAACCTTACAAAATTGATACTTGTTGCTACCTCACCAGCCACATAGTGTTAATAGGAACATCCGATAGTAATGCCTGTTTTGTTATCACCATGGTTACATGACGTCTTTGCAGCTCGTGACGCGGCCTGACGTAGTGGAGATGCATGACGTCACAGCGCGCGACCCCAAACTCCTTGTGCTCCTCAAGGTATGTCTCAAGTCATTTCTCATTAATAAAACGCACCGTAGAAAAGGATGGTATTTATACCACCTGTAATTAGTCAAGTTGTTAATTTGTGATTTCTTTGTTAGTTTGTGAATCGAAATATGATATTTGTGAATCGAAATCAGTTATTACTTTTGTAGTTTTTACATAATTAACATGAAATTAATTGAAGAAACATAAAGAAAATGATCGCTCACCAAAAATCAGTAAGATAAGAAGTATATATAAATCAATCTGAAATATAAATTAAAAGTGAAAATAGTGACTTAAATATATATTTGTTTGAAAAAAGGATATCTAAGTGCGGTAGTATCAGATGTTACTACTAGATCAGACAAAGACGACAGGTATTGGGTTGAGGAATATGTTACCTTAAATATGTATTTTTTAAATTCGGGCGGCGAGTGTGGAGTGTCGAAAGCATCGTGGTGGTACTAGTGTCTTGTTTAGAATGCAGCGTTGAGCGTCTGTCTCCTGTTTTGGTAGATCGTGGGATTCAAACTGACAGATGTAAAAATTAATGCTTGTCGCTTCCTAGCCAGGCGCTTGGCATTATTAGGATAGGTCAAGGACTGGTTGGCTCAGTGTCAGGATAATGTGACTGAGTGGGATATCAGGTCATGGTGCTGGCGTCCTGGTCTCCCAGTAGGGAAGCATTATAAAGTTGCTGTGGATGTGTACTTTCACAAGCCAGTTCCCATCCTGATATGACCTTAGATGTTGCCAGAACTTAGAACTCCAACAACCAACCAACCAACCAATCAATCACACACATGCACTAATCCATGTCATCTCACCCAGGCCACTCGGAACACCGTGACCGTGCCACGCCACTGGTGCTTCAAACGCAAGTACCTGCAGGGTAAGCGTGGTATCGAGAAGCCGCCATTCGAGTTGCCCGACTACATCAAGCAAACCGGCATCATGGAAATGCGAGCTGCTCTTGCGGAGAAGGAAGACCAGAAGTCTATGAAGCAAAAGATGAGGGAACGAGTGCGCCCCAAGATGGGTAAGATCGACATCGACTATCAGAAACTGCACGATGCCTTCTTCAAGTGGCAGATCAAACCCAAGATGACCATCCATGGCGACCTTTACTATGAGGTGAGAAATAATAATTACTGTTATTGCTGTTATTATTGGTAGTGAATAATACCAAAGACAATGTACAAATAGCGTGCCACTCAGTGCTTTCATATACACATTTCTGAAATAATCATGCAGTGGCCCCATGCCACGGGAAACAATGTGCATTGTCTTTGTTGTCAGGTGTAGTAGTAGTTTTCTTACTCAAACATAATCACAAATTTTATTTATGTATGGCACAGATTAAAGTGCTTAAAGTATGTTTGAACTTCACTGTACTATAATATTGTTTTCATTATTAATATTAGGAAATAATACACTATAATTGTTGTACATTGTCTTTGATGGTACATCAGTCAGGGTGGGCTAGGGAACCTGTCCCATTGTTTCAATGGTACAGGAGTCAGGCTGGGCTAGGGGACCTGTCCAATTACCGTTGCTGTATTTCACAGGAAATCGCTGAGTGGCACGTCTTGTCCTACATTGTCTTTGATAATACTGACTTGCAAACACTTCCGATTTTCACGGAATGATTCTAATTTTCATGCTCTGATACCTACTATCATAACAACGCAGGCTATATTTCATATTTACAGAAACTTTCCAGGAAGAGAAGCTTCACCAATTTATTTTCAAGTGCTATATTATAGACATTAAGCAAAGTTAACTTTCCCTTTTTTATTTTTTAAAGCCTCAACATATTTGGCACATGTCTACCTAATGTGAGCACATGTTTATTTTCACCTGTGATGAATAATGTATTTAATTATTCCACCTTGTTATTTTAGGGGAAGGAATTTGAAACCCGATTAAAAGAAAAGAAACCTGGTAACCTATCGGATGATTTACGCACTGCACTAGGAATGCCAGTTGGCGCTGTAAGTACACGGTGCAGCAGTACGCAATCTGCGCACTCTGAAGCATGTGTTTGGTTGTTCTTTAAAATGCAAGTGGTAACCATAATAATAGTGTAAATATAATAGAGTGACCTCAGTATTAGGATCCAAAAAGAATTAAGATAGAAAATAAACATTTGATTAGTTAAACCTGCCTACTCTTGTAGCGTGCATATCACTGATACACTGAATTACTTTTTAATCCAAAATCAAAAAGATTTTCGTGTGAGTAGCCGTATCCCATCACTGCCTCCCTAAGGCCATGGTACCCACCTTGCGAGGATCTCGGTATTAGCCTAGCATTAGTAAGTCTAGTTAGGCAGTTGTTGTCAGCCTAGACTGCACAACCCAGGAAGCTATGTGCTTGTCACAAGTATATCCCAAGAGCTAAAAGATCGTGGTTTTCCGCGACAAAAAAAAACCCAGACAGGCTCTCTCTCACTGTCAAAGAATCGTGGACAATTCACTGAAAGTAAGATCTTCCTCTCTAAATAAAATGTAATAATAATAATAATAATATATTTATTTCCACATGATCAATGTACACCCAGTTAATATTTATATCAGTAATTTTTTCACATGATCATTTTATATTTTAGAACAAAATCATTTTATTATCAAGAAAAATTACAATTATAAAGAATAAAATCAAAGGCGACTTTCATCCATGCGTTGCAATTTTTTCTCTTTCTTTTGGATGTCCTGACTTGCATCGTTGATTACAATGGCTTGCTCCACCTCGTCACCTACACAATGCTCACTGTTGATTGGTTGCAGAATGCGGACAAGGTGCCTCCACCGTGGCTGATCGCCATGCAGCGGTATGGACCGCCACCGTCCTACCCAAACCTGAAGATCCCCGGGCTGAATGCGCCCATCCCAGAAGTAAGCAGCGTGCAGCATTTACTGTAGATATACGCAGCGATTATGCAATGGCAGTGTACTGTAGATACTCATAGGGACTGCGCAATACCAGCACATGGCATGTATTGTAGGTACTCACAGGGACTGTGCAATACCAGCGCACTATGTATTGTAGATACTCATAGGGGTTAGGCAATGCCAGCACACAGAATGTACCGTAGGTACTTATAGGGGCTGCACAATACTAGCACACAGCGTGTACTGTAGATACTCACAGGGGCTGCACAATACCAGCACATGACATGTACTGTAAATATTCATAGGGGCTGTGCAATACCAGCACACAACATATACCGTAGATACTCATAGGTGCTGCACAATACCAGCACATGACATGTACTAATAAGGGCTGCATAATTCTAGCACACTGCATGTAATGTAGATACTCATAGGGGCTGCACAATACCAGCACACATGTACAATAGGTACTCTTAGGGGCTGCACAATACCAGCAAACACGTACCATATGTACTCATGGGGACTGCACAATACCTGTACATGGCATGTACTGTAGATACTCATAGGGGCTTCACAATAGCAGCACACAGGTCCTGTAGATATTCACAGGGACTGCACAATACCAGCACACAAGATACTGTTGATACTCAAAGGGACTGCACAATACAAGTGGCCTGTAGATATTCAGAGGACTGCACAATCCTAGCACATGGCATGTTCTGTAGATACTCATAGGGCTACACAATAGCAGCACATGGCATGTACTGTACAGATACTCATAGGGCTACACAATAGCAGCACACAGGTCCTGTAGATATTCACAGGGACTGCACAATACACGTGACCTGTAGACATTCATAGGACTGCACAATCCTAGCACATGACATGTACTGTAGATACTATAGGGGCTGTGCAATACCAGCACACATGTCCTGTAGATATTCACAGGGACTGCACAATACCATCACATAGGATGTACTGTAGATACTCATAGGGGCTGCACAATACCAGCACATGGCATGTACTGTAGATACTCAAGTGGACAGTGCAACACCAGTGCACTATTGATACTTATAGGGGCTGCACAATACCAGTAGTGCATGATGTGTACTGTAGATACACATGGGAACTGTCCTAAGCAAAATAGCCGCTTTTTTGATTAAATCAACATAAACCGGCTCCCTGGATTTTAATGGCGTGCAACACTGGATTGCAGTAATTATTTGTATCGTTGAATTTATATGTTGTCCATTCATGGTTGAGTTAACTATATGGAGCTAAATTTGTTAATCCAAGTTGTGATTCATTTGTGTATTTGATGTGTTTCAGGGGTGTTCATTCGGCTATCATGCCGGTGGCTGGGGCAAGCCTCCTGTCGACGAAAACGGAAAGCCGCTGTACGGAGATGTGTTCGGTGTTCAAGGAACGGAAGTAGTTGTAAGTCTTCATGGGTTGTACATGCCCATCATGCTTTACCAGTAACACTAACTTGGATTCAGTGGACATATTGTAAGCCATTACAGTGCACTATTGATCAAATATTCACTTTGAACATACAGTAAAACCTCTCTAACCGACCACCTCAACAGATCAACCACTCCCCTATATCAATTGCTTTATCTGGGTCCAAAACGATTGTCCATACAATAGCATTGTAATGATTTTTTTTAAACCTCCCTAAACCTCCCTCCTCCCTAAATGGAGCATTTAAAGTCAGTCCCATGGTCGGTCGATTTAGAGAGGTTTTAGTGTAGTTCTTATTTTGTCGGATTAGTTCTCGACCTGGTGACATCAGGCCATATCTGCCCGTCCTATTTAATTAATTTTTTGAAAGAGAAGATAATAATAACAAAATCTTTGTGAATTCTCCACGTACCTATTTAAAAAGTAATTATTGCGACTGGCCTGACTATAAATACATTTCAGGCTTACTTTTCAGTTTCTGGTTTTTCAAAGGTTAGCCGAAGTATAATGTTGACAAGCTGATTGCTGTTCGTTTAACGACAGAAATGGCCATATTCACGACGAAATGCTAGTGGTATCTATTCTGTCAGTCTTGTCAATCACATTCACATACCTACATTGACATTCTCACAAAACTCCGAAATTGTCAGATTCGTGTCAAATGACATATTCTTGTCAAATGACAGCCAAAAAAAAACCATCTCTGAACCATCTGGCATCAACATCCTCAGAGACCAGTAGGCAGTAACTGGGGAGACGCGTATTCAATGAAGCATTCTCTTGTTGACAGACACCTGTCGCAGAGGAGGAGATCGACAAGAGTCACTGGGGAGAGCTGGAGTCTGAGTCCGAGTCGGACGATGAGTCCGATGAGGAGTCCGATGAGGAGGGAATGGAGGCTGACATAACTGGCCTCGTTACACCGGGCGAGACGTGAGTACCTGTAGGCGAATATCTATGTACATGGGTCTACCCAACACTTTCCAGCCGTCAGCTGTAGTTCACACTGTTTGGTGTTTGGTAAAGTCAAATACATTTGATTTGCTTCAAAGAAACAATGGTTGGATGTAAGAATAGAAGAATTGGAAGTTGCATAGTCCGATGGTTTTGAGTCGCTGCTATTTTTTTTTTAATCGTTAAATTCATTAGATCGATCATCATAATCTACTTTTAGTCTGATGGTTTTGAGTCGCTGCCATTTTCTAAGATAGATACATTAGATCGATCATTATAATCTACTTTAGTCTAATGGTTTTGAGTCACTGCCATTTTCTAAGATAAATACATTAATTCGATCATTATAAACTACTTTAATCTGATGGCTTTGAGTCGCTGCTATTTTCTAAGATAGATACATTAGATTGATCATTATAATTTACTTTTATCTGATGGCTTTGAGTCGCTGCTATTTTCTAAGATAGATACATTAGATTGATCATTATAATTTACTTTAGTCTGATGGTTTGTACTCTATGCTATTTTTTCTGAGATAATAGATTAAATCGATCATTATAATCTACTTTTCTTTGGCTTAAAGTAACTTATATTTTAAATTGCTAACTTTGGAGATATTCAAAGTGCAAATATACAAAATTAATTTAGGCAAACACGTCAAAATTATGACGCCATATGTTTCAACCAATATTAGCAGGTTCTATTAAATTGGCTTAGTATTTCTTTTCAGTACAGCAATAAATACTTAATAAGTGCACTAGTGTCAAATTTAGATATGTAGGATCAAATATAGCTATGTGTTTTTGTTTAAAAAAATTCATTCTTTCATCGAACTTTGCAATTTTAACGTCATCTAACCCTTATTGAAATCAAAATATGCCAATCGACCATATTAACAATAATTACTTATTTGCAATTATTCATGGGGTTTGAACTTTACTTTTGATTTTATATGTGCAGCGTAATACATTATACGTATATAAATGAGGCAGAAGTGTTAACTATTAATATTATTCTCAGATTATTATATATGTTGCTCAGGTTATTATATTAACCATATACTTATCTGTTCACTTGGGCTGCAGGCAGCCACTTTCCCCAGTGTGAATGCGATTGTAGCGCCACCACCGGGAATTTTTCTCACTATGTCCAGTTGAATCGTCACTCGCTATCAGGATTTTGCCTTTATTTTAGATTTACTGGTACAGCGTATAATGCTCAGCCATGATATTAAGCTGTCCAACCAATCACTGCCTCGTCCTGTGATTTATCCGTAGCCCAGCATTTATATAATATATAAAATCAAGTAAAATTATATATATAACTTTTTAAAACTATATAACAAACTCACTCACTCGCTCATCCACACACTCACTCATCCACACACTCACTCATCCACACACTCACTCATCCATCAACTCTTACACTCACTCACTCACCCACACTCATCCACACACTCACTCATCCACACACTCACTCATCCATCAACTCTTACACTCACTCACCCACACTCATCCACACACTCACTCATCCACACACACACACTCATCCACACACTCACTCATCCACACACTCACTCATCCATCAACTCTTACACTCACTCACTCACTCACCCACTCTCATCCACACACTCACTCATCCACACTCACTCATCCATCAACTCTTACACTCACTCACTCACTCACCCACTATCATCCACACACTCACTCATCCACACTCACTCATCCACACACTCACTCATCCACACACTCACTCATCCATCAACTCTTACACTCACTCACTCACCCACACTCATCCACACTCACTCATCCACACACTCACTCATCCACACACTCACCCATCCACTCTCACACTCACTCACTCACCCACTCAATCACCCCTCACTCACTGCTGTCCTCACAGTGGCCTGGTGACCCCGAGTGGCGTCACCTCTGTGCCGATGGGAGTGGAGACCCCTGACATGATTGAGCTGCGTAAACAGCGGATCGAGGACGCCATTGATGCTGGCGGAGACACGCCGGCCTTGTACACAATCCTGCCCGAGAAGAAGACGGCCGTCGGGGCTGCCATGATGGGGTCTGCGCATGTCTACGATATCAGCGCAGTGGTCAGTATCATAATAATATGCGATTTATAAAGATTGAAACAAAATTGGGGGGAAAATTGATCATTTTGTATTTTTCAGAAAAATTAATTCCATCCCTTTCTCTTAACCCGTCGAGACAATAATTTTATCTATGTTTTTCTGTCTCTTAAATATTATTGTCCATTACTTAATCCCGTCCTGATATGACCTTAGATGTTGCCAGGACGTAAAACCTCAACAGACCATTAATTATTTTTTAGCATAATCTTTAAGGGATATATAAACCAACCTCAGATACTATTTTGTTTCCGAACAGTTCCACTGCTCCATGCCCTATCCTAGTAATGCTGAACGCAATGCTAGGTAGCCACATGTATAAATTTGTTTAAGTTATTGGGTTAACTCGGCCGGATTTTTCAACTCCACCCCCCACACTTGTGTGTGCTGAAGGGCTGCGGTGTACAGTGTGTGGTTTGTTTGTCAGGCGGCAGGTGGCGTGCGTGGGAGGCCTGGACCTCCCGGCACCATCCCCGCAGACGGTGTGGATGTTGCACTGAACCCGGAGGAGCTCGACCTGGACACGGCCGCCATGCAGGCCAAGTACGAACAGACGATGCGTGAGCAGCAGCAGTCGCAGCTGGAGAAGGAGGACCTGTCCGACATGGTGGCTGAACACGCGGCCAAACAGCACAAGGTAAGGATGGAGAAGGGGGAGGGAGGGGGAGGACCTGTCCGACCTGGTGGCTGAACACGCGGCCAAACAGGACAAGGTAAGGAGGGAGGGGGGAGGACCTGTCCGACATGGTGGCTGAACATGCGGCCAAACAGCACAAGGTAAGGAGGGGGGGGGGGGACCTGTTTGACATGGTGGCTGAACACATGGCCAAACAGCACAAGTTAGGGAGGACCTGTCTGACATGGTGGCTGAACACGCGGCCAAACAGGACATGGTAAGGAGGGAGGGGGGAGGACCTGTCTGACATGGTGGCTGAACACGCAGCCAAACAGTACACGGTAGGGAGGGGAGGGGGAGGAGGACCTGTCCAACATGGTGGCTGAACACGCGGCCAAACAGCACAAGGGAGGGAGGGAGTGGAGGTGGAGGGAGGCCTGCCCAACAGGTGCTGACCGCGGCCAAATATCACAAGAGGAGGTGAGTGGGAAGGGGGGTAGGACACGTCCGACATGGTGGCTGAACACGCGGCCAATAGCACACGTGGGAGCGAGGGAGGGAGGGATAGGGGGAGGCTGAGGGAGGGGAGGACCTGTCCGACATGGTTGCTGAACACGCGGCAAAACGGCACAAGGTAGGCAGGGAGGGAGGGTGGAGGGAGGGAGGGAGAAGGAGGACCTGTCCGACATGGTGGGTGAGCACGCCGCCAAACAGCACAAGGTAGGGAGGAGGGGAGGGAGGAGGAGGGATGAAAGGGGGAGGGGAGGGAGAACCTGTCCGATATGGTGCTGAACACGCGGCCAAGCAGCACAGGGTAGGGAGCGAGGAGAAAGAGGGAGGGGGAAAACAAAACAAATTAAATAAGCTGTTTACTCGTGTCCTTTGATAACAACAAATACAAAAAAAAAGGATAAAAAACGGTTCATGTGATCATTAAATGTCACCTTTTTTTAACTTGTAGAATAACGATTGTCTTAGAATAATTTACTTATAGAATGTACTTTTACTCATTTCTTGCTATGAATGTGGAATAAAATCACCAGGCACTCACTCGTGCTGAGCTATATCCGACAATGTTGAGGAATATTCTCCTATGTTTAGGACTAAGCTAATAAACATAATGTTCATTAATAACAACAGTTCATGCATTAATTATATACCTGGTTTTCGTTTTCTTTAGAAACGAAAGAAGCAACAACAAGACAGTGGCAAAGCAGCCAAGAAGTACAAGGACTTCAAGTTCTAAAGTTACAATCATAATACGGGACCTATTTTAAACTGTTATTTTAGCGCTCTACTTTGGCCAGACTGCAGCTAACCGTGATTGACGTCAAGTTTACTTTGGCTTAATGTAACAATACCAAGCACTATTTCAGGTGTGAAAAGTGGATGTATATATGATACATGCTGAATGGCAATCTGTGAAGGATTTTATTGTGGTGTTTAAAATAAAGATATATACATATAACAAAAAGAAAACAAAATGAATGGAAGGCTGGAGAATCATGCAACATGCCCGGTGTGAATGTACATGTGTGAATAGATGCGACAGGGCTTAACAGAACTAAGCATTGCTGCTTAGATTGCACATTAGCCACACCCTTACAATGTTATCTTCTACTAAGCTGCTTCCTTATGCATGAGGCACTAGTAAAATCTTCTAGTTGCAAAGGAGATGTACTCTACAGAATATGTATTTGAACACTATTGAATTAAATCGCACAGTGCTTATTCAGTTGTGTGCTTCTTGTTTTGTTAATTTCAAATTTTCTAAACCAGAACACTTATCTGGATTTAATCCTACATATACAACTGAAATACAGGTGCACTCATAAGTCAAACACCTATTACTGCTAAAGCCTATGGCGCCCAGCATTACGACCTGTACCAAAATTAATTTTGCCTGCTTGCATTTAAAATATTTCCAAGGTTAGCCATTTAAAACAAGTTGCTTCAAACTAAAGTACGGTAGATTATAATGATCAACTAATCTATTTAATTTTGTGTTCTTTTAAGACGAACTCAAAACCATTGGACGATGCAACTTTAAGCATTTGTTGCTGTATAGAAAGGAATATACTAAATCAATTTAATAGAAGTATTTACTGCTGACACTTTAAGAAACGAGAAGTCTCCATGAAATTGATTTGACTTGAATTTTATTTAATCAAGCAATTGGTGTAAAAGATCACTCTGAATGGTAATGTTCCAGTCATTTTACTTAGA
Organism: Branchipolynoe longqiensis; assembly: GCA_030323885.1. Lineage (NCBI taxonomy): Eukaryota > Metazoa > Annelida > Polychaeta > Phyllodocida > Polynoidae > Branchipolynoe > Branchipolynoe longqiensis. The sequence continues at coordinate 135,479,368 of CM059186.1, forward strand.
AATAAGGAATGAGAATTGTATGTATTACATACATGCTGCAAATTGTGTATTCAACAGTTATTGTATATACCTTTTGTATAAATAACCCTGATTTGAAAAATGGCTGGAAGACCAGTGCTTTGGCACTGACAACAGACTTATTCAGCAGAATAAACATATTTACCCCCCAAAAATAAGAGGGCCAATGGGTGCACTGAGGCGCAGCATTGAGAATCTCATGATGGCAATTTAGTCATCATCATCATGCTGTCGGTCGCGTTGCGACAAAGACTGCTTTCATTACTTGACTGCCGCTCTCCATTTAGCTCTGCTGTGAGAGTGATGTCCATGAGTCGGTCGTTTCATGAAAGCTGCCTGCAAACGTGTTAAGTGCTGACAGCTTTTGCAAGTTACCAGCGGCACTCTCTCAGCAATTTAATAATTGGACCAAAATGAATGAGAAGCTATTTGTTTGGGTGTTTTATGTCCTAACAACATCTAAGGGCATGCCAGGACGGGGATGGGAAGCAGATATTGGCTGTATAAACAAAACTATCAATCATGTAGCCATTATGTGTGCAAGTTATAATGTTATAGTGACAATAAGAATGTCATGACTGTATCAAGTAAATGAATGTGTAATAGCTAAAACTGATGTCACAAATAAGGTAAATAGCACACTGGCAAGTAAGTGGTTGGCTGTAATGGGGTTATTTCTAGGTATCACATTTCTCTATGCAATAGGCTGTTCATTTGCGTTGAGCATTTTAATATTACGGATTCATGACAAAACTGGTACAGATTGAAATTTGCAAGCTTGTGGAGAAGGAGGGGATGCTTAAATAGAGTGAGGCTGTGGTATAATATTCCAGGTTAGAGACAGTAAAAAATGCATGCTTTTGCATAGAAATGAACAAGTTGTACATTCTATGGTCCAAATGTTTGCTGACGATACCAAAGTATTCCGCCATATGGAGAAAGATAGTGACTCAGGGGACTTGCAGAAGGACCTCAACAACATGCAGAAGTGGTCAAGCTGAAGTTTAATGCTTCAAAATGCAAAGTGATGCATTTAGGGTGCAAAAATAGCAAGCACATCTATGTAATGAACGATGATGTGAATAATGTTCCGCTCTCTGAAACAATGATAGGAAAGGACTTGGGTGTCAAGGTAGACATTCAGCGACCACATCCAGGAAGCCGCCAACAAAGCTAATGGAATACTGGCCATCATTCGAGGATCCTACACATACCTAGATGAAGATGTGCGCAGACTACACATCCCTTGCAAGTCCACTTTTGGAATATAGAAATGTGTGATCACCACTCTACAGGAAGGATGCTGAGTCAATTGAGAAGATCCAAAGAAGGGCAACAAAGCTTGTACATGGATTCGATGAAATACCCTACAAACAACATGCGTCATTTGAAGATCCCTGTTGAGACTCCAACACCAGAACCAGAGGACACTCCCTGAAGCTGAAGAAGTGGTACTCCAGACTGGACCTGTGACACAACCTTTTCGGCTTTAGGGTGGTTGACCTATGGAATGACTTGCCAGAGAATATTGTAGCACCAGAGTCGGTGAACTGTTTCAAGTCCCGACTAGATGCATACTGGTCAAGCATTCCGTATATCTTGAAGCCAGTGACAGTTGCTACAATCCACCACATCTGAAGAACTGTCTCGATTTCTATTAATTAAGAGTGGCTAACAGGTTCAAGGCCTATTATAGCTGTATCCTAATGATTGATAACTTGAGTAGATTGAACAAGTTGGATAAGGAAATCACTGGAGATAATCCACAAATGTCACAGTAAAGCTTCCAAAGCTAATGTTATAATGGGGTTGATATTTTAAGACATCACATGGGAGAGTGCAGTTTCACTCTCTAGTGAATACACGAAATAACACTGGCTGCTATCGTTTTAACATGTTTTATTCAATGTGTCTATGTGTAAATGTAGTGTTTTAAATTTGGTACATTCCCAAAGGCAGCAAGTAGCTCCTAATAGGAGGCGGCAATTGACAATGTCCATGCCTGTTTGCAAACAGTAGCTTGATTAAATAGCGATATATATATCAATTATATTGGGTTAAAGTTAGGTTCCACATCAATCCCTGAACCAATATTGTGTTGAAATGTCATATATATTCATGGTCTCTGACTATATTTAGAGACCCATGTATATATCTACGTTCTCTGCTAAATTCCAGACTCATGCATGGTCCCATTTCAATATAGCGCTGCCATCTGGTGAAATCCATCTGTACCATTATGCAGTAAACCATATTGGTAGCGCTATCTAATGGCAAAGTTAACAACACTCGTAGTTATGTGACTCAAAATGGATACCACTCTGGTCGAAATGTGTATGGTAGCACAAAAAAACATGCTATTAACAACCCATACATGGCAAAGCATCAGTGGAGTATGATGATGCACATTGGCAGTGCCGATTAACAGAAGAGTAGCGATCAGAACAACTCTGAGACTTAACCACCATTTGGTATTGTATATATATATATAGATATACTAAACTTAGTATTAGTTCATATGATGGTTATATAATCGAATTCTGCAAAACGTACATGCATACATAACCTCATGCATAGCCTCACTTCAAGTGCTGGCTAGAAAATGTATGAAACAGTACGTTTCCGAAAGTGTGAGAAGATGCTATAACACATCATTATAGCACACTCAGCTTAGGTATAAACGGAAAGAATATTCGATATTTTTGGTAGTCTTCACGCCAAACTATATTATTTTGATCAAAATCAAAGCTACTGTAAACAAACAAAAAACACCAAAAAAACAACCGAGCTTTTTGTTTCATTATTTAAAAAAAAGAATTCCACGAGAAATAAATAAGCACATATACTTAGAAAGAATACTAGTTCCCGACTAATCAAAGCAAATACAATGACGGTATTTTGTATACATGAAAAAAAGTAATCCCTGCAAATGATAAATTTGCACACACCTAACAACACTCACAACAAAGGCTTATAATGGAGGCATTCGACTGGGCCTCTATGCGAATATCAAAATATTCCTTACAAATTCCTATTCGACTGGGACCGGAAGTGGGTTTCTATACATATGATTCGGATGTGTGTTGTGGCTCCATCCGTAAATCTTGCGGATAGAAAGGGCCCAGTCGAATGCCTCCAATGTAACCATAGTCAGGCCCTAGGACTACTCAAACGATAAAAATTAGTCCATGGAAACAACATTTTTATTATACCGGTATAGCTTTTTCAATGTGCGAGCATTATTATCTGTTATTAAACAATAATGCCATGGGTGTCATCTTCACTATCTAATTAACTCCACTCCCAGCGAAATACTTCCTCCCAAACTAATTTTTTAATTAAAAACTAAATCAAATGCAACCATTTACAAATACAAGTAGGGCCCAAACAAACAGCGACAACAAAATCAGAAAGAAACGAAACTATTGTTTAAACCTAAGAGCCCTACACAATTAGTCTAATCATTCTCTTCTTCCCCGACTCTCTCTTCTCCCTCCTCGTCTTTCTCCTCTTCTTCATGTTCATCTTGTTCTTCGTCCTCGACCGGGTCCTCGGGAGTCCTCCCGTCTGGTTGTGTATCGTCCAACACCTCTTCCTGTGGTGGATAGCAGTCCTCTCGGTTCTCGCAATCCTCCCGCGACGATCTATCACGGAAACCAAGGCCGGGATCGACAGGGACACAATACGGGTGGAACCTGGGCATCGACGACGGCATCTTTGGATGCTCATCGGCTCTGCGCCATCTGTACCATTATGCAGTAAACCATATTGGTAGCGCTATCTAATGGCAAAGTTAACAACACTCGTAGTTATGTGACTCAAAATGGATACCACTCTGGTCGAAATGTGTATGGTAGCACACAAAAACATGCTATTAACAACCCATACATGGCAAAGCATCAGTGGAGTATGATGATGCACATTGGCAGTGCCGATTAACAGAAGAGTAGCGATCAGAACAACTCTGAGACTTAACCACCATTTGGTGTTGTATATATATATATAGATATACTAAACTTAGTATTAGTTCATATGATGGTTATATAATCGAATTCTGCAAAACGTACATGCATACATAACCTCATGCATAGCCTCACTTCAAGTGCTGGCTAGAAAATGTATGAAACAGTACGTTTCCGAAAGTGTGAGAAGATGCTATAACACATCATTATAGCACACTCAGCTTAGGTATAAACGGAAAGAATATTCGATATTTTTGGTAGTCTTCACACCAAACTTTGATTATGATCAAAATCAAAGCTACTGTAAACAAACAAAAAACACCAAAAAAACAACCGAGCTTTTTGTTTCATTATTTAAAAAAAAGAATTCCACGAGAAATAAATAAGCACATATACTTAAAAAGAATACTAGTTCCCGACTAATCAAAGCAAATACAATGACGGTATTTTGTATACATGAAAAAAAGTAATCCCTGCAAATGATAAATTTGCACACCTAACAACACTCACAACAAAGGCTTATAATGGAGGCATTCGACTGGGCCTCTATGCGAATATCAAAATATTCCTTACAAATTCCTATTCGACTGGGACCGGAAGTGGGTTTCTATACGTATGATTCGGATGTGTGTTGTGGCTCCATCCGTAAATCTTGCGGATAGAAAGGGCCCAGTCGAATGCCTCCAATGTAACCATAGTCAGGCCCTAGGACGACTCAAACGATAAAAATTAGTCCATGGAAAAAACATTTTATTATACCGGTATAGCTTTTTCAATGTGCGAGCATTATTATCTGTTATTAAACAATAATGCCATGGGTGTCATCTTCACTATCTAATTAACTCCACTCCCAGCGAAATACTTCCTCCCAAACTAATTTTTTAATTAAAAACTAAATCAAATGCAACCATTTACAAATACAAGTAGGGCCCAAACAAACAGCGACAACAAAATCAGAAAGAAACGAAACTATTGTTTAAACCTAAGAGCCCTACACAATTAGTCTAATCATTCTCTTCTTCCCCGACTCTCTCTTCTCCCTCCTCGTCTTTCTCCTCTTCTTCATGTTCATCTTGTTCTTCGTCCTCGACCGGGTCCTCGGGAGTCCTCCCGTCTGGTTGTGTATCGTCCAACACCTCTTCCTGTGGTGGATAGCAGTCCTCTCGGTTCTCGCAATCCTCCCGCGACGATCTATCACGGAAACCAAGGCCGGGATCGACAGGGATACAATTCGGGTGGAACCTGGGCATCGACGACGGCATCTTTGGATGCTCATCGGCTCTGCGCTCGGCCTGCCTCATCTCCCCAGTTCCTGGACGGTCGGTCACCCTGCGAACAACTGTCCTCCGCACGGTGTGTCTGCAATGACAGCCATCGGGGAGTGTCTCTACGGATACTTCCTGTGATGTTTCCGTCTCCAATCCCTCGCCTGTCGTCTCGGTGACTCCGGGCGGGAACTCCGTGATGTGTTTCTCGACATCGATACGAAGCACCTGCCGCCCGTCTGCCTTGACAGTGACGCCATCACTGCCCACCATCAGCTCAGTCACGTGGCGGAAGTACTCGGTCGTGGTGGTGTGACACTTGATCGTGCTGCCGTCAGGCAACTCCTCAGTGCTTTCCTGAACGTCTTCACTGTTTTCAACGTCGCTGTCCGGTTCGTCAAAGTTCGGGTGAATGCTACTAACCAGACCCCCAACCCCAACCTCTGGTGACACCGCAGCCATCCCAGTGGCGGTCCAGATCGTCTGTTATGTTAAGGTGTTAATGTCACTGTGTCAGGTGGTTTGATTGACAACGGCGCTCTGCAGCGTAAACTCTGAACCTCGTTTTGGAAATGCTTCGCCTCCCGCAGTTCATCAGCACTCAGTGTTTAGCGAAATGAAATATTACCTACCTACCAGCCTCCGCAAATGGGGAAGCCGCGTGCAGAATTACTGTCTAAGCTATCTGTGCTGTGTATTGTTACTAGTGGCGCCCTCAACTGGCATAGACAGAAGTCTCGGTTGCAGCTTGATCTCCTTGCCGGGTGTTGGAGCCACTGGTTTCCAGCGATACACAACCATACAACCATGCCCATCCACGCCCTGACTGCGTGTTGAGTCTGACGACACAAGTAGTATATGCACACGGCGATTTGAACATGGTAGGTTACAAATGACATTCCTAATGGATGGTTGTTGGAGTTTTACGTTCTGGCATCAACTAAGGTAATATCAAGGCGGGTTCCGACCTGTGACAGTGCGCACTCTTGGCGACTTCATAGTGTTGCCCCACTAGGAGACCAGGTTGCCAGCATCATGACCTGATATCCCATTCAGTCACATTATCCTGACATTGAACCAACCAGTCCTTGCCCTATCCTAATAATGCCTCGCGCCTCGCTAGGCAGTGACACATATACATTTTTAAGTCATTGGTTTGACTCGACCAGGGTTAGAACCCGTGGGTTAAAATCCCACAGTATACCAAAACGGGAGACGTATGCTCAACTCATTCGGCCACCCCGACTGGTTGAGTCAAACTGATGACATATAATTTGATACTTGTCGCTTCCTAGCCAGGCGTTTAGCATTATTAGGATAGAGCAAGGACTGGTTGGCTTAGTGTCAGGATAATGTGACTAAGTGGGAAATCAGGTCCTCATGCTAGCAGTCTGGTCTCCCGGTGGGCAGCACTATGAAGTTGCATTGAGTGTGCACTGTCCTGATATGACCTTACATTTTACCAGAACGTGAAACTCCAAAAACGAACCAATCAATGCGACTCTATCGACCTAGACATGCTAGTTTTATTAAATGCCAGAGTTATTTAAAAGCCAAAGTCATTTAATAACAATTTAATGCCCTAATATCGGGTTTGAGCCCCTCTTGCTCCCGGAAGGACTATGGACCTCAACTGTGCCATCAGTCGATAATGAAATCTGACATTCGCAAACTGTGTTCCCCATACATACATCCACACATATAAATATGCATACAAACATAGGTCTATATAATGCATAAATACATACATATGCCTACATAATACATATGGTCAAACCCCGATTTTATGTGAATTCGGATATAATTGGAATCGTCATTGGACCAGGAATTCTTTACTTCTAAGGCGCTCACGGGCTTGCTTGGTGAGGCATCCGGCCTCGCTGTGCATGGTTAGTATGCGCCGCACGTTGGCGCAATAGGCGCACACGTGCCGGTGCCTGTCTCCCACCTCGCCGTGGGCCTCCCCGACGGGGGCCCGATCGCACGAGGCGGGCTCGCGGTTCCAGGCAATGCAGGGGGCCCCGTGAGTGTGCCTATCGTAGGCGATGCGGGTGTCGACTTGGGGCCGGGGCAGGTGTGCGCCTCGGGCCCAATCTTTGCCTCGGGGAGCTGGTGTTGCCGGGGTGGCTTGGGTGAGGGCGGCGGGCGTGGTGAGGGAGTCCATCCTCAGCATGTTGAGGGCCACTGGGTCGTGCCATCCATGGGGAAGTCTCCCGTCCGCTATCCAGGTGAAGATGGCCTCGGAATAGCGGCGGACGGTAGGCCACGGATGCACCAGGATGTCCCTCATCAAGGTGAGGTGGTGGTGGTGTAGGGCCTGGACGGAGTGGGCGGGGAAGGCTGGATGGCTGGCGAGGGTGAGGAGGGCGAGGTTATATTCGTCCCTGGTCGCCTCGCCCCTCCTCACCGGCTTCCACTCGGGACCCCTCTCCACGAGGTCCGAGGGGAAAATGTAGCCCGAGGGGATGCCCTGGCGCCTGACGGTGCGGTGCGCCTTGGCGGAAGCGAGGATGTCGCGGACGGCGTCGGCCGCGGACGCTGGGGTGTGCTCCTCGGCGACGTCCTGGAGGTAGGCGGGGGGCGGAGCGGGCCCGCCTCGGGCGGCGAGGCGGTCGTACTGTTGGTAGTGGGGGTGGGCTGCCCCGGGCAGAGTCGCTTGAGGTGGCGGTGGGGGCCGGGCCCCGGCGGCCGCCCGCGCCCGAGGAGCTGGGGCGGGCGGCGGGGCGTACGCCGCCTGCAGTTGCTCCGGTGCTCCTCGGGCTCCCCCCGACTCGAGGGCGTCCATGCGCGTAGTCAGGCGGTGCAGGGCCTCGAGTATCAGGGCTGTCTCGGCGCCCGAGGGGCGGCCCGAGGTCGCCGAGGGGAAGGCCGGGCCCGGAGGTGTTGAGGTGTCTCCGGGCGAGCCCGAGGAGGGTCCCGGCGTGGCCAGGGCGGTCGCCCGGGAGCTCTTGCGGCCTCTTCCCTTTCCGTGTCCGGGCATGGTGTAGGAGCCTGAGGCGGGGCAGCGGTCTGAGGTGAAGCAGCGGTGGTGAAGAGCCAGACAAGAAAAAGGGCAGAGCGTGGAGGACGGCTGGAAGGCGAGTGACTGAGGGAGGCCGGCGGGCGGCCTTATAAGGGCGGGCAGGAGGGCGGTGACAGGTGAGGTGCGAAAGCAAGGCGGGGGGAGGGGGGAGGAGGAAAGCTGAGAGGCGGGCGTCGCGCGAGGTGAGAATGCTGCGCGACGACCGGGGAGGCGGGGGGAGGGTCTCTTCCTCTCCTCGCATCAAGCGCAATGCTTCGCATTACGACCAATTCAGTAAACTGAACCCGGATTTAGCATGACCTCACTTTCTTTCGTGATGATATTTTATGGATCCCACTGATTACCTTATAAATTACATGCATAAATACATACACAAATAATACATACTTATATACATATATACATAATGAAATTTACTAATACACATAGTAAGCTTATTTGAACATGAATATTCAATCTGTTTTATTTTAGATACAGAATTACTGCCTAGAAACATAACTAAGACACCACTTACATTAAAATGCATACACTGAATGCATACGCTGACCAGATATACCACAATCTCTTAATTAGCTGAATGTAATAACACAATTTTATTATCTTAAGATTGTTCTTGCAATTAAATAGTGTAAATGACTGAAGTTAAACATGGCCAGAAGACCAGTGGATCGAGACTTAAAACAAACCTGTATTCAGATGAATAAAAATGTTCACATAAAATAATAAGAAATATATGCAGATGGTGTAATAGGACACTACAAGTGATTGTATCCATAGTTCATCAATCCCTCACTCATGCCCAGCAATCTACGACACTGCCGATCAACGTGCCAATCTATAGACTAACTCTCTGTCTATAGATGCGCGAGACTGCTGGCAATCTCCGCTACGTTCTTTTTTAAACAACCAACAAAGCAAGCCAACATCATAGACACAATTAGTAATGCCGTGCCCTTTCGTAAAAAGGAAAACAGGTGATAGGAAACGCGCGAATTGATGGGATAGTCATGCTACTCAACCCCCCTCCCATCTATTCAAGCACGTGCCATTCAAATGCACCTCAAACCTAGATGTTGAGCTAACTATAAATATTGCGCTGAAGTACTACTGACCAGGGTTGTGGCTAGCGGGGGAAAAGACAGGAAGTTTCTGCTCCCACAAAAAAAGCCAGTAGGTAACCTCCTTAAAATGGCTGGAAATGGTATTTCAGAGCCTCTAGATTCCACAATGACCACTAACACAGCAAGGTTAAGACATTCAGAGAAATTAACTTTTGGTAACCAAACAATTATCTGATTGTAGAACGAACAAACTCACATTTTTTGGGGGATGTGGGAGAATGCTTACAAACAGAGAAAGAATGTATGCAGTAGTTAGCTACACAACAACTGAAAGTGATAAAAGAGAAAGGGAGTCACAAGACTATTACTGTCTAGCGGCGAAAACAAGTCATTAGACTTAACCGTTATGGTCAGCATAAATACACCCATCACACACCTAGAGCTTCGCGCCTTTGACACTCATTCATTCCAACAACTTAGCTTCCCTCTCCTGATAGTAATAAATATTAAGCTAACATAAATTCCTTGCTACGGCCCTATTGATGACCCCTCCCTCTCCTCCACACACACATTGCTTCTCGAGCTATCAGAGCACGAGCTGCTCCTGTCTCCACCATAGTACCACCCCCTCACATGCCCCCACCCACATCCCCACCTGCGCGCAACACTCCCCACCCCCCCATCACCACCACCAGCCACTCCTTCACACACAAATACACGACAGCCGGCAGCGGGACGTCGGCAACACTTGGAGGTAACAGCAGCAACTTGAGCAGCAATCCTCACCAGCAGGCTTAGCATGAGGCCTGCTGGCTGAAGTCTGGTCATACAAACACCACTTGTGACTCCAAACACTTGCTATCCGGACCGCACTCTGTCCACACCTCTCTCTATCACCTCTCCGCCGGCCATGCTCCTCCTCGATATGTCTGAAAAGAGTTCCAGGAGGGGGAGCCCGCTGGCATTTTCACTTTCTACGCTTACTCTGTCCGTGTCTATGGCTCGCTGGACGGTCACCATAGAGCAAATAGACGTGGTCCTTTGACTCAACTCTCCTCATTTCTCTTTCCTAGATTCTGCCCATTTTGATTTCTCCCAGGTACACTTCTTCCCCTGACCAGGGTAGTTGTGTTCTTGGGTGGGGGCCCTTCACCTTTACAATTTCTCTGTCTTATTCTTGTTGCTGGAACGACCGCTGCTCCCACCTTTGCCCACCTTCCTCAAACCCCTGCTGCTGATCGGATTCAAGTGCTACACTACACTACACTACACCTACAGCTCAACTACACGCCGGACCGAAGAGATTCGCTGCCGCCCCACCATCACTATGTTGTGAAGATGTCCCCAGCTTCTACAACACTCCCTCTACGAAGTTAAGTCTTCAACCACAGATTGGGCCGATTTATCGGAGCCTCTCTACCCAATGTTGCAGTTCTGCAACCGGTAACCATCGTAAGGTTACAAACACCCCAATTGATTGATTGATTGTGGCTCCAATGTGGTGATCTGTCGTTATTACCAGACTCGGAAATAAAATAATAAGATACTCAGATCATTATGTAAGCTCACTCTTGACTAATGTATCATCCGTGGTCCGTAAGTTCATTCCGGACTAGTCTATTATTAGTGGTCTGTAAGTTCTTTCTGGACAAGTCTATTATCGGTTCATCTGTAAGTTCATTCTGAACTAGTCTATTATCAGTGGTCTGTAAGTTCATTCTAGACTAGTCTGTCATTGGTGGTCTGTAAGTTCATTCTGAACTCATCTATTATCAGCGGTCTGTAAGTTCATTCTAGACTAGTCGGTTATTGGTGGTCTGTAAGTTCATTCTGAACTAGTCTATTATCAGCGGTCTGTAAGTTCATTCTAGACTAGTCTGTTATTGGTGGTCTGTAAATTCATTCTGGACTAGTCTAGTATTGGTGGTCTGTAAGTTCATTCTAGACGAGTCTGTTAATGGTCGTCTGTAAGTTCATCCTGCACTAGTCTGTTAATGGTGGTCTGTACGTTCATCCTGCACCAGTATGTTAATGGTGGTCTGTAAGTTAATTCTAGACTAGTCTGTTGATGATGGTCTTAATTTCATTCTGGACTAGTCTGTTAATGGTGGTCTGTAAGTTCATTCCGGACTAGTCTGTTAATGGTGGTCGGTAAGTTCATCCTGCACTAATATGTTAATGGTGGTCAGTGAGATCATCCTGCACTAGTATGTTAATGGTGGTCTGTAAGTTCATCCTGCACTAGTATGTTAATGGTGGTCTGTTAGTTCATCCTGCACTAGTATGATAATGGTGGTCTGTAAATTCATTCTGGACTAGTATGTTAATGGTGGTCTGTAAGTTTATCCTACTCTAGTATGTTAATGGTGGTCTGTAAGTTCATTCTGGACTAGTATGTTAATGGTGGTCTGTAAGTTCATTCTAGACTAGTATGTTAATGGTCTGTAAGTTCTATACGTCCTATCTATACGTCCTAATCACCAATTTGTTTCTGTATCATCAGTAAGGAGTCTTTGTTGGTTACTGGTGTACAAGTAAAAAGGTACTATTGTTGCTAACAATTACAAAAATAGACATGCAGGGAATGACATAGTTTCGTATATTTAATTACAGCTATGGAGTGGGGAAAAATGGAGGAATTTGAGGGACACCTATGTAAAAAAACAACGCGAGATCAGGAACACAGTCAGTGGGCAGGCAGCGCAAAAGGCACGGAAGTGGAAGTATCTGGGCATACTGAATTTCCTGGACCCGTACATAGAGGAAAACAGGTAACACACAACACAATATTACATCTAAATCTATTTCCTTTATTTAACAAAATGGTTAACATCACTCGTAACCACACTATCGGTTGTATCAATATAAGGTTCACTCATGGTAGTTAACCATGTGGTATATCATTCACGAATAGCTACAATCCATGGCGCAGCACATATGGTATATCATTCATAGTAATAATTATCTATACTTTGGTCAATATAAACCTTCACTCATGGTAGTTAACTGTGTGGTATATCATTCATTAATCTTTACAATCCATGCCACAGCACATATGTGTGAGTACGACGGATGGTTATATCTGCATACTGTCCTACAGCACTACACAGTTTATCAAGTGACATTCCCTATTTTCCTACATTTCGTAGCACAGACACAAATGTGCCCTCACCACCAACCGAAGAACTTGACGGATCAAACTCTGAAGCGACTGATGATGAAGATGCCAACACTAGCGCCTCAAGTCTGTTCGCCAGGTATGTACTGCTCAGTCAGTGAAGATACCTCTATTCACATGGTCATTTTGCCAGGACACAGGTGAAACATTCACAAAATAATCCATGAAACTATTTCTTATGTTTACTGCATCAATACCGGCTCTGTTGCCGTGCTGACCTAAGTCCTCGAGACCTTCACAGTCCAAATCCTCTGCCTCCTGCAACAAGGTTGTTACCTGCGCTGGTGTACTTTCAACCTGTAGGAAGTTATGTAGCACACATGTCGCCTGCACAATTGCATTGATCCACTGAGGTCTCACAGCCATCTTTGTGTGATACATCCTCCATCGGGCTGCCAGTACACCAAAAGCATTTTCGACAATTCTCCGTGCCCGTGACAACCGATAGTTGTAGATCTGTTGGTTTTTTTTACACCCTCTACCAGGGAATGGTCTCATCAAGTTGGTATGTAGAGGAAATGCTTCATCGCCAATCATCACGTAAGGCATAGGGCCTATATGAGCGGAACCTGGTAGAGGAGCTTTGTCAGGAATGTTTAATGTTTTTCATGCCAGAGATTTGCCTAGATTCGAGTTGGAAAGAAATCCACCATCACTGTTGCGGCCATATGTACCGACATCTATAGAGATATATCTCAAATCAGCATCTACCAATGCTAGCAGAACTGTCGAAAAAGTACCTTTATAATTGTGATACAGGGATCCTGAATTCCAAGGGGCTTTCATCAGAACATGTTTCCCATCCAACGCACCCAGACAATGTGGGAAATTCCATTTGCGATCAAAGTTTTCAGCAATGACCTTCCAATTGTGGCTGTTCTGTGGCATTTGCATGTGTATTGGAGCTAGTCAGTCCCACAAAACTTGGCAGCACCCAGATACTATGGTGCCAACAGTCGTCGCTCCCACACGGAAGCTGAACGCAAGTGAACGAAAGGATTCCCCTGTGGCCAGGAATCTGAAACAAATAAACAAATAAACAAATAAACAAATATTCCTAACTCATGCTAGGTCATCTGCACATCCATATTCGGTATATTTAATACTGCTTATATTTTCAGCCAAAGCCAAAGCCAAAGCCAAAGTCAGTGGGTTCACAGCCAACTAACAGTCCAAAGCACCCCCGTAGGATCTCCCAGAGGTACCTCGCCTTCCCCAGCCAACATAGTACTGAGAAGACAGACAAGACACAAGAGGAGAAACGTCGAGGCAAGAGAGGCAAGCGAAATGGAGCAGGCTTTGATAGAAATGATAAAAACCAACACAAAAACATGGCAGGACATACAGCAAAGACTAGCCATAGAAAAAACAGCCGATGGCGCTTTCTATGAAAGTTGCGCTCTCTGCAGCAAATTGCTACCAGGTGCTACTTGCGCCTTTCTCCAATTGCAAGTCTCGCAGCTATTTGTTAATGCGGAAAACCCCCAATTGATGCCTGTCCCCATAACCCCTTTACTGCAACATCAGCAACAGCAGCAACATCAGCAACATCAGCAACATCAGCACTATCAACAGCATCAGCGGCAGGGGTACTATGCAGAACCCCCGGCCGCAGCGCATCGCCAAGTCGCTGAACCAATGCGTATTGACACAGGTACGGAAAATACGGGAGACATAGTGTCTACAGCTTTAAATTTGGCATACATGATGTGAAGAAATATGAACAGTTAACATGAGATGGACGGATATTTAAAAATGCTACCAGATGCTTTAAATTTGTTCATGACTACATATGCTTGGGGAAAAATAAAAAACTCTTACAGTCCATTATGGAGTATACTTGTTTAATTTGTCACACTCACCTTAAACATATAGCCAGTCGTTGTCTTGGGCAAATGACCCCTCTGCACAAAGAATACTTCCCCAGATCTTCCTCCACAAGGCACAGCACCTGTCCAAATTGTTCTCTGGTTAAGAGAAAGTACTCTCTAAATGTGGCACCATCCGCATGCAGTAGTAGTTCATTAACTAAATTATGGTATGCTCCTTGTTCCACCCTTTGGCGTAGTATGCTGTGAACCCACCAGCGGTGTTTTCTTTTACTACGTTTCTTCTTCTTCTGAAGCAACTGATATGCCAGAGCAATGAATGTACTGTCTTCCTCCTCCATCTGCTGCAATAGCGCCTCCAGCAACTTCGACTGATTTGCCATGGTTCTCCGGTACGATTGGTTACAGAAAGAATGAAAAGCACATGGGTGCACACTTTTATATGCTGCTTGCCACATGCCGCATGCCGCATGCCACATGCAGCATAAAAGGAATCTTCCCATTTGCATACCACATGCCACATGTTGCATGCCGCATACCGTGTAGAAGGAATCTTAGCTGTATGTGGCATGCGGCATGCGAATACTGAATCGGTCCATGTAGCGATCAGTGCAGCATGCGAATGCCCATAGACAACAGTGTTAGAGAAACCTGACACTATGTGTGTGGGTGTGGGTGAAAGGACCCAAACCGTTTGCATACCGCATGCCACATGCCGCATACCGCGTGTAAGGAATCACCCCCATTGACTTAGATGCTTTTCGATATTTTGCCACATTCGCATTCGCATTTGCATACCGCATACTGCGTGTAAGGAATCCTAGGCTTAAGCTAAGATTCCTTCTACGCGGTATGCGGCATGCAGCATGCAGTATGCGTGCGGTATGCGAATGGGAGGATTCCTTTCTACGCGGTAAGCGGCAACCGTCCCCCACCACAACCACTACCAGGTGTTTCCCCTCAGCACCCTTGGGCGTAACCGTTCCATAATGCTCAGTCGCCTCTCCTTGTCTAAAACTAATGGGCAAGTGCGACTGACTTTTCTATTCGCATACCGCATGCCGCATGCCACATGCCACACCGATCGCTACAGGGACCGATCGAGTTGTCGCATTCGCATTCGCATTTGCATTCGCATACCGCGTGTAAGGGTTGTAGCCCATTGACTTCAAGGCATTTAGATTTTTTGCCGCATTCGCATTCGCATACTGCATACCGCATACCGCATGTAAGGAATCTTAGCTTTAGGTCATATAAGGACGCAATATGTGACGGACGTAGCAAATGCCATTATGCCCATGTTAATCTCTATGTGATTGCATTGTTAGGGTGCATACCTGCATTGGCTAGAGTTAATCTGGATAAGTAATATTTACTGCAAGCAAATCCGCCTAATATCGCCTTACATGAATAGGTTTTTACATATTTTCAAATTAGTATTAATCGGCAACAATATTTGCAATGGGATTCATATGTATCTAAATTGCAAATTGAAACAAACGGACTCATCTTGTCATGTACTCAATTGCATTTTTTTAATTCGTGAAGAAAATACACCCTGAATTTACAGGAAGCATTAACAACAATATTGTATGTTTATATATATAATTCACTACTCCGGACAATGCCATATTCACAAAAATAATGTCATCGAATGTACATCCTTATGCAAATGATTTCAATTCGCAGTCAAGCACAAAGACATACAGATTGGTATTTATATAGATACTTAATATAATAGCTCTCAAATATATATAAATATAATCACACTGGAATTGTGGATGATAAAATACATAAATCAGTACAAGAGTTGAATATAAGGCTCGTTATCATCTGTGTGAAGATGAAATCAATGATATTACATGGGTGTATGAGTAGCTAACCTTTTGATATATGTACACAATAAAGGATGCTGACCGTTAGCCTCACAAATGTATCCAGTAGCAAAAGCACAACCATGTAAAGTCGTCATCTGGCAGCTGTAGTTGTGTAGGCAGGCTAATAGGAAATCAATACAGGCAAGGAAAGAAAGGAAGAGTGTAAAGAGTGAAAGAAGAGTGAAAGCTTGCACCCTCAGATTTATTATTATATAGTGGTACATGAATCTGATATAGCATACCACCTGACCATGATCTCCAATCAACAACAAGCATTTCTAGGTCCACTAATGAACAGTAAGCATTCTTGTGTCACCATGGCTACTGTGATCTACACACCACCACCATGCCCTGTGGCTGCTTGGCCTGCACTAGATGAAGGATTCACCCGGTACTCGCAGTACACGGGTGAACGACAACGTAGTCTAAATACGGGCGAAAATAGCTTTAGTATGGAACAGAGAGTAGAATGCCTGCCTCCAGTATCAAATGGATACTTCTATAGGCACAGAGTTGGTGAAATGGGAGAGAATGCAAAAAGACAAGATGGCAGCCACAGAATGCCGTCGATTTCACTTTTAAATCTTATTAAACTATATATTATATTATATTTTTCAACTCAAAGCTAGCGGGCTATCAATAAGACATATGTAAAGAATAATTGTTGCTTCTTAGATTGTGAAATTAGGCTCTCAATTCTTTGACCCGCATTTTCGACAGCTTTTACATAGGGTTGGTTTGCACCCCTACTGCAGCAGTACGGGGTGAATCTTGTATCTAGGCCTGCACCTGCCTTGCTGTGTGTGTGTGTGGTGATCCGTGATTAACAGTTGGGGGGGGGGGGGGAGGGGGTAGTGAGTATAGCTCTTGAGCTCCTTCCACACTAACAGTAGTGCCCCTCTCACACTATCTATTTAATACACACTGACTATTGACTCAATCAATCAATAGTTCCGTCCTCTAGTCGAGGGTTGGATGCAATGGTTCTCCACTTGTCCCGATGGTGTGCTGTTCTGATAGACTGTGAATAATTCAAGCCTGTCCATTGTGAAATATTTGTAAACCATGATGTTCTTGGTCTCCCTCTCCCTCTGCTGCCATTCACCTTCCCTTCCAACAATGTACGGTATATTGAACTCTGACGAATGATGTGGCCAAAATAAATAAGTTTCTTTGTCTGTATAGTGGCAAACAAGCTTTTCTTATTTTTAATTTTTCTGAGAACTTCTTTGTTGGTGATCTCCTTTGTCCATGATATTTTCATCATCCTTCGATAAGTCCACATCTCAAATGCTGCTAAACGTTTGTACATTTTCTTAGAGATTGTCCATGTCTCAGCCCCATACATTAGAGTACACCACACATAACACTGAAGAATACGCTTCCTTGTTTGTATTAATATCTTACTTGATGTTAACACTCTATACATTTTGGAGAATGTTGTTCGGGCTATTGTTATCTTTCTTTTAATTTCTTCCTCCCATCTCCCATCATTTGTAATCTTTTGTCCGAGATATATGAATTCGGATACTTGTTCTATGTTTGTGCCATCTATGGTTATATTAACTATTGACTAATGCGTTATAATCATATAGATATATATATACAGTAAAACCTCTCTAAATCGACCGACCTTGGGACCGACTTTAAGTGGTCCATTTAGGGAGGTGGTTGGTTTAGGGAGATAAAATATGGTTACAGTGGTATTGTTGGGACCGAAATAGCGAACGATATAGGGAGTGATCGATCTGTGGAGGTAGTCGGATAGAGAGGTTTTACTATATATATATATATATATATATATATATAAATATATATATATATATGTATATATATATAATTTTGTCACACTCATTCAAAATGTCTGCCACCAAGCCTGTAAAACCGAAAACATCGCTTGAGCAAAATTCTCACATCCTATACCAAATAAGTATTAACTACATTTTTTGTTGGTGAACATGCTCAATATAATTATGTGCTCCATAATCTATTATGGGAATATAAACAAGGACACTACCATCTTCAGTTATATCTGTATTGTTAAATTGCGAACCACAGCTCGTGTACAACATTGTTTAGTTCCAGGTTTGGCCACATGGCGCCACCTGTCAGGGGCTCTGACCTTATATAAGCCAGCTGTGTCTGGTCGTTATCGCCTCCCGACCCACTCGGACGGTCACATTTTTTATATTTTTATATATGGGCATATAGATAGATATATAAGGTGATCATTCTTGACGTGGAGGAATGTATATCTGGGTTAAAAAGTACAGCTTTGCTTTGTTGAAAGTGATATATGTCAATCAGAATATGTCAATCAGAATATGTCAATCAGAATAACGTGGCCCCTTCCTTTATCTTAGCTACGCGTGATTATGAAGTCTCTAATTAGATCCTTGAAAGATTGAAAAAAAAACAACCCAAAAACCCACATTTTACTGGATTGAATGTAACTAACTGCATCTTACTCCGCATGTCACTATTAAAGTTGCATGGTCCGATGGCGTTTGAATTTTTATTTGATTTTTTAGATAAATATAGCAATTTGAACTGAAAGAACCCAAAATACTTTTGACAAGCTTTCCAAAAGTCTTCTAGCTATGACACGTATTGATGTCTCGCGATGACCATGTGATGTGGGATGACCTAATTCAAATGTAGCATGGTCTCCTGGTATTTTCACAGATGGCACCATTGCACATAATTTGTTTCTTGGCATGTGATGTGATGTGGGCTGACCTAATGATTATCAAATGTATTGTTCCCAGATAATAATATACATAATTATTACATCACTCTTATTCAGATCTGTAACAATTATTTAATACAAAATTCCACGCAACTTTATATCAAACCAGGCTATGGTGCCAGCAATACTGCCACTGGACATCCTGGAACCTGACTAGGTACTTGGAATGAGAGTCAAGGCTACTCAGGCCACGAGTGACCTAGTTGATTAATGGCTTCCTTGCGTGATGGGTTTCTCGAAGTGGGATGAGGTAGTAAATTCACTGATTATTCTATATATGCTGTCCCAAATCACTTGTTAGTGCACCAATATCTAAGATGGATATATATAATCAAATTAAGATACATGTTTTGGTTTTGAAAAATAAATATTTCATCGGACCATGCAACTTTAAGCAATCCCAGACTCGCACCATCTTCATTTAAAAAACGAGGTTAGTTGCACAACTGATCATAATAGTAGAGCACTAGCAATGCCATTGTTTGCTCTTGTGTGTCTGGATACAAACGCAGAGATTTTCTGCTATTTTCCAGCACAGACATAGGCATACAACCATTTTTTAAATTTTAAAATTGTTATACATGGATGGTGAAAATTAGGCATGATTTCAGCACTGATCGCTTAGCGAGCACTTAAGACGTGTTTACACGAGGAATTGTAAAGCGAATTAGACAAAGCGAATTATATGAAGCGAATTAGTGGTGCATCTACACACGGAGAGGTTTAAGGTGGAAATCGATATCTGCGCATGAGCAAGTCCATACGAACCAGTGCTTAAGCTAGTTCGCTTCATATAAACCACCTCGCTGGGTGGTTTATATAAAGCGAATCATATGAATCGATTCAGCCCTAATCCGCCTCACATCGCGTTCACACGGCAAAATGTGAGGCGAACTAGGCAAGGCGCTTCATATGAGGCGGATTAAATCGCCCGTGTAAACACGGCTTACGAGCAATTGGAGATCTCCCAGTACTGTGTCGTAAAATAATTGCCAATAATGACTACTCTGCGCTGGTGAGTGTTTCTGCACCTCCGGTGATTTACTGAGCATTTAGTGCAACCACAGATCTCTCAGCACTAACTTTGATTGCATTCGAAAGCGAGGGTACTTAGATCTAACGGTGGTGCTCTATGCTTGTGAGCTCGGTCAATTGTATTCACCCCGGTGTAAAGATTTCAAATTCCCCCCTGATTGAAGTTCCCCCATGGGAACTTGAAAACGTTTTCAAATTCATCCCACAGGAATTTGAAAACGTTTTCGATATCCCTCCCTCATTTTAACTTTCTCTCTCCCCCCCTCCCCCATTTTTGTGTGGAACTTTCTTTATTTTTGTTATCTTTTGTTATTTTTCATGACAAATATAATAATACACATAGAATAGCATAATGGAAATTATTACTAGTATAACAAAACATATTTCACCCCAAATGACACAAAAAGTCTCCAAGATGGCTAAGAAAAAAATATTATAGGTCTGAATTTGAAAACGTTTTTAAAAGGTTTTTAAGCAATTTAAAATTCCCAGGGGGGGGGGGATTTGAAAATAGGGGGAGGAATCTGAAAACTGTTTTTAATTTTCCTCCCGGGAATCTGAAAACGTTTTCAATTTCACCGGAGGGAAATTAAAAACGTTTTCAGATTCCCAGGGGGAACTTGAAAAGGGGGGAAATTGAAATCGTTACACCGGCGCTATAGAAAAGCACACAAAAACGAGAAGAGCTAATTCATCAATGAGTCAATAGCACTATGCTGTGCTACAAAGCAATGGGTGTGATATGCCCTGCTTTAACTATATATACATTAGATATATATATTATATATATTATATATATATATATAGTGCGCAAGTGACAATATTCACGCCACTGGTGAAGGTTGGGCCGGTGGTGGCGCCACCAGTCGCAGGGGTACCCATAGTAGTACACAACATAGCACTGTTAGCAGTGGTTACTAATAATACGATAATAAAAAAGATAATATATGGAACATCCCTTACGCGCCTTTATGCTCACATAATCCTTATACATCACATATATATATATATATATATATATATATATATATATATATATATATATATGCGTGTGTGCATATGTACGGATATATTACATCAGACTAGACTGTCGGAAACCATTGAAACCGATGTATATATATATATATATATATATATATATATATATATATATATATAGGGTCTATGCATAAGCACACATACATGCAGATTTGCATATGCATACGCACATATAAATATGCATATATATGATTATATGTGTAAATACACATATATTGATGTACTTATGCATGCATGTACATACATAAATATATACATATTTACAGATATATGCATATAAACACACAATATTTACACCAGACATAGTTGGTTTTATATTGCTCTTATCGCAGAATCCCATCTACTAGGCGTCGTCACGGTCAATATACTGGCCAGTGTCATTTGACATCGACCGTCTATAACCTCTGTAAAGGTTTTTCCAGCAACGAGATAATATTTACGTTCTAATTCTCCGTGTGGTGGCGCTGTGAGGAATAACAACGATCGTCACGTGTCTACCTAACTCATCATAGGCCGCACCCACATCTGCTTAACTACAGTCCGTCTCCTGTTTTGGGAGATCGGGAGATCCGAGCCCATGGGTTCGTGGGTTCGAACCTTGGTCGAGTCAAACCGATGATTTAAAAATTGATATTTGTCGCTTCCTCGCCAGGCGCTAGGCATTATTAGGATAGGGCAATGACTGGTTGGTTCAGTGTCAGGATAATGTGACTGATTTGGATATCAGGCCATGATGCTGGGCAGCCTGGTTTCCCAGTGGGGAAGCATTATGAAGTCGCCATGAGTGTGCACTGTCATAAGTCGGCATCCGTCCTGATATGACCTTAGATGTTGCTAGGACGTAAAATAACAACAAACAAAACAAAGCTTAACTACAGGGGAGGGGGTTCGAATCCAAGCCGGGTTACAGGGTTCATTTTTGATGCACTCGTCTGTCTACCCAAAACCAACGCCAACAGACAGTGTCCTTGCCATTTGCTCGCTGACAGGTGTGTTGATTGTCTGAGTGGAGGCACTGGGTTACAAACGCCAGTCTACTGCGACTTGGAACTGTACCTGGGCCTTACTAACATCATCTCGTCACACTCATCCAAAATGTCTGCCACCAGGCTTGTAGAACCGAAAATATCGCCTTAGCAAGGTGATCATATAATAATACCATATAAGAATCCGCTACATTTTTTTTGTTGGTGAACATCTTCAATGTGCATATTGAATTTAATTAACTTTTTTTTTTTCTTTTTTTTTTCAATATTGAAGTAATTTTTTTTAGAACATTGCTCGTGGAATTATTTTATGTGGTGATGGCTTAACGCGTGAGGGCAATCTATGCACGAAGGTAACCTTGTCTCTAACATAGTGGTTGGGCTGGGGGGCAGGCCTGGATTGGCAGCGCCATTGTGGAGGACTCTGCTAGTGAACAGAGATCATATAATCACTGAGAATATATAGTCTATAGGCCTATAGGCTCTCTATAAATAGTCCAATATATCTGCAGACACACAAGCCGTGCATATATCCTTGTCATCTATGTCATCCACATATATACGTGCATATATCCATGTCATCTATGTAAATTTCATCCACATATATACGTGCATATATCCATGCATATATCATGCATGTATACCTGCATATATCCGTACATGCATCTATGCATATATCAATTAACACATATATGTGTACATATAAATAGTGTACCTGTCTATATATGTGATGTATAAGCATTAATCGAGTATAAAGCCGCGGAAGGGATTTTCTATATGTTTCTTATATAATATTATTATGATATTATATAATATTATTATGATATTATGTTATTAGCCAATGGGCCCTCTGTGATATATATTTGTGTGTACGAAACTACATATGCATATGCATAGATATATATATATATATTCATATATATATATAATATTGTCCACATGCATGGATATATTCAAAGTATTATGTATACATATTTACCAGAGATAAGGCCAATTCTAAGAAAGTACCACGTTCTAATAAGATTCTAGCTACGGTAGAACTACATTAGGGCTGCTACGTCTGTCTGTAGGAAAGTCAATTGGACTCACAGAGGAGTGAGGAATAACAACGATCGTCACGTGTCTACCTAACTCATTAGACCGCACCCACGTCTGCTTAACTACAGTCCGTCTCCTGTTTTGGGAGATTGGGAGATCCGAGCCCATGGGTTTGTGGGTTCGAACCTTGGTCGAGTTAAACCGATGACTTAAAAATTGATAGTTGTCGCTTCCTAGCCAGGCGCTAGGCATTATTAGGATAGGGCAATGACTGGTTGGCTCAGTGTCAGGATAATGTGACTGAGTGGGATATCAGGTCATGGTGCTGAGCAGCCTGGTTTCCCAGTGGGGAAGCATTATAAAGTCGCCATGAGTGTGCACTGTCATAAGTCGGCATCCGTCCTGATATGACCTCAGATGTTGCTAGGACGTAAAATAACAACAAACAAAACAAAGCTTAACTACAGGGGAGGGGGTTCGAATCCAAGCCGACTCACAGAGGAGTGAGCATGCGGATAATATTTATATTAGTGCCTTCTAATGCACATGGATATTTCGTCTGCGTCAAACTACAGAAATTCCGCCCATATATATATAAACATGTACATCAATGAATGTATGCCTACAGGTGGTACTGCATGGATGACTCTATATATATATATATATATATATATATATATATATATATATATATATATATATAGTAAAACCTCTCTAACCGACCACTTCCACAGATTGACCACTCCCCTATATCGATCGCTTTATGTGGGTCCCAACAATACCATTGTAACCATATTCTAACTCCCTAAACCGACAACCTCCCTAAATGGACCAATTAAAGTCGGTCCCAAGGTCCTTCGATTTAGAGAGGTTTTCCTGTATATATACATAAATATATACATATATATGTATTATATGTATTATATGTATTATATGTATTATATGTATTATATGTATATTGTATATAGTGTGAATAGTGCGCGTGTTGTGCGTGTTGTGCGCGTTGTGCGCGTTGTGCGCGTTGTGCACGTTGTGCACGTTGTGCACGTTGTGCACGTTGTGCACGTTGTGCACGTTGTGCACGTTGTGCACGTTGTGCACGTTGTGCACGTTGTGCACGTTGTGCACGTTGTGCACGTTGTGCACGTTGTGCACGTTGTGCACGTTGTGCACGTTGTGCACGTTGTGCACGTTGTGCACGTTGTGCACGTTGTGCACGTTGTGCACGTTGTGCACGTTGTGCACGTTGTGCACGTTGTGCACGTTGTGCACGTTGTGCACGTTGTGCACGTTGTGCACGTTGTGCACGTTGTGCACGTTGTGCACGTTGTGCACGTTGTGCACGTTGTGCACGTTGTGCACGTTGTGCACGTTGTGCACGTTGTGCACGTTGTGCACGTTGTGCACGTTGTGCACGTTGTGCACGTTGTGCACGTTGTGCACGTTGTGCACGTTGTGCACGTTGTGCACGTTGTGCACGTTGTGCACGTTGTGCACGTTGTGCACGTTGTGCACGTTGTGCACGTTGTGCACGTTGTGCACGTTGTGCAAGCTGTGCACGCTGTGTACGTTGTGCATGTCGTATATATTATATATACACTACTAACACCAATACACCATTCGAACTGTACGTCCCGATTGCACGTGTCACACATTAGACCAAACAGACTGGTTAAATCCAGTTCACTCCACGCCACACCACGCTCGCACTTGCACCTGGTCATGCAGGTCAGTTCATGGTTAAAAATCATTGTCATAACACAAATGACCAACTGAACACACTTTAACACATGGTACAGACATGGAGGCACCCCCTTGCAAGGGACATCGCGTGAATGGCTACATATAATAGAAAATATAATATATTTAATATCTGTCAATATATATATAAATCTCTCTATATATGGAAGTGAAATTGGAATTCATTCCATATCTGAACACAACATAATATCACCTAATAAATTGATGCACACACTATTCTGTACAACGCTAGTTGGAATACAGTACTGACCACCATATTCCTTACCCAGCGCATATATAATGCCCGACAATAGACTCGAAGTCGACTAACCGATATATTAAATCATTGTCACTTGATCTAGCATATATTTTAAATAGAATCACACAGATTCGGGTTGTTAGTAACTTTATAATATCTGACAATGGATAACAGTGAAGAAGGCCATGTATTATAAATCATAACTTCCATACCAGTCAATAAATCCATAATTTGTGGTATTCTCTGTGGTGGAGTGGTGAGAGTGTCTGACTTTTTTTCTAGGTCAGACTCCTAATCTGAAGGTTGGTGGTTCGATTCCCCATGCACCCCCCTCCTCACATCTGCTAATTCGGATTTCCACTGCTGTGTATAATTTCCAGCATCATCAAAGTTGACCATGTCGATTTCGTGTGGGAGGTTAAAAATCCCTTGGGTTGGGAAAAGTGTAGGCTCAAGCTTTCTATTGACAAACTGTCTAATGGTGAAAACAAGTCCATTCAGACTTATCCATGATAGGCAGTATGATAGTATGAATCTTCAGGAAAAGAACAATAAGCAATCTGGATGTAGGCCTACACACCACCGATCGAGGAAGCGAAAAGTGCGGCAATATAAATACAAGAGAGGCTGCACGTAGTATGAGTGAGTTTAATTGATCAACATAGGGCTGAAGGCCCGACCGGGTGTCATCGACCCAATCCTCCTCATCGCTCTCCATAAACACTTGCTATCCGGACCGCACTCTGTCCACACCTCTCTCTATCTCCTCTCCGCCGGCCTTGCTCCTCCTCGATATATCTGAAAAGAGTTCCAGGAGGGGGGGGGGCCCGCCGGCATTTCACTTTCTACTCTTACTCTGTCCGTGTCTATGGCTCGCTGGTTGGTTGCCATAGAGCAAATAGACACAGTCCTTTGACTCAACTCTCCTCATTTCTCTTTCCTATACTCTACACTTTTTTTTCTCCCAGGCATACTCCTCCCTCTGACCAGGGGAGTTGTGTCTTGGGTGGGGTCCTGTACCTTTACGTTTTCTCTCGCTTTGTTCTCGTTGCTGCAACCACTGCTGCACCCATCTTTACCCACCCTTCCTCGAAACCCTTGCTGCTGTCGACTGGATACTGTGATGTATTGTAGTTATCCGAACACCCCCAACCGTACTACCGCATGACGTCATGATCAAGTATTCTTAATAAAGTCAGTTACGTTACAAGAACTCACGGTGTCCACTCGTACATTACATGGTGTCAGATGTTACGGGTTCTACGGCTGATATGGCGCTTCATGGATTAAAACCCCCTGGACCGTTGAATTTAGATGAACGAATGGCCATAAACTGGAGATCATGGTTACATTCCTATGAAATTTACGTGACAGCAGCCGGGATAGGAACGAAGCCAGAAAAGATACAATGCTGTGTACTGCTACATGTTGCTGGAAGTGAGGCACAAAAAGTTCACCGTACATTCGAGTTTGACACTGGTGACAAGGACAAAATCGGACCATTGATAAAAGCGTTCTCAAGATACTGCGAGGGAAAGACTAATATAACGGTGATAAGGTATGAGTTCAACTCTTTAAACCAAACAAGTGAGAACATAGACACATACATTCGCGAATTAAAGCATAGAGTACAGTTTTGCTGTTATGAGCAGTTGGAAGCGTCCCTATTGTGCGATCGGATTGTATGTGGCATAAAGGACAATGAACTCAGGAATAGGTTACTACAAGCACCTAAGTTGTCATTGGAGGAGTGTGTTCAATTGTGTAGATTAAGTGAGAATAAATCGTCACAAGTACAAATGTCTTCGAATGGGCAAGTGGATGCGGTATCTCATGGTTACGGACGACGAGGTGAGCCAGGGACCAGGATATCTCCATGGAGATAGGCTTCAACAAGTCAGTATCAACAGAGCCGCAAGATGGCGGTTACCAACTGTGGACGATGCGGGTATAAACACCGAGATGGAAACTGTCCCGCCCGAGGAAAAGAATGCCTAGGATGTCGACGCATTGGCCATTTTGTAAAAATGTGCCATTTACAGAAGAAACAGCAGCATGCAGCACCAATATATGAAATTAATGTCAATTCGGAGATGGACGATGACCGCGTCATGGCAGGTCATTACAGCAATCGAGATCACGAACATGAACAAGACAGTGACGAATATGATTTGTTTGTCGGATCAATCCATGATGTTGACATGGATGACAAGGACTTATGGTTTGTGATGTTTGTAGTTGGTGATGTGGAAGTATCGTTTAAGTTAGACACAGGATCTGAAGCCAACGTTTTGCCTTTGGCGGTGTACAAACAAATGAATGGTGCTGAATTAAAAGCATCGACTTGCCATTTAATCACGTACGGAGGACATAGAATTACGCCTACGGGAGAAACGACAGTGCGAATTAACGGTCATGACTTAAAGTTTCAAGTAACGGGTGCCGGCAGTGCGATCATAGGCAAACAAGCCTGTGTTAAATTAGGACTGTTAGCAAGACTGGACACTTTGAATGTGACACCTTCACATGAAGCGGATAAAGTGGTAATGAAATATTATGATGTGTTTGAAGGTTTAGGTTTAATTAAGGTTAATGCTAAAATATATTTTGATAAAAATGTGACTCTAGTTATAGACCCTCCTCGTAGAATACCGTTGTCCATAAATGATGATGTCCAAAAAGAGTTAGAACGCATGATAAAATTAGGAGTCATTGTCAAACAGGAGAGTCCAACCCCTTGGGTTAATTCAATAACAATAGTCCATAAACCTGGGAAGTTACGAATTTGCCTAGACCCAACTAAACTCAATAAAGCAATTTTAAGGGGACCATATCCAGTCAGAACAGTCGAAGAAGTCGTAGCTAAATTACATGGAGCTAAATATTTCTCAGTGTTGGATGCACAAAGCGGATATTGGCAGATAGAGTTAGATAGGGTGAGTTCTGAGCTGTGTACGTTTAATACCCCTTGGGGTAGATACCAATATACTAGATTGCCATTTGGGATCAAGACCGCTCAACTACCGCCGGACAGAAGAGATTCGGGGCCACCTCAATGCTTCGCCATTACAATGTTGTAAAGATGTCCCCAGCTTCTACAACACTCCCTCCTGAAGTTAAGTCTTCAACCAAAGATTGGGCCGATTTATCGAAGCCTCTCTATTAATGTTGCAGTTCTGCAACCAGTAACCACCATAAGTTTACAAACCACCTCCAACGTCACGTAGTATCACAGTACTATACCAGCCACAATCAAGCAGCACTATAAAGCACGTTTACACCACGTGATCATATGCAATTCGGTAGTAATCTAATTATTCTTTTAGTTACTCGATGATAATCACCTCATCAACTAGCATTCAATATAATAGAAAACTACAATAACTCAACAGGTTATTAGACCTACTGTCATGTCAATTTAATATTCGCAGAGACTCACAGCAATTCAAACCCGGTGTAACAGGTGTCCAGGAAGGATATGTGATTTCCTAGGAAATCACAAGTGGGGTTTTCGATTTACAGGGTTTGCGATTTCCTGCTACACCGGCATGTTTCTCCTCCACTTCTACTGATACCATCACAGCGTCATGTAGCCTATTGCTACTACTACTAACAGTGCAGTATGCAGGTATTGCAGGTATATCAATACCTCAGGGAATTTGATGCCTCTGCCCTGCAGAGTTGTAAACCACTGCCTTGTGGTACAGGTTCTTGACAGAACCGAAGGCTAAGGGAGCAAACCCTAAACAGAAAACCTTGTAAGAAATGGGTCACGGGGTATGCATGGAGCCAAAGCGGCGAGGAGGTAACTACCCTAGCAGTTATTTATAGATTTGGGAAATCCCTCTGTGTCTGTTTACATTCGTCGATTCGACAATATGAATAACGCCACCAATGTGGCGGCGGCGTTAATAACGGGTCGAATTTAGGGTTAAATTGATAAAATTTCACTTATTGCGTATGTAATTCTGTTAAATATGGTGGCATTGAATAGATTTGGGCGTAAAAAATTGCCGCTGGCCTTATGCCAGTATGGATATCGACGTTACTGTGGCGGCGGCGATTTGTTTACCTTGCATTCGTCGATTCGACAATGTGAATAATGCCGCTGATGTAGCTGCTATGTTAATATTGCTTCGAATTTAGGGTTAATTTAATGAAATTTCACGATTTGCGTATGTAATTCTGTTAAATATGATTGCATTCGATAGATTTGGCCCGAGTCGGTCCCTACCACCACCCTTATACCTGCTACGGAGTGGGGGTAGCTTACCTGACTTTTACCCCCCGGGGGTTTGCTTACCCTGGTCACATGCATAGCGACTTTTCGCCGCTACCCCGGATATCCCCGCTACCCCCAGGGGTAGAGCGCTACCACCGCCGCATGCATACAGGCCCAGTATGTCGTTTCAACTATTCACCATACAACACAGCAACAAATCCATCCCATTGCACGTGTAGGCCGATTGTGTTAGACCGAACATGCTGGTTAGACCCAATTGCCTCCACATCACGGCAATCACGCACACGTGCATGGACAAGTAGGTCAAGGACGCTGTCATAGCGCGCATGCCCAAAGGAACACACTTTGACACGCGATACAGAAGTAGAGTCGTTTCTGCGATATACTCGGACCATTAAATCTAAGATTCCATATACGCGGTATAGTATGCGGCATGCGGCATGCGGCATGCGAATGTGAATGCGGCATGCAACATAGATACCAATGCGATTTTCGGTCTTTTTTTCTACAAATTTGTGAGGGAAGTCTACGTTCCTGTTGTTTCCTGTTGTTTCCTATACACATTCGCATTTGCATTTGCATTTGCATTTGCATTTGCATTTGCATTTGCATTCATATTCGCATTCATATTCACATTCGTATTCACACCAATCGGTCCATGGGTCGATTCAGTTGCCGCATTTGCATTCACATTCACATTTGCATTTGCATTTGCATTTACATTTGCATTCGCATTCACATTCGCATTCACATTCGCATTCACATTCGCATTCGCATTCGCATTCACATTCGCATTCGCATTCACATTCACATTCACATTCGCATTCACATTCGCATTTGCATTTGCATTCGCATTCGCTTTCGCATTCGCATTCATATTCGCGTTTGTATTTGCACTCGGACATAGGGAAGCACCACTGTTCATTTACATACTTTGCCTTTTTTTCTCTCTTTTTTTTTTAGTCCATTAGTTGTTTAAGCAGGGGAAATTTCAGTCGCAGACGGCTGGTCTTCCTCATTCCACTGCTCCTTGCCCTATCCTAGAAATGACAAGCATCTGGCTAGGAAGTGACAAGTATCAATTTTTACGTCATTGGTTTGACTCGACCAGGCATACTGCATACCGTTAAACCAAACTTGAAGGGACCCTAGAAATTTGTCTGGATTAACCGATCATTGGTTTAACCGAGCTTTGACTTTGACTTGGCTTTGGCAAAAACGGGGGTGCATTATGAATGTACAATGTATGTGGACACTATGATTATTGTTTTTTATGTATATACAGTTTAACCCCATTAAACCAACCTCGATTAAATCAAACGATCGGTTATTCCAAACTTTTTCGGCGACCTGGCAAAATACTACCATTTATCATATAAAAAAAGTCTCAGATGATGTTAAAACCACATGAAAGTTTGGTTTAACTGTACCGGAAGTGGCCTGGGGCTGACAATTTTGTTTGAATTAACCGATACTTTGGATTAACCGACTTTGGTTTAACCAACTTTTTTATATGATAAATGGTAGTATTTTGCCGGGCCGCCGAAAAAAGTTTGGATTAACCAATCGTTTGGTTTAACCGAGCTTGGTTTAACGGGGTTGTACTGTATATGGAATCTTAGCTTAACACTGCAGGTATAGATCTAGGCTAGAACAGGTCTTACTTATATAGTAGGCACGGAATAAAACATTGCATGCAAATATCCTGTGGTGCAAGGTGGCAGTGATAATTGATATGTCTGCGTTGCAAGTGCATATTATACAGTGTTCATAAGCAAGGCATAGGACCCATAGAGCACAGCTAGATCCACTGACTAGTAGAACATGTCACCAGTACATCGTGTATGATTCTCACACAGTAGAATGAGGTAGATAGCTTCCGACGTGTACACGTTACTCCTACGCGTAATTCGGTATCAATACCTAATCGATCGATATTCTTTCATGCCTATCGTAATTATTAATCGCTTGAAGCCAAAACCGATCATAATTATTGTAGAAGAAGGTAATCTGTTAGCATAGGCCTTTATTCGATTAACACGACCTGAGCGACTCGGGTCACCCGAGTCGTAATAATTTCAAATCGAACACTGCGAGTAGAGTCGACAAATATACGTGCTGTGTGCAAAACAATCCGACCCAAGTAACCCACCTCCTAGCTGGGGTTAGCTACGAGCGATGACGTCACATTTGCGCTGGTACCGTCCTGCAGGATAACAGCTACCAATACCAGTCATACATGGTTTTTTAAAAAGAATAACTTAGATTAATGAAATGGAAATATAGCTAAACTAGGCAATCATAAAATACTTTAAATCCTGACACTGCTTTCTAGACGGGCTAAAGAGGTAATGATATCTTGTGTGGCTAGAAGGTAAGGGGAGTGGATGATAGGTCACTGGTAGGTGGACAGAAGTCGGTGTTAATAAAGCACAACTTCCCCACTGTTTATCTGAGTGACTTGTCTTCATTCTTGTAATATCACAACGGGATACTGTATTTAATGTCCCCATTACCTTTCTCATCCGTAGGACCTCAATTAAAAAACAAATCTTTGATTCAACGCATTGAAATTTGCTGAAGCACTTCCAGGAGGAGAGACACCTCAATTGTTGGATGACACTCGTGATGACTATTTCCGCACACTTAAGACCAATCTCATAACAAAGGCAAGACATTCGTTAAAACTGAAGACCTAATACAATGCCGCCCACTGCGCCTTATGTGATTGTGGCAGGGAGTGCAATATTCTTATAAATACATTTTAGAAATATATATTTTTAATTGATACAGTATTTATTTTGCCAATAGCGTGTAAGCTCCCCGAGGGTGCTTGTTTTCAATGCTGGACAACTGTGAGGAATGTTATAGCGTATGCCTGGGTCCCGGTTCCGGGTTGGTATCCGGGACATCCACCAGCATTTATTTAAGTAGTTAGTATCTATGTTAGTTTTGTTTTGTTTTCTTTTGGGGGCGGGGTATAACTTCCTATCATTTAACTAATATCTTAGCCCCGTAGCAACTTTCCAGTTCTTTCTCTAACGCAGAACACGTCTAATATTAGTAGGTTTATTAAAGTAAATAGATATATTGCATTCCTATATACATACTTTGGTTAAGAACAAGATAAATCCAATAATTTCACGAAAAGGACATCCACCCAAACCAACCATGGTTTTAAGTTTCCCTCATTTTTCCGAGATAAACATATTAAACTGATTGCTATAAATCTATCTTACTTTAATTTCAAGTACTGTTTATTTTAAACGGCTAAGTTGTCAGATATTTGAAGTGCAAACATGTCAAATTAGTTTTGGCAAGCATGATCATGATCGTTTATTCTAGGTTAATTATTTAACTTGAAAGAATACATCTCTGAAATGAACGGACACAGAAAAGTCACTCTTGAACTGTTCGTGGTGCTACGAAAATACACCATTACAGGTTATTTTTCTATAATAAATGTAAACAAATTCCATTAACATTGATTTATATGGTAACTCTCATAACTCATTTTGTTTATTTTGTTAGCAATGTTGTTTTGATTTGAACGTAGAATGCAATATTGAATCCATCCATTGTTATTGTTTCCTGTGGCCATGAATAAAACTGTTGTTGCTGAAACAGCATGAAATCATCATCAATGCCTCAACTTTATAGCCAGTTTCTTTGTTTATTGGGGTTTTGCGTCATAGCAACATATAAGGTTATATCAGGACGGGTACCAACTTGTGACAGTGCGCACTCATGACGACTTATAGTGCTGCCCCACTGGGACACCAGGCTGTCAGTACCACGACCTGATATCCCACTCAGTCACACTATCCGGATACTGAGCTAACCAGTCCTTGGCCATTCCTTCTTGACGATGTATACTGCCTATCATGGATAAGTCTGAATAGACTTGTTTTCACCATTAGACAGTTAGTTGATAGAAAGCCCGAGCCTACACTTTTACCGACCCAAGGGATTTTTAACCTCCCACACCACATAGACATGGTATGAGAGCAACTGGCCTTTGATGACGCTGTAAATTATACACAGCGGTGGAAATCCAAATTTGCAGAGCACCAGACGAGGTGGCAACAAAATTCAATTTGATAACTCATTGGGTTGACTCGTTCGGGTTTTGAACCTTCGACATTCCACACAGGAAGCCAGCGGTCTTGTCGATTCGGCTACCGCGTCCGGGTTTCTTCATAGCCAGAGATGGTCGAGTATCAGACCAGTCCAGTCAGAACTATTCTAACCTGACAGTTGCGCCGGTCAAAGTGTACTCGTACTGTTAGCAAGGAGAAACACAGTCCCTCGAATGCTACTGTAGTAGTTTGTACTGACCTCTCAGACAAAGAGCCACATAGACAGCAGGTGGGTGTGAGCTGGTGATGACATCAGGGAGCCTAGGTGGCGTAATGTTTAACACACTAACCCGGAATGCAAGAGGTGTAGATTCGAATCCTGCTCTATGCATAATATTTGCCATTTTCACCCCCCCCCCCCCCCCGCCCCGCACCACAAAACCGAATACAGCCTCGCTCGGCGTCTGTGGCGTAATTCTGCGTCTAACAAAATGGCGTAGAACCACACAGTGCCACCTGCCCCGCCATAACGCACAGGCAGCCCTCGGTAGTGGAAGGTCAGACCCATTCTGTCGGGGACACTCTCTCAGAGAGTTTCTTGGGATCGTTGACGACCAACCTCTTAGCAGTTTCTCTGACCTTTCTATGTTTGTGTTGCGGAAGCCAGCCATTCTTAAAGACGTCGGAAGCATCCCGAAGACCAATCTCTCAACGTTGGTTATATGTAAAGGCGAAGCTTGAGCTACACTACGCGACAATTCCACGTGGGCCCTGTTAATCGGGAATCGGGTGATATTCTAGAGGTCTAACCCTCCACGCAATAGCGTTGTTCCCAACTTGTCTAGAACTTAAAAGAATACACACACACATATACAAATAAATAATATATATAATAAAGTGTATCCTCAAAAAGTGATTCTTAATCAACAAACAGCTAAATTAAATTCAGATCACCATGCAATGTACACCAATGTGTCGGCCTTCACCCACTTTTATGTGTGTGCTTTCTTTATAAAGTCAGGCCAATAATCATCGCCAGAGATTATAATACTCAACCAGACCAGCTAAATTTTATGTATATATATATATATGATGTATAAGCATTATGCCAGTATAAAGACGTGGAAGGGAATTATTATTATTATTGTTCTATTTCATTATCTACCAACCATTATCCTCGATCTATTCACCTCCTATACTACATACTGCTACTGGTGGCGCCACCTTCGGCCCCGACCTGAACTACGGACATTCCCATGGTCATTCGAGCCCGGGAATATTTTTTCATCAACCCCCCCTGGTGCGGAGTTCCTCGATCGAAGCGCCACACAGGGAGAGGAAAGTGCACCCCCTCTCCTCAGAGAGTGGGAGGAGACGGAGGCGGGATCGAGCCCGGCCTTATCACTTCTTATTGGCTTGTTTCTTTTGTACTATAGCCAGACTTTATATATATATATATATGCTTCCACGCGAGTGGCGAGTTCTGCCCCATGCAGGGGGAGGGGGGGGGGGTGCATGCTGGTGCCCACCCCCACCCCCGCTGGAGTGGTGGGGTGCACCACTACAGAGTTTATTATACGCGATAAAGGGTTTATCACTATCCATACACAATAAAACCTCTCTAAATCGACCGACCATGGGACCGACTTTAAGTGGTCCATTTAGGGAGGTGGTCGGTTTAGAGAGGTAGAATATCCTTACAATGGTATTGTTGGTACCCAAATAAAGCGATCGATATAGGGGAGTGGTCGATCTGTGGAGGGGTCGGTATATAGAGGTTTTCCTGTATATATAATATACATACATAAAATACAACCACACACATCACAATTAAAGCTTTCAAATATAATTCCCGATCGTCGATCAACTGGACCCAATGCAGAGTGTCGTGCTATATACGACGGCTTTAACCGCTATGACCGGATATATGCACATCAGTGTGGCGAGGTAGCTATAGCATACTGCTATACAGTGTCGGACTGTATTCCAATATGGGCTGATTCGGTGAATTAGAGAGAGAGAGAGAGGGAGAGAGAGAGAGGCGAAGAAAGATTAAAAAAACAACACACAGAATGGATGAAAGAAAGAAAGAGAAGGCAGACTGAGTGGCCGGGAAGCTGCTCCGTGCATTCAAATATGGGGGGGCACGACTGATAGGGATCGACTGGAGCCGGTGTGGCGGCGGTGGGCACCGGGCGGAGGCGGGAACAAAGCGGCTGTTGAGGGGGGGGGGGGGGTGGGGGGGAGGGGGGGGGGGGGGGGACAAGCAGAGAGAGAGAGAGGGGGGGGGGGAGGCAGTCGCACGCTGCCGACGGCATCACTGGAGGAGTGTGAATGAATGGACGTGACTGCGGAGGGTATGCTGAAGGGTCCCGGCAGGGCGGGGTGCGAGTGGGGTGCAGGCGGGGTGGGGTCTGGGTGAGGTGGGTCTGAGTGGGGTGGGGCCTGGGTGGGGCCTGGGTGGGGCCTGGGTGGGGTCTGAGTAGGGTGGGATCCGTGTGGGGTGGTGTCCGGGAGGGGTGGGGTTGGGTATGGGTGGGGTAGGGCCTGGGTAGGGTCTGGGAGGGGTGAGGTCCGGGCGGGATGGGGTGTGGGAGGGGTGGGGTCCGGGCGGGGTGAGGTCTGGGATGGGCGGAGTCCGTGAGGGGTTGGATTCGGGTGGGGGGGGGGGGGGGTCAAGGCAGGGTGGAGTCCGGGAAGGGCAGGCAGGAGTAGAGTCGAAATGGGATGGGGTCTAGGCGGGATGGGGTTCGGGCGCGGTGGGGATGGGTCGAGGTGTGACAGAGTTGGAATAGGGTGATCTGGGGGTGAGGGCGGGGTGTGGTGGGCGGAGGGCGTGAGGTGCCAGAGTTGGGGTTTGGCTGTTGGTCTGGGCAGGTATGATCCGGGCGCGGGTAAAGCCCGGGATGTGTGACATCCAGACGAGGTGTGGTGGGGTCCGGGTGGGGTGGATGGGGTCCGGGCGGGGTTGGATGGGCTCTGGGCGGAGTAAAGCGTGGTCTGTGCCGGGGGTGTGTGCAAGGTGGGCTGGGGTCGGGGTGAGGTGCGGTGTGGTTAGGCCGGCGGCACTGGGGTGATGGACGGAGGGGTGGTGTTAGCAGGCAGCAAGGAGGAGATAATTAGATTATGTCCAGTATTGCGTAGAGATAGATTAACAATAAATGTATAAAACAATTAAAAGGCGCCGTAGATTGTATGTATGGAACAGGTCAGCAGGCATATAAACCTTCGGATCTTATGCTTTTCTGTAGTCTCTAAAAACATTATTAATATTATCTAACTATCTGTGTGTATTCCACGTCCAACGTCCAACACAATGTTCACCATATATATTTGTTCTTTTTCGCCATGAATATGGTCATATCCCCGACATGGCATAAAACCTCCAAATAACTAACTATGTATATGTATAAATATACATATACATCTCCTAGGGTATCCCAATTGGCATGACTGTTTGAAATAGATTTGGTTTTGAAAATTTGATTCCTTCAGCGGAAATCGCCGATGTAACACCCAGTCCTCCATTGAGCCTGTTTTACAATTGAACAACTGCTGCAAACACATCAAATAGACCTATTTCATGTGACATCAGCATAGGTATTTAGGTCAGTGCGCGCGCAGCTTGACTGCAGGACAACACAGGGTCATACTCAAACTCAATGGCTATGACTATGAGCAATCTTCATACAGAAAATGTGAAATATCTCTAAAAACCACACCATATAGAAACAAACCGCTTGTCACACATATTGAAAATATATTCAACAAAAAGATTATATTAAGTTTATAAGGTTAGGGTTCTGCATTTCTACTAATTTTGAATAAAATTGACGTGTTGCACTGTGCATACTGGCAATTGTCAATGGCCGTGAGCATTGTCAATGGCCGTGAGCAATCTTCATACAGAAAAAGTTCAATATCTCTAAGACCACACGACCTAGAAATAAACTGCTTGGAACACATATAGAAAACATATTTAACAAACAGATTATATTAAATTTATATGCTTAGGGTTCTGCATTTCTATTAATTTTGAATAAAACTGATGTTTTGCACTTCGCGTACCGGCAAACTCAATGCATTGTCAATGGCCGTGAGCAATCTTCATACAGAAAAAGTGAAATATCTCTAAAACTACACCACCTAGAAACAAACCGCTTGGAAGACATATATAAAACATATTCAAAAAAGACATCATATTAAATTTATATGGTTAGGATTCTGCATTTCTATTAATTTTGAATAAAACTGACGTCTTGCTCTGCGCGTAACGGCAAACTCAATGCATTGTCAATGGCCGTGAGCAATCTTCATACAGAAAATGTGAAATATCTCTAAAACCACACCACTTAGAAACAAACCGCTTGGCACACATATAGAAAACATATTCAACAAAAAGATTATATTAAATTTATAAGGTTAGGGTTCTGCATTTCTATTAATTTTGAATAAAACTGATGTTTTGCACTGGGCGTACCAGCAAACTCAAAGGCAGTGTGCCTTCGTTCTGCAACCAATATGAGCGCGCATACACGATGTTTATAAACATCTATACATCAGCTTCCTTAGTAGACACCCGACCAAGGACACCTCCTTCACCCGCCCGCCGACATGCGCATCGAACCGCCAGGCAGTGGCGGCGCCACCGGGTTCGATAACCACCGAGAGGCTTCTGGGAAGGGCGGAAACCAGCCCACTCCATAATGCAGTGCGGTGTGATCTACACCAAGGGGCGCTGTTAAACCGGCGGCGCACACCTCCAAGTGTAAGCACCTATAAACTATAGGAGATGACTCTGGAGAACATTCGGAGACAGCGCCTAGCAGGATTGTCCCTGCGTTATGATTTACAAATCATCTTCATGCTGAATGAATAGTAATATTTTAGGAAATTGCCTATTTACCCATTTATC
The DNA here is from genome assembly GCA_030323885.1 of Branchipolynoe longqiensis. Taxonomy (NCBI): domain Eukaryota; kingdom Metazoa; phylum Annelida; class Polychaeta; order Phyllodocida; family Polynoidae; genus Branchipolynoe; species Branchipolynoe longqiensis. The sequence goes on from CM059186.1 coordinate 135,517,662, forward strand.
CAATTTGTCTTAGATGTTAGAGTTGCATAGTCCGATGGTTTTGAGTTTCTGTCATTTTTCCGAGATAAATATATTAAACTGATTGCTATAATCGATCTTACTTTAACTTGAAGTACTGTTTATTTTAAATGGCTAAGTTCTGAGATATTTGAAGTGCAAACATGTCAAATTAGTTTTGGCAAGCATGCCAAAACTCTGACACCATAGTCGTTAGCATTAACAGGTTCTATTTAAATTGCCTCACTATTTCTAACACCAAATGTGTAATATGTGTATCAGTATCTAAGTTAGATATGTAGAATCAATTCTAGAAAATTGTTTTGGTTTTGAAAATGTAATGCAGCTTTAACTTTTAAGTCTGGCTGAGATGGCCGTTTTGAATAGGGATTCCTGGTTCCCGAAATAAACCGCCCGAAAAAGGTGATGCGAAGTAAATTATAAATCATGGCGCCGATAGCTTGGTATCGCAAGGGGGCAGCACTATAAAGTCATGGATCTGCGCTGTCACAAATCGGCAGCCCTCATAATACAATTTGCTGGGACGCAAACTCCTAATAACATTATCTAACCACCCCATTTTTAGGTTTGTTTGTTTGTTGCTGTTTTACGTCCTAACAACATCTAAGGTCATATAAGGACCGGTACCGACTTGTGACAGTGCGCACTCATGGCGACTTTATAGTGCTGCCCCACTGGGAGACCAGGCTGCCGGAACCATGACCTGATATCCCACTCAGTCACATTATCCTGACACTGAGCCAACCAGTCCCATTTTTAGGGAGACACACAATGCAGTAACTTAGTGAGCTTTATCTAGTTAGCTTTTTCTTTGGTGCATACATTCATTAAAGCTGCATAGTCCGGTGAAGCATCAAATTTTCAAATCCAAAGCAATTATCTAGAATTGATTCTGTATATTTAACTTAGATACTGGTGCACTTATTAAGCATTTGCTACCACATAGAAGGTTAAACCTTATGGTGTCAGAGTTTAGGTGTGCTTGCCGAAACTAATTTAGCATATTTGAACTTCAAATGTCTAAAAGGTTAGGCCATTTTAAATCTAAGTTACTTCAACCTAATGTAAGGTAGGTTATAACGATCAACCTAATATATTTATCTCAGAAAATGATAGAAACTCAAAAACCATCGGACTATGCAACTTTTAGTTCTCCATGAGAAGCATTGTGTGATGTGTAGAACCTATACATCCATCTGTTATCACCATTTAAATTTACCCCCCAATTTCTATTTTTTATTGCTGTTGTGATCATGCGTAATGAATCAGAACGTAGGTTGCACTGACATTGACAACGTCACGTGTTGCTTCTGCTTGTTTTGAGTCAATGCCACAAAGGTATCCACCACACCTAATGGAAGAGGGCGTGGCCATCAATAAAGTACACACAGGCTGATCACGTGGTGTCAGGATTCGGCGAAGGCCATCAGTTATTAATTGCTGCGATATATCATTAGTGCTTATTTTTTTGTTTTCTCAAATCAGCATTTCGATTTTTAATTAAATAAGAGTGGTTGGCCTATATATACTTATATATGTATATATTTTATTAATCCATAAAACTATACATTCCAATGCATATATATATATATATAATATAAATATATGTACTTGTGATGGATAACGAATTATAAGAGTCTAAATTACAGGGGAACAATGGATTATTATTATTGCATATATATGGATATGTTAAGCATCAATTATTGCAATACATGTAGATAATAAATATAAACTATTGCTATATATAAAATCCCGAAGCAAAGTCAATGAACTATTATCTATGGGAGAACCCATTACATTGTAAAAAATAAATATGAATAAAAATATCAAACATTATTCTCACATATTGTTGGAGCTTCTTTGAGCTGCTGATTCTCACATTCATCTCATTCTCACACTCTGCTCTAACCTTGGATGCAGGAAAGAAATGCTGCGGAACCACGTGATCTACTGTGGCACACCTTCTCAAATATAGTGGATGAATAAATGAAAGAATTCGATAATTCCCTTATGCCATTTTATATACCCAGGTTTAAGTGTAAGTAAGCTCTAAGGTACTGTCAATATATCTCGACACAAACTTGTACATAACAGTTAGTCCGAATTGAAAACGCAGTAATATGTACATGTGCAATATACAGTAAAACCTCTCTAAATCGACCGACCTTGAGACCAACTTTAAGTGGTCCATTTAAGGAGGTGGTCGGTTTAGGGAGTTAGAATATGGTTACAATGGTATTGTTGGGACCCAAAATAAGCAGTCGATATAGGGGAGTGGTCGATCTGTGGAGGTGGTCGGATAGAGAGGTTTAACTGTATATACATCTTTTATTTATACCACATAATAAATTATATAGCATATATATCTAAATAATTCCAGGAGTTCTAATATTCTATAAACAATGTCAAATCACAGTCAGTAGATTAATTCACAAACTCATATTTAAGCAATTGATAACACAAAATCTGATGGAAATGTTCAGAAATACACCAGGCGTGAATTGCATTTTACACAAATCTATTCTAAAGTTGCTCTCTCTTGCCAAAACAAACATGGCCAACATTGTTAGCGTTTTGTGCTTTCTGAGACAGGTGCTCTATTCTGGAATCGAATGCTCGATTTCCCCTGAGCTGCGATTGCACCTGTCACTGTCTATACAGAGATTCTTGAATATTTTACTCTAAAGGAATGTTGAAGTTGCGCTGTGTAGCTGAAATTTAAAGCTGCATAGTCCGATGAAAACATAAAATTAAAAAAAACAAAATAATTATCTATATTTGATTCTACATATCTAACTAAATGTTGGAGGTGGAAATATCAATAACACAAGATACGCAGACGATACAGCACTGCCAACCTTAACGTCAAATCGACTACAAGATATAGTGGATGAAGTAAAAGAAAAAAGTGAGAGATGTGGCCTCAGAATGAATGTAAAGAAGACAAAATCCACGGTTGTCAGCAGAAAGGAATACAAACCAAGAGCAGAGATAAAAGTTAATGGTGTAATCTTGGAGCAGGTACAGTCATTTGTGTATCTGGGCCATTTAATAACTAGTGATGGCGGATGTGAAAGAGAGATTAAACGGAGAATAAACATTGCCAAAACAACATTTCTAAAGATGCAGAAAGTACTAACATCTAGAGACATAAATATAAAAACAAGACTCCGACTGCTAAAATGCTAGGTGTGGTCTACACTTTTATATTGCTGCGAGACATGGACTTTGAAGAAAGCAATAACAACAAAGCTCGAGGCATTTGAAATGTGGCAATACAGAAGAATGTTAAAAATTCCATGGACAGCAATGATAAGCAACATGGAGGTCCTAACAAGAATGAAAATAAAGAGACAGATAATGCAAACGATCAAAAACAGACAAATTAAATACTTTGGCCACATGATACGACACCAGGAATCACAGAGAAGAATACTGGAAGGGAAGATAGAAGGGAAAAGACCAAGAGGGAGAAGGAGAACAACATGGATGGACAACATCACTGAGTGGACAGCAATGAGCTATGCGGAATGCGTGAGAGGAACGAATGACAGGAAGAGATGGAGGTCCATTGCAGCCAACCTTCTTCGAGAAGAGAGCACCCATTGATTGATTGATATCTAACTTAGATGCTGATGCACTTATTAAGCATGTGTCGTCACATATAAGTGAATACTGAGTTAATTAATAGAACCTGTTACCGCAAAAGCCTAATGTGATAGAGTTTTGACGTGCTTGCCAAAATTAATTTAGCATGTTTCCATTTCAAATATCTCAAAAGTTAATGATTTAAAATAAAAGTTACTTCAAACTAAAGTAAGGTAGATTATAATGAACAACCTAATATGTTTATCTCAGAAAATGTGAGGAACTCAAAACCATCGGACTATGCAACTTTAATGTAGCATATAACAAAGACTAAAGCTTACTGAAAACCCACATAATGATGATATATATGTCTTATATATCACATGTACAGTGTGCAGCTAGATTGCTTAATGTGTGCATATTGATTAATTGATGTCTGTGATAAATCGATGCTCTTGAAGTGTAACTTATCTCGTCTCTGCATCTCTGGTGGAGTCAACACTATGCAAGATGCACACATGAAGATAAGTGTGAACTCACATGACACAAATCTTGAACCATTTAAGGTGACCAACTTCAGTAAAATATGTGTCACACTCTTACCCGTCCTGATATGACCTTAGATGTTGCTAGGACGTAAAACAACAACAAACAAACAAACAAACTTACTTATGTAATATATATGTTATATGACTTTAAATGTTTCCCTATAGGACGTTAGATGTTGCCAGGACGTAAAACTCCACCAACCACATCTTAAGACATGTTTAGGATGAAATATACACTATGTTCATCCAATTAATAGCGTAATCAATATATATATATCTTGTTGAAAGAAATAAGATCATTATTTTGATAACATTAAGACATCAAAAGCATATTTTTGGAATGTGCATTGAAGAACCGGGCAGTAGCTAAATCCCCCTGATAAATCAGAGTCGTGGTGTTTATAGTACATAAACCTAAAGCCTGTCATACATCATTCAATAACGTAAAGTTGCATAGTCCGATGGTTTTGAGTTTATGAAATTCTCTGAGATAAATACATTAGGTTGATCGTTATTATGTACCTTACTTTAACTTGATGTAACTTTTATTTTAAGTGGCTAACTTTGGAGATATTTGAAGTGGAACCATGCCAAATTAATTTTGGCAAGCACGCCAAAACTCTGACCCCATAGGCTTCTGCAGTAACAGGCTGTATTCAATTGCCTTGGTATTCCCTTCTGTGTGGTGACAAATATTTAATAAGTGCACCAGTATCTAAGTTAAATATGTAGAATCACATTTAGATAATTGTTTTGGTTTTGAAAATTTGATATTTTCATCGGACTATGCAGCTTTAACTTAACCTGAACCCCGTGTATTGTGGGGTAGGGAATTAGGCATTCAAGTTTCCACACACTTATTACTGACAGTCAATATTGAGGGAAGGGGGAAGGCAGTGGGCATGCATTCAAAGAGATCGAGTTATTGTAATTTCTTGCAAATTAGCAACCATTCAGGTAAAGCTGATCTGGAACTAGAATTAACAACGAATTATCAAATAGTGTTGTCCGGTCTTTGGCCAGGAATCCCATCAATCTGTTAATTAATTCTGTAGTAATCTTAAAGCTGCATAGTCCGATGAAATATCAAATTTTCAAAACCAAACCAATTATCAAGATTTGATTTTACATATCTAACTTTGATACTGATGCACTTATTAAGCATTTGTTTCTGCTTAGAAGGCAAATACTGAGTCAATTTAACAGAACCTGTTACTACAGAAGTCTATGGTGTCAGAATTTTGGCAAGCTTGCCAAAACTAATTTTCCATGTTTGCACTCCAAATATCTCAAAAGTTTACCACTTAAAATAAAAGTAACTTTGAACTAATGTAAAGTAGATACTAGTGATCGATCTGATGTGTTTATCTAAAAGAAAAACCCAGAAATTCAAAACCATCGGACTATGCAACTTTAAAGAAGCCTACAAGATTGGGTTTGTGCGCTTGACGTAACAGAACTTTATCCCCGTCCGGCACAGATTCTTAGAAAAGAAAAGGTACTGTGACGACAAGAAAATAATATCATTACTGTATGCTGCTCAAATGCCTTGGTGTTGATTGATTGGTTGATTAATTGTGATGTTAAGCCATGTTGATTGATTGATTGATTGATTAATTGTGATTTTAAGCCATGTTGATCTATTGATTGATTGGTTGAGTAATTGTGATTTTAAGCCATGTTGATTGATTGATTGGTTGATTAATTGTGATTTTAAGCCATGTCCACCGCAAAGGCCCTCTTCACAGCGTATGTGGGAGGAGCAGGCCTAGCAATCATATCCCTTAAGAAGAGGCCCTGTCTTTCTTCAACCCCACCCACACTGACACCCACATACCCCCTCTCTCTCCCTCTTTCTACTCTCATACACATGTACAGTCGGAACTGTTTACTATTCCGGCCAGTGGTCTAAGAAATGATCCCAAACATGAGTTCTGCATTAGTCTTTCTCAAAGCCACTCGCGTCTCATGTTTTGGCTTGGTCAAAAGGTCAAGGTGACATGAAGGTCGTGGTAGATACGGCGGTGTTGCCGAAAGCCCCAAGGCGTGTTCGTTTACCTGGCAGCCGATAGGCGGCGCTACGTGGAGCTGGAACCAGCGCTTCACTATTCATCAGTCTGACGTAAACCGAACGACCTGGGTTGGCACATTGGCATCAAATAGCATTCCCTTTTCGCGCCAGACAATTAAGAAATGGTCAGGCCGGCCTTCGCGCAGTATAATTGGGACCACCACCACACAACCATCAGCACACCCCCACCACACCTCCACATCACCACACCTCCCCACCACCATCACAACACCACTCCACCATACAACCATCAGCACACCCCCACCACACCTCCACACCACCACACCTCCACACCACCACCACACCACCACCACACCACACAACCATCAGCACAGCCCCACCACACCTCCACATCACCACACCTCCATACCACCATCACACCACCACCACACCACACAACCATCAGCACCCCCCCCACTACACCTCCACACCACCACACCTCCACACCACCATCACACCACCACACAACCATCAGCACACCCCCACCACACCTCCACACCACCACACAACCATCAGCACCCCCACCACACCACGACACCAACACACAACCATGAGCGCACCCCCACCGTACCATCACACCACCACACCTCCATACCACCATCACACCACCACACAACCATCAGCGCCCCCACCACACCACCACACCACCACACCACCACACAAACGTCAGCTCCCCCACCACACCACCACACTGACTCGCTCCCACCACCACAAACACCACCAACAGTAACTCCACCAAACCCCGCACCAACCCCCCAAGGTGGCAGGTATTTATAGCTAGTCTAGCCACTGTTAAGCTTCATGAAGTTTTTAAAGTTTGATTTCATGCTAACCTCATCCCCACACACATCCACCCACCCACAATCTACCCACCCACCCACACCACCACACCCACTCCACACCTCGGCCCGGTGGGCTGCAGTGCCTGGATGTCACCTGCCTGTGCGTCTGGGGACACATGTGCAATTGGCATATTGGATATTGGCATGTCAGCACTATGAGCAGCATAGGACGCTACAGTCAAAACTAAAGCTTGTTTGATTTAATGACATCTCTAGAGCACATAGACTTGTTCATTTAATCGGCTACGGAACGTCAAACGTATGGCCATTCTGACATATTTCTTTTGAAAAAACCTGCTGCCACTACATAGGATACTCTTTTCGATAAGCAGCAAGGGGTCTTTTATATGCACTTTCCCAGAGACAGGATAGCACTTGCCACAACCTTTAAATTTGATGAACCAGTTGTGGACCACTGGTGGAACAGAAAATAACCCAAACTGCAAATGGGTCCACTGAGAAATATTGATGAGATGATCGACAGCTTCACAGGTGGACACTGTGCTGCCTGAGCTACGTCCCGCTCCCAGGACGCTACGGTCAGGCCCCGACAGGGGACCAGGAGGAAGTCATTAATGCTGCATGGTTTCGTGGCCACGATTATCTTAGTACTCAAGAGGGATGGGTTGAGTGTGTGTGAAGGTGTGTGTGTGGAGACGGGTGCCCGAGGCTGATTCTCAGCGATGAGGAGACACACATATATATATATATGTATATATATATATGTTTATATATGTATATATATACCCCACACCTATGAACACATGGTTTCAAATGACTAAACTTGATAGGGGTTGTGCATTAGATGTGTATCTGCATTTGATTGTTATGTCTATTATGCTTAGGGTCTATATATATGTTTATAACCGGACGCGAATCGGTAGAGCGCAGGCCTCCCGTGCGGAAGGTCGAGAGTTCAATTCCTAGTCAAGTCAAACCAATGACTTACAAAATTGATACTTGTCGCTTCCTAGCCAGGCACTAAGCATTATTAGGATAGGGCAAGGACTGGTTGGCTCGGTGGCAGGACAATGTGACATATCAGGTCATGGTGCTGGTTGACTGGTCTCCCAGTGGGGTAGCAATATAAAGTCACCATGAGTGTGCATTGTCACAAGTCGGTACCCGTCCTGATAATGATATGACCTTAGATGGTGCCAGGATGCAAAACTATTATTAGGATAGGGCAAGGACTGGTTCACTCAGTATCCAGATAAGTGGGATATCAGGTGTTGGTGGTCTGGTCTCCCAATGGGTCAACACTATAAAGTCACTATGAGTGTGCACAAGTGGGTACCAATTCTGATATGACCTTACATGTTGCCATGACATAAAACTCTAACAACCAACAAACCAAGTGGGATGAGTGGAGTTCACTGTTCGTTGAGAGGCACCATAACATAGGCATGACTAGCTTTTTGGGAGAGTCAGGTCGAAGGGACTAAATGCTTTTAGTGTGAGACGAAGCCGACGGGATGGATTGGTGTGTAGAGTGTTCGCATCCTGTGCGGGAGGTTGTGGGATATATCCAAAGTCGAGGCAAACGAAAGGGCTACATAACTATCACTTTGCATTACTGGGATACACGAACAAAGGTCAGTTGGCTTAGTGTCAGGGAAATGTGATTGAGTGGAATATCATTTCATGGTGTGTGGTGTGTCAGCAAGGCATCACTACAAAGTCACTACAAGTGTCCAATATCACTTGCCGGTACCCACCATGATCACATATCATATATATATATACACTCATAAAGAGTCATATGCATATATGTACATATATATACATACATATATATATAAAGATGTATATACACATATGTACATATATGTACATACATATATAGGCATATGTACATATACACATATTCACATATATATACACACATACACATATACATATATGCATATATACACATATACATATACACATAGATATGCTACATATATGTGTTTATCTATAAGTTATATTATAACCTCAGATGTTGCCAGTATAAAAAACTCCTAACGAACCAAGGAATCTTCATTAAGGAACCTTAACAATGTGGGTGCTGCTAGAGGCGGGTCACGTGGGATGGGTTCAGTGTCTGTTAGAATGGCGCCAGACCGGGACCGCGTCTGGATCGTCCTCGTCCATGTACGGGAGGCCCGGGGACTGCACGTCCCTGTGGACCCATCCCCCCAGAGCCTGCAACACCCGACCGGTGTCCGCCGGGGTCCTGCAAGGCGAAGGGGATGCAACAAACACGTCATCATCCAGATCATCATCAGCCTCTGGGGACGCGAGTGACGGCGTGCTGTCATGTCCCCGAGATCCTCTCATGGCGTGCCCGACCATTGTCTCGGAGACCCTCCCCAAATTAGTCATCACCCCGACCTGCTGCTGCTCCGGCTCCGGCTCCGGCTCCTCCTCTCCCCCTTCCTCCACCTCCCCACCCACGTTCATGTCCTCCTCCAGCTGCCCCTCCAGGAGCTGGTCTTCCAGGAGCTGCTCCTCGTCTTCTTCTTCTTCTTCTTCCTCTTCGTCGCCCTCCTGGAGTTCCGCGTCACTGTGGACGAGCTCCGGGTACTCCTCCCGTCCCGTACTGTCCTCGCCCTCACCCTCATCGTCCGACTCGCCGTAGTTTCCTTCGAGGTACGGCGCCCGCTCCGCCGTGAGCGGGTCGCCCGTCCCCGAGGAGGACCTGGTTCCCCCGGGGCTCACCACCACACTCCGCCCCGACCCAGCGGACGGGCTCCTCCGGGGGCTGTGGGGATTGCGCCCGTTCTCCTCAATGGTGACCATCGGCGGCGGCAGATTGTTCCAGATGATGGACTCGCGGCTCGGGCGGCGGTCCGTCGGGGTCGGGCACAGCTCCGTCGGGCTCCGGCCCCAGCTCGGCCCGCCGGCGGCGAGGGCCATTGGGGCGAGCGCCATATAGACGGCCTCCCTGGTGACGGTGGCGCACACGGAGCCGCTTCGCTTCGGCTGGTGGATGGCGATGATGGCGCGCGTCATGAGCTTCTTGGCCCGCTGCTTCTCCTGCTTCTCCATCTGGTGGTCAATCTTGACCCAGCTCCTCTGGAAGTTCTTCACTTCGTCCTCGTCCCAGTCCTTGCGCAGGCTGAACGCCACGAGCACCCCGATCGACAGTCCGTACATCGAGACCACTGACACTGCGAAGTACATGGCGCCCTTCTCGTCGTAGGGGATCTGGCGGTTGCCCTTCCCGTGCCGCCGGCTCGACTCCTCGTGGCCGTCCTCTGGCTGCACAGCCGCGTCGTCCACACGGGTCAGCCGGACGATCCCGGAGAGGTTCTGCGACTTGAACTCCAGGATCAAGTCGTCCCCAAGACCCCACTGCCCACTGCCCTGCTCGTCCTGTTCGCTGAACTCGACCATTCTGAGGTCAAGGTTGTGCAGCTGCGGTTGCGAGATGGGCATCGCGTGCACGAACCCAAAGAGGAGCGTCACCACAGCTGCCCAGAGCATCCACCACACCTGCCCCTGCCCCGTGCTACCTCCCATGCTCACGGCACCAGTGGCGGCTCTCCCAGCGGACGGTGGTTCCATCGTGTGTACAAGCATGCACTTTGTGTCAGACAGGTAGGGGAAAAAGCAGTGCACCTCTATTATACGGCGGTGTGCGCATGCGTGCGCTGCTGCGCGTTCCTATTGCGCTTCCCTTCTAGTTGGCGCAGGTCATCTATGGAAGGGTCATGGCAGGGGATCCGCCATGAAACAGCAGAAAGGGGGCACAATGGGCACACGTGGTGATCAGTGCTGACATGCGCAGCCTGCCCTTCATGCCGCTATCACCCACCGGACGCGGAGGGGGGGGGGGAGTGCCTTGCTTACGCACGCTGGTTCCGCACACGTCTGGCGGGTGATAGCAGCATGGCCAGGGCGGCGTCCGTCTTAAGTGTATGTGTGTCTGTGTGTTGATGCAAATGTGTAGATTCAGGCGTGGCACGTTATCCGTGAGGTGATGTAGGCCTCTCCTCATCCTCCTCCCGCCTCCTCCTCCTCACCTGGGTTACTGGAGAGGCTCCGTGCACGGGGCCCACGTCCAGCCACTGCGCACAGCCTCCTGCTACTAGCGGCCCCACCCCGAGTTGGTGCAGATCGATACGCCGCCGTCTCTCCGCCACCTCCTCCTCCTCCCAACGGGTGCTGGATATTGATGCGCGCTGGGAGGTCCGTGTGGAGCAGGGCGGTGGTGGGGGGAGCGGCGGAGGGAGAGGGGAGGGAGGTGCTGTGATGATGGGTGGGAGGTTGGGGGGTGGGGGATGGGCTGGACAGGAGGGGAGGGATGGGGGTAATGGGGAGGGAGGTTGTGGAGGGGGGTAATGGGGGTGGGAAGTTGAGGGATGGGTAAGGGCGGGGCGGGATGGGAGGGAGGGGGTTAATGGGAGTGGGAGGTTGGAGGGAGGGGGGGGGCGGGGAGGGAGTGAGGGATGGATATCGACGTGTTTATAGCTCAGAATGCATCACGCCTACAGCATCACCTTGAGGGGCGTCTCCTGACTCCTGCGGCCTGCCTTCCCCACCCACATTCCACCCATACGCCGAAGTGTGTATGTGTGTCTCTATGTGTGATAAGATAAGAGCTTATCTGACAATGTTTGCGCTATGAGTATCCGGGGTGGGTGGGATGGAGGGGGGTGAAGGGGCTATGCAATGAGAACCACCGGGGTGGACCAGCCTGGGTTGACGAAAAGGTCAAGGTCACTGAGTAGCATTTCCCTTGAATGTCTAGTCCCCTAAGGACGGCCGGGTGTCACAGACCCGGAGCTTGGTGCCGGGATCTACTGAGGTGTTATTGTCCTGCCTTTGTCTTTATAGGCGGGGACTCGGGGCAGGACCTGCGGCGCCCAGCGACTTCTATCGCGAGGCCCTGCTTGCCGCTCCCTGTGACAACATAGTTACTGTTGCTGCCTGCTGATGACTGCCATAGCACCATGCCGGGTCTACCGTCCACCCTGCCGGGCGCCCCACCATCCCCTCCCGCCTTCCCTCCGCCGACAGATTTCAGCTGGCGGCTGCTGTCCGTCCAGTCTCTGGTTGCAGGTGTCTGCCGTCGCTGCCGCTGCTCCTGGCAGGTTTCCAGTTTGACAGAGACCGATGGGAACCAGCGATACCTGCCCGCCCCCTCCCGCCACCTGCACGGACCGAGTGACCACTACTGGCTCCCTGTGGCCACTGTCAACAAGTGTAATGACCGCTGTAGCGCCATCATTCTGATAGAATTGTAGCCTTGCCATTCTGAGAGCATTGTAGTGTAATGATCGGTGTTGGACCATCATTCTGAGAGCATTGCAGTTCTGCCATTCTGAGAGCATTGTTGTGTAATGACCGTTGTAGCACCATCATTCTGAGATCATTGCAGTGCTGCCATTCTGAGAGCATTGTAATGTAATGACTGTTGTAGCACCATCATTCTGAGAGCATTGTAGCACTGTCATTCTGAGAGCATTGTAGTGTAATGACCGTTGTAGCACCATCATTCTGAGAGCATTGTAGCACTGTCATTCTGAGAGCATTGTACTAGTATTATAATAATCATTGTAGCACCATCATTCTGAGAGCATTGTAGTGTAATGACCATTGTAGCACCATCATTCTGTGAGCATTGTAGTGTAATGACCGTTGTAGCACCATCATTCTGAGAGCATTGTAGTGTAATGACCGTTGTAGCACCATCATTCTGAGAGCATTGTAGTGTGATGACCGTCATGGCACCATCATTCTGAGAGCATTGTAGTGTAATGGCCATTGTAGTGCTGTCATTCTGAGAGCATTGTAGTGTAATGACCGTTGTACCACCATCATTCTGAGAGAGTTGTAGCACTGTCATTCTGAGAGCATTGTAGCACTATAATTCTGATAGCATTGTAGCACTGTTATTCTGAGAGCATTGTAGTGCCATAATTTTGAGAGCATTGTAGTACTATCATTCTGATAGCATTGTAGCGCTATCATTTTGAGAGCATTGTAGCGCTATCATTCTGGAAGCATTGTAAGCATTATCATTCTGAGAGCATTGTAGCACTATAATTCTGATAGCATTGTAGCACTATCATTCTGAGAGCATTCTAATGCCATAATTCTGAGAGCATTGTATTACTATCATTCTGATAGCAGTGTAGCGCTATCATTCTGAGAGCATTGTAGCTCTATCATTCTGATAGCCTTGGTGTGCTATCATCCTGAGAGCATTGTTGTGCTATCATTCTGATAGCATTGTAGCGTTATAATTCTGGTAGCTTTATCATTCTGATAGCATTGTAGCATTATCATTCAGATAGCATTGTAGCGTTATCATTCTGATAGCATTGTAACATTATTGTTCTGATAGCGTTGTAGTTCTATCATTCTAATAGCATTGTAGCATTATAATTCTGGTAGCGTTATTATTCTGATAGCATTTTAGCATTATCATTCTGATAGCGTTGTAGCGTTATCATTCAGATTACATTGTAGTGTTATCATTCTGATAGCATTGTAGCATTATCATTCTGATAGCATTGTAACATTATCATTCTGATAGCATTGTAGCTCTATCATTCTAATAGCATTGTAGCATTATAATTCTGGTAGCATTATTATTCTGATAGCATTTTAGCATTATCATTCTGATAGTGTTGTAGCTTTATCATTCAGATTACATTGTAGTGTTATCATTCTGATAGCATTGTAGCTTTACCATTCTGATAGCATTGTAGCATTATAATTCTGATAGCATTGTAGCTTTATCAATCTGATAGCATTGTAGCATTATCATTCTGATAGCATTGTAGCATTATAATTCTGATAGCATTGTAGCATCATCATTCTGATAGCATTGTACTATTTGTAGCATTATCATTCTGATAGCATTGTAGTGTTATAATTCTGATAGCATTGTAGCGTTATCATTCTGATAGCATTGTAGCATTATCATTCTGATAGCATTGTAGCATTATCATTCTGATAGCATTGTAGCGTTATAATTCTGATAGCATTGTAGCACTATCATTCTGATAGCATTGTTGCTTTATAATTCTGGTAGTGTTATCATTCTGATAGCGTTGTAGTGTTATCATTCTGATAGCATTGTAGCGCTATCATTCTGATAGCATTGTAGCATTATCATTCTGATAGCATTGTAGTGTTATAATTCTGATAGCATTGTGGCATTATAATTCTGGTAGCATTATCATTCTGATAACATTGTAGCGTTATCACTCTGATAGCATTGTAGCATTATCATTCTGATAGCATTGTAGCATTATCACTCTGAGAGCATTATAGTGCTACCATTCTGATAGCATTGTAGCACTATCATTCTGATAACATTGTAGCATTATCATTCTGATAGCATTGTAGCACTATCATTCTGATAGCATTGTAGATTTATCATTCTGATTGTATTGTACCATTATCATTCTGATAGCATTGTAGTGTTATCATTCTGATAGAATTGTAGCATTATAATTCTGGTAGTGTTATCATTCTGATAACATTGTAGCGTTATCATTCTCATAGCATCGTAGCATTATCATTCTAGCGATATCATTATCATTTTAGCGATATCATTCTGATAGCATTGTAGCATTATCATTCTGATAGCATTGTAGTATTATAATTCTGGTATGCAGGTATTGCAGGTATTGCAGGGATAGCAATACCTCAGGGAGTTTGATGCCCCTGCCTTGCAGAGTTGTAAACCACTGCCCTATGGTACAGGTTCTTGACAGAACCGAAGGCTAAGGGAGCAAACCCTAAACAGAAAACCATGTCACTGTGGCAGCATTAAGGGCGGTTGATGTATGGAACTCCCAACATCTCCTGATGAGCCACTGCAGGGACAAATAGTTTTGCGCCTGGCTTGACAAGTTCTTGCTGGTGTGAAACCTCTATTTGCTCCGCGAGAGAGTGCCGCTGGTAACTTGCAAAAGCCAGCAGCACTTCAACACTTTTGCAGGCAGCTTTCATGAAATGTAAACCTGAAGAGCTGAGAGACATTAAGACCGACTCATGGATGCAACTCTCACAGCAGAGAGCTAAATGGAGAGCGGCAGTCAAGTAATGAAACCAGTCTTTGTTGCATCACGACCAACAGCATGATGATGATGATTATAATTCTGGTAGCATTATCATTCTGATAACATTGTAGCATTATCATTCTGATAACATTGTAGCATTATCATTCTGATAGCATTATAGCGCT
This sequence comes from Branchipolynoe longqiensis, assembly GCA_030323885.1. NCBI lineage: Eukaryota > Metazoa > Annelida > Polychaeta > Phyllodocida > Polynoidae > Branchipolynoe > Branchipolynoe longqiensis. The sequence goes on from CM059186.1 coordinate 135,532,920, forward strand.
ATCATTCTGAGTACATTGTAGCACTATCATTCTGATAGCATTGTAGCGTTATAATTCTGAGAGCATTGTAGCATTTTATCTGATTGTAAACAAACCATACCCCAATAGCCGATATTTACTTTTTTTCTGCTGGGGGGTCGTTAAACAAACAACGTTACCAGCAACCGGGAACTTTCACTATAAATCCCCATTTACATATACTACTTAAGGTGAAATTGTCAAGACCCATTTCAATGCGCTACTCACACATCGAAGTAGCGAGTGAATCATTAGTGCTTCACATCCTAGCAACATCTAAGGGCATATCAAGATATGTGCCGAGTGAGACAGTTCGCACTCTTGTTAGCTTTATAGTGCTACCCCACTAAGATACTGTTCCAATGTCACCATGGCACAATGCCAACCAGTCCTTAACCAATACTCGTCTGCTTTTGATATTTAAGTGCTGTTGAAAACAAACTAATTAAGATATAAGGTAATTAAGAAGTGTCAATTCAATTAAATCATTTAATTGGATCATGTAATGTAAATCTGAATTGTGTAATTGCATAATTCACAAAGGCCGAGGTAGGCTAAATTGGAAATAGGTTTAATGTCAGGTGGATTTATTTCTAGTTAAGGTTATGGAGATGTCAGGGTGTGGGATTACAAGTTCGAACCACCTGCTTAAGCTGAGGAATGATGTATTTTGAGTTCTGCCAGCCATGGATGCACAAGCCTACCCGTCCATGCGTTGGTTGTATGGTGTGAGTGGGTGGAAGATTTTGGACGGCCATGTCTGTTCCTCACATAGATTCAAGTTTGGATGGCAAGAGCGGCTGTGCATTGGTCACCCATTGCTGTCAGACCGGACCCCAGGTCGCTGGTGCATCGGTTTATCGTGATAATGTGTGGTTTTCACCGTCATGCACAGTGGTCGACAGGGTGAACACGGATCATTGTTTTCTGTGTCCGTAAGATGGCGCCACAAGCGTTGTGTTGACGGTCGCTCTCCCTGAAGGTACGCCGTCGGACCCACTGATGGAGTGTGCATCAGTTTCGTATTGTATAACTTGTTATGCTCATATTATTTAGGCTGCAGGGCCTAATGCTCCCCACCTGCCGTGTGGCGGGTGGGTGCTGTACCGCCTGCCCTCCCCAAGGTAGGCTCACCAAGCCACAGGCGATCAGCCAATCAGGGGGCTGAGCTTCCCGGGGGAGGCGACTTCGTGCGGTTCTGCCGAAATATGGCCTCCAGTCGGTCGGAAATTTAACTTGTTGCAGACGTGCTTCAGGGCTGCTCTACTACCTTCTTCCACACGTGGTTTCCGCAGGTAGCTGGGGGGATCTAGTCATGGTACTAGATATATGCCAGGTGTGTGGCGATGAGCATGAGGCTCCTAGAGGGAGTAAATGTAAAGTGGTAAAGGCTAAGGTTAGTCAAAGAACGGTGAAGTTGGAGGCAGTGGAGGAGGATCAACGGGTGTCGGAAAGTGGTGAGGAGATCGCAATGGACGGTATGCTCAAATCGGCTTTGAGTGATACGGGTGAGTCGAGGCTGAAGGCCATTGACCAGCTACCTGTGACGATTGAGGCGGACGCCGAGGAGCTGGAACTGCAAAAAATGTTGGAGACTCGAGTGCTTGCAGGTTGGAAAGCGGAACTGAAGGCGGCATTGGAAAAGGAAATCGCCGTGGAGGAACGAGTTTCGCGAGTGGCAAGCAAGCCGAGCAAGGGAAAGAAGTCGAAGTCAAGGAAAAAGAAGAAGGCGAGCAAGAAAATGGAAGCATCAAGCGGCGATTCGAGTGACAGTTTGGGTGACTCGTCGCCATCATCATCATCATCATCGGAGTCAGACGAGTCAGACGACAGTCGTGACAGCAGCCGCGAGAGGAGGAGGTGCAGGAGAAAGAAGAAAAGTAAGTTTTCTCTTAATGGCTATACCAAGCTATATTTATCTCAGTCTCCTACCACGCCACACGCATGCAATAAAGAACAAAGTATGTGGCACATGTGGATATATAGCTGCAGACGTCTATAAGTATAATTTAGCGGAGTATTTGATGCTATATATGTAAAGCAGGCATCTATAACTTAGGTGTGTGCGTAACATAACGACGCTATACAGTAAAACCTCTCTAACCGACCACCTCCCCAAATCGACCACTCCCCTATATCGATCGCTTTATTTGGGTCCCAATAATGCCATTGTAAGGATATTCTAACTCTCTAAACCAACCACCTCCCTTAATGGACCTCTTAAAATCGGTCCCATTGTCGGTCGATTTAGAGAGGTTTTACTGTATTGTGTAAATACATATACAGTGACACCCCATATTCCGATTTAACGCAACCAGAATTGATTTAATTCAAAGGTTGGTTGGTTGTTGGAGTTTTAAGTCCTGGCAACATCTAGGGTCATATCAGGACAGGTACCGACTTGTGACAATGCACACTCATGATGACTTTATAGTGCTGCCCCACTGGGAAATCAGGCCGCTGGCACCATTACCTGAAATCGGAGTCAGTCCCATTATCCTGACACCGAGCTAACCAATCGTGGCCCTATCCTATTAATGCCGAATGCCAGGCTAGGAAGCGACAAGTATCAATTTGATATGTCATTGGTTTGACTAGACCGGGAACCGAACTCCCTACCTTCCGCGTGCGAGGCCCGCGCTCTACCGACTGGGCCACCGTGCCCGGTGCGTAGTGCATGATGCTATATGCAAATACATACACAGTGAAACCCCGTTTTTATGTCGTCCGATTTAAAGCGACCACAAATTATTTAATTCAATGGTAATTCAATAAACTGAACCCCTATTTAGCACAATCCGCTTATTTTCGCTGTGATATTTCATTGAGTCAAACGACCACGTTATAACTGTAGATATACAGTATGGACCTACACACTAATTAAGTGAATATAGCGGCCAAAGCTGAATTGTGGCAAATTTGACTCATTCCCAAATATATCCTTATTTTTCATGTTTGCAAAGGAATTGCTACTAGACTCCCCCATTATTGCGCTCAACTGAGATTATTGTCGCCTGTTTTCATGTTTCCAGTAACAAGGGCTCTGGCCAGGCAAGATAGCGGAAATTATCAATTTGTTGCATGTCTTTAGCTTGGCCTAGTCGAGAACTGAACCCACAATCTTGGGCTTCCTCGGACGAGTTGCTAAACGGGTCGTGGACGCTCTATCCACTCGGCCATCGCATTTGGCAACACAGCCAACTCACAAGCTAAGCTTTGGGAAGCATATCCTTTTCATTTTATGAAGTGATCAACCCGGTCACATACACGTTCGTGGACGTAGTTGAACGTAGTGGAGGCTATCGTAGTTGAACGTAATTGAACGTAGTTGAACGTACCGGCATCCATACTTCTCCGGTACATTCAACTATGTTAGCCTCCACTACGTTCAACTACCTCCCCTAACGTGTATGTGACCGGGCCTTTACTGTCCACACAGTTAGTGTGGACATTTGAAATTGTCAACAATATTAACACACATTAAAAAGAATTAAAACTTTTAAAACAAATACATTTTTTTAGTAGACCATTACAATTCACCCCCTTTAAATGCGACAAGAGTTAATATGAATAAGCAATGCTTAGGACCGACCCACCGATATAACTACAGCAAAGCATTAAAATTATGCTTTTTTATTTTACTCCACTCGCGGTGTTCGATTTGAAATTCTATCAACTCGGGTGACCCGAATACGGCCGTCGTTTCCGCAGAGTAAACTATTAATATTTCATTTGTGCATCCATGTTTATTCCAAATTGTTATTTATTTCTTTTAATTTTGAATAAACTCTAAGTTTTGAACTGCACATATCGGCAAATTCAGCGGGCATTTGTTTTGATATATTATTAACCAATAACTGTCGTCCACCCTGCTGGCTGCTGACCGAAGTTCGACGAGCGATTTCTGTTTCCGTTTGCTGGATTTGGATATACAATTTTACAAATGGCAGCTGCCCATAGAGGCCTATTTCCGTTTCCGGGTGCTGGATTTTGACGAAATCCTGTGTGGATATTGGTTATGTATATATTGTTTATGTATATATGTATATATATGTACACGTGTTAGTCATTAGCCTCCCCGTGGGTGGGTCGGTATTAATAACATATAACCGTAATTAATTATTGCTATTTTATATATATCCGAACTCTGATAGCAATTCGAGTGTTAAAAAGGGTTCCTGTGAATAGTAGTCGCAGTATATGGGATTGGAGCTTAAGTGCTACGATTTCATATACTACTCCCACCAGACGGGATGGCCGAATGAGTTGAGCGTCCGTCTCCTGTTTTGGGAGATCAGGGGATCCGAACACATGGGATGGTGGGTTCGAACCCTGGTCGAGTCAAACCAATGACTTAAAAATTGATACTTGTCGCTTCCTATCCAGGTGCTTGGCATTATTAGGATAGGGCAAAGACTGGTTTGGCTCAGTGTCAGGATAATGTGATTGAGTGGGATATTGGGTCATGGTGCTGGTGGCCTGATCTCCCAGTGGGGCAGCAGTATAAAGTCGCCATAGGTGCGCACTGACACAAGTCAGTACCCATCCTTATATGACCTTAGATGTTGCTAGGACATAAAACAACAACAAACAAACTATACTACTCCTTCCACCTGTAGTACACTCATTAGTACCTGTCTTCAAATGACAACTCCGCATTCAGCCCAGTGTTTTCCTGACTTATGCCTAGGTCACAAATTCTGCGGGCGCCGTACGGTGCTGCGGTCTGCGGTGTGTCTTGCGGTTTATGCAGATGTTATGGTATTGTCATGGGGGTGATGAAAATGGGAAATATTGTGCCTAGAGCGGGACTCGAACCCACATCTCTTTGCATTCCGGGCCAGTGCTAACCATTACACCACCTAGGCTCCCTGATATCACCACACTACCCACGCCTACCTGTCTATGTGGTTACTTGCCTGAGAGGTCAGTGCAGACTACTACACTCGTCCCCCTGAAATTGTAAATCTTTTAATGCTTACAATTACATACATACAAACAATGCGCTAACACATACATACACATGGTAGGTTCAACAACCATACAGCGCATAGCTTGTACAGGATCATGGTCACGGCAACCAGTGTCATGGGGGTGATGAAAATGGGAAATATTGCACCTAGAGTGGGACTCGAACCCACATCGCTTTGCATTCCGGGCCAGTGTGCTAAGCTTTACACCGCCTAGGCTCCTGATATCACCACACTACCCACACCTACCTGTCTATGTAGTTACTTGCCTGAGAGGTCAGTGCAGACTACTACAGTAGTGCGGTCTGTGGTTTATCTATTCACAAATCGGACAGTCACCGCGAGGAGCCTTGGAGTTTGTGTCTAACGTTATACACATATTTAATATATAAAAGCATAACTTTCTTAATATTGATCACACAGACATGAATATTGTACCATATTCATATTCATTGATGTCAAAAAAGGTGAACGCACGGTGTTGTGGTGTCCTTGCGGCCTGCAGTGTTGCAATTTTGCGAAGTTAAGATAACTTCAACTTAAAAAAGACGCAACCCCTTGCAGCGAACAAAAAAACATATGGTCACCATATGGCGACCGCAACCCAACGTACGGTCGCCGTACGGTCTGGCCGATGTGGTGACTTATGGTCGCCGCAGGCACGCAGCAAGGCATTTGTGACCGAGGCAACAGCATGTGACCTGTCATCAGAGGGACGTGATTGTCAAATGAGATAAAAACAGTTCATACATCGACAAAGAATTGTTCGCACATGATAGGGGATACTACTGTGTATGACAGTACAAAGATTAAATCTGTCACCGAATGAACTCACGGACAGACCTCAGGAACATAACTCATCCATAAACAGATTAGGTAACGGGTTACACAATGAGTGAGAGTAATCAAGCAATGAATGATAGTAATCACCATATGACACTAATTGTGACATCATCATACATCTGCTGATGTCTGCACAATGCATTGCCTGTAATTCTTATGTCGCTGTATTTCATGCAATCCTCACTGCTATCATCCTTACACATATTCTTTAGGGGTATACAGAATAACATTACAATATTATATTACAGGTAGTACTAGTGTAAACAATGCACATTCGTGTAATGAGCCCGAATTGTTGTCGCTTTCTTTCAATTGCTTAAAACCCCATAATCCGACGGAACCATGACATATTCGAAACCAAGCCACTTGTCTATATTTAATCCTACAAATCCAACTTAGATCCTCATCATCATCATGCTGTCGGTCGCTATGCGACAAATACTGCTTTCATTACTTGACTTCCGCTCTTCTGCGATTGTACATTTCATGAAAGTTGCCTGCAAAAGTGTTGAAGTGCTGCTGGCTTTTGCAAGTTACCAGCGGCACTCTCTCGGGGAGCAAATAGAGGTTTCACACCGGCAAGAACATGTCCAGACAGGCGCAAAACTATGTGTCCCTGCAGTGGCTGGTCGGGAGATGTTGGGAGTGCCATACATCAACCGCCCTTAATGCTGCTACAGTGACATGGTTTTCTGTTCAGGGTTTGCTCCCTTAGCCTTCGGTTCTGTCAAGAACCTGTACCACAAGGCAGTGGTTTACAACTCTGCAGGGCAGGGGCGTCAAACTCCCTGAGGTATTGCAATACCTGCATACCATGCCAACTTAGATACTGGTGTACTTATTAAACATTTCTTTCTGAATAGAAGGAATGCGAAGTCGTGTCAATCATACCGAACTATCAGGTCAGGCATGTCGGTGTGCATTCTACATGTTAAGCCCCAGTCACACCTACCCGGACGAGCCCCGGATTTTGAGCCGGACCACCCCCGGACCAGTGGCCCGGACTGTCTCAGAAAATCGCTATTTTCGTCCTTTTTTGCCTCGCGGTCACACGTACCCGGACGGTGCGATCCAGGGGTGGTCCGGGTAGTCCGGGGGTGGACCGGGGCCTGTCCGGGGGTGGTCTGGGGCTGTTTCGCTACTACTACTACTCTCACAGCAGAGAGCTAAATGGAGAGCGGCAGTCAAGTAATGAAAGCAGTCTTTGTTGCATCACGACCGACAGCATGATGATTATGATGATGACTACTACCATGCCGGATCGAGCCCGGTTGCCCCGGACCACCCCGGATGATTTAAACATTCTAAAACATCCGGGACGGACCATGGAAAGGCCGGACCAGCCACGGATCACGCTGGATCATACCGGACCAGCCACGGATCATCCTGGACCACCCCGGATGACGGTCCGGGGCTCGTCCGGCCTCTGATCCGGGTAGGTGTGACTGAGGCTTTATCACTTCAAATGCCTCCAAAGTTAGCAAATCTTTTCAATAAAGGTTATTCCAAAGTGAAGTAAAGTAGCCTATAACAATCAACCTCATATATCTATATTAAAACTAGGACAGAAACTCAAAGCAATTTGATTATGCAACATTAACATAAATGTGTAATTAATGCATTATATGCATCCCAGACGGAATCCCAGTCAATAGCTCTACCCAGGCACTGATAAATTAATTTGTCAGCTGAATAAAATGTTTATTAAAAATAATAATGATGTATCCTTCTGATTAACAGTTATAGAAACAATGCAGCTGGCGTATGACTGACACTACCTGGATATTTTGGTAATAGAAAATAAAATGTGGTTGACCGAGGCAGACCGAGTTTGCATGAGGCTTATGGGATTTACGGTTCCTGATGGTGGTTGGGGGGGGGGGGCTGAGGGTAGTGGTGGTAGTGGTAATTGAGAGAGTAGGTGGGAAATTTGTTGCTTCTACCTGGTGTCCGGCGAGTAGGTGGGAAACATAAAGTGGTGCTTGATTTTTCCTAGTGTCCGGCGAGTGGTGTGAAACATGTGGTGCTTGTTGTTGGTGTGAAACATTTGGTGCTTGTTGTTGGTGTGAAACATGTGGTGCTTGTTGTTGGTGTGAAACATGTGGTGCTTGTTATTGGTATGAAATATGTGGTTCTTCTTGTTGGTGCGAAACAGGTGGTGCATGTTGGTGTGAAACATGTGGTGCTTGTTGTTGGTGTGAAACATGCGGTTCTTGTTGTTGGTGTGAAACATGCGGTTCTTTTTGGTAGTGGTGTGAAACATGTGGTTCTTGTTGGTGGTGTGAAACATGTCGTGCTTGTTGTTGGTGTGAAACATGTGGTGCTTGTTCTTTTATAGTAGGCCTACCCGGCGGGTGGGTGTGAAACATATGGCGCTTGTTGTTGGTGGGAAACATGTGGTGCTTGTTGTTTTTCTTTAGTGCCCAGCAAGTGGTTGAAAATCATGTTGCGCTTATTGTTGTGAGAAACATGTGGTGCTGTTCCCCCCCCCCCCTCCCCCCCCCCCCAATATCCAGCGATTGGGTGGGGACCACATGGTACTTGTTGTTTGTGGAAAAGATGTCGTCCTTGTTTTTCCCCAGTGGCATACTACTAGGCTGTAGCATATGAATGACGTGGACAATTATCACGCTTTCAAAATGGCCAGTTGTCACGCTTTCACGACGTCACTTAACCATCTATTTCTCTACTATCTGTGGTTTTATGTCCTGATTGATATGCCTACCAGCATTGGTATCTGGGAAGACTCGTATAGGCCCACATATGTCTACGTGAATTAAACCGCCCAATTGATCGACAAACTCCTGCTATGTATGATAAGTACATGCATTCCAATGTACGAATTGTCTGCACTTCATTTGACTCTCCCTCTGATGAGAGGATTTGGATAGAGCGTTCTCTGTGGCGGAGTGGCAGAGTGGTTAGAGTGTCTGACTTTTTTCTAGGTCAGACTCCTAATCTGAGGGTCGGCGGTTCGATTCCCCATGCCCCCAGCTCTACCAATTTGGATTTCCACCGCTGTGTATAACTTACAGCGTCATCAAAGGCCGGTTGCTCTCATACCATGTCTATGTGGTGTGGGAGGTTAAAAATCCCTTGTGTAGGCTCAGGCTTTCTATTGACCAGCAGTGGAGTGCGGAAGACCAGTTGTCTGTGACTGGGATTTCCCCTGCTAGGGACAACTAATGTACAAAAAAAAGAAAGAAAGAGAGACAAATAAGTGTTCACACTTCCTGTCTACCATTCTCTATATCGTTGCTTTAGGGTGGCGAGATGTGGGGGGTAGTGGTGCAAAAAAAAGGTATTCTCTACTTTGAGCAGGATTCGAACCCACATTTTGCCCCATTCTACGGACCAGCGTCCTAACCATTACCTTTTTTTTTAGCCCCCCTGACCCAATCAAGGGCAGTGCGTACTACTACGCCGGGAATACACAATCAATAGACTCTACCACACGAGTATGTGCCAAGAGAACCAGTATATTGGGCGATACTTCGTCGTTTGGGGGAGTTTTCAGTCGTGTTGGCACAGTGAAGGTTCCAACTCTGCAGCACTGTATGGACACCGCCAAAGGTGATCCCAATCAGTAGGGAGTTGGCTTCCGGTGGGTTGTGTTTGGAGAAATCAGGGAGGGAACAAGGGTGAGGGCTGAAGAGAAAAGGTTTACCTATTGGGCGATACCATTTACTTAGAGTGAATTATTCGATAATTGGTGCCACTGTCATGCACCTGCTATTCACACTATTCACGCGCGACCTAATTCGTCATCAGAACGAGGCTGATTACGGGTCGGGTAATGAAAATTGCCATAAGACACTGCTGTGTGCCGATGTGCATGAACTACTACAGAAATTAAAGTAGTAAAATTTGAAGATATTCACTTTTGAAACTATCATATTCATTTTTGCTTACCTTTTTTCTATTTATTGGTCAATTTTCATGAAGATTGAGTGATGATCAGATGCATTTCAGTAGGCAATGTCAACAAAGTTGCTCACCTTGCCTGCCAATCTCTTCTTAAATTCAAAATTGCATAACTTTCTTAATATAGACATATTTAAAAAATATATTTGAACCCTTTTAAAGCTTTTATTAATTTGTAATTACTAAGACTAGTTGTTTAACTGTGTTGCAGAGATAACTACACTGACAGTGCTGCATTACATGATACCACATTAACTAGGCACTTAAAGTTGACAGTCACATTGTAGTTAAATAATGGGAAAATCACCATGCAAGGGTCACCCAATCTTCGTGAAAATTGGCCAATAGATAGAAAACAGGTATGCAAAGATGAATATGGTAGTTTCAAAAATGAATACCCTCAAATTTGAGTGATTTCGAGAGGTATTGGTCGACGAAAAAGTATTCACATTACTTTTCATACAGCACGCCTCGCAGATGCGTAAGTGGCCTCGGTCTGGTTTCAACATGGCCGAGGCGTGAAGTGTGAATTACCAGGCGAGCAACGCTGAGTAGGTCCAGTGGCGCCACGCACCGGCGGCACGCGAAACTTCACGCGCCACCCTGCGGGTCAGCACTCAGCTTTCCGCTATAATTAGATAGGGTCCTGTGTGTGGGTGTGTGGAGATGGAAGAGGCGAGGTGGAGGATTCCTCATGCCAACTCCAACGCAAACAGGGCACTCTCGGACGTATTCCCAACCTCCCTTCCAGGATTCGAAAGACTAATGTGAATAAATTCATCTTATCCCCATTCATTTCCTTATACCCCTGTCACAATACAACATAACAGGCCAGCGAGTGGGGAATGTAAAAATCACTTATTTACTTCGAGATACGTCGAAATTCTCGGCGTTTCAGGACCAAGTTGGATGTCAGTGCAACGTGGTGGACGTAGGCGAAACATCGATCCAACATAGTGGTAACACATGAGAACATTTAAAAAACCTTGACGTGTGTCACCATATCTCGACGTACCTTGACGTAGCCTTAACGAACGAATAACGTATCTCGACGTAATGGCCAAATTTCACCTACGTCGGCTTACGCTGCCGCGTTACGTCGTAGTGTGACAGGGACATTAGAGCTATGGTTTCTGTAAAGACCTGATCAGGTGATTTCGATATATAGGGCCTATATTCCATAATGAATATTGCTTAAGCCCCAGTCACACATAACCGGATGAGCCCCAGATTTTGAGCCGGACCACCCACGGACCGCCATGGATAAAATCACTGTTTTCGTCTAGTTTTGCCTCGCAGTCACACTTTCCCGGACGAGCCCCGGACCAAAGGCCACACCGCCCTGGACCACCCCGTACTGCCCCCGGAACGGCCCCGGATGAGCCTGGACTGGGCTGGACCGGCCCCAGACGAGGCCGGACCACCCCCGGACTGCCCCGGACTATCCCGGACCACCCCCGGACTGCCATGAGTAAATAATTAACAAATAAATTTCCCCCCTTTTCCCTCCCCAAAAAACACCTTTTCGATAAATACCACATTAAATAAGTTAAGCTCTTATAGCAACAATATAGAAGAACGGATCATTAAATTCAGTATTAACACCCCTTTTTGATAAAAATAAGTTAAGCTCTTATACCAACAATATTGAAGAAAAGATCATTAAATTGAGTATTAACACCCCTTTTCGATAAATAGCAGATTAACTAAGTTAAGCTCTTACACCAACAATAAAGTCCAAGAAAAAAAACCATTATTGAGTTTAAGATTTTGGTATTAACTGTAGCATAAAAATTAAAAAAATATAGACTAAAAAGCAATAATACAGAAATGCTTTTTCTATTACTGTCACATTTTATTAGGACCTATTTCAATTTAATAAGATTATAACTTAAAGCTGTTATAGCTACACAACAAAAAACAAACAAATTAAATTAATTTAAGATATTTTTATTATTACTGAGGTTTCTTTTGATTTGACATTCACAATAATGAAATATATTTCATTTTTAGGGACAGACATAACAATAGCACATTCAATACAATTCTCATGGCACAAATAGTTCACACTTCAAAATAGTTCATATCATAGCATCTTGCCAAGGCACTGCTCCAGCCTCGGACACGTAATAGGCACTGAGATATTGTCTCTGGTATTTCGCTGCGAGTGTCAGTCTGTTCCTACGGACGCCGTCGATGTCGGCTAGAGGATTGTTGAGTCTCCAGGCTCCAGGAACGATGTTGTGATTGCTGTCCTCCTGGTCCATCTCTGCATTGTGATGAGCTGCGTACCGCATCCGCGTCAGATTATGTAGGCAGACACATGCCAACACTATCGACACAACTGTTGCTGGCTTCTGTCGCATTGTTGTTAGGAGGCACTGGTACCGGTGAGCTAGAATCCCGAATGCATTTTCCACAATGCGGTGTGCCCTGGAGAGTCGGTAGTTGAACATTCTTTCTGGAATTGTTAGATGACGTTTGGAGAACGGTTTCATCAACCAAGTTCTCAGCGCGAACGCATCATCAGCAACTATGAAGAAAGGCATGTCACGCTCATCAAGTGGTATTGTTTCAGCACTTGGAATACCAAGTCGTCCATCTTCAATGTACTTTTTAAGTCCTGAACGTTTGAAGACTTGAGCGTCGCCTGCAGAGCCATTGCTCCCAACGTCGACCCAGGAGAATTTGTAGTCACCATCCACTAGAGCCATCAATATGACCGAGTGGAATCCCTTGTAGTTGTAGTACTCCGACCCTCCATTTGCTGGGCATGGGATGGGGATATGTTTCCCATCAAGGGCTCCCAGGCAATGGTGAAACTGCCATTTTGTGGAGAACTGCTCAGCGATACCTCTCCATTGCTCTTCTGTAGTTGGAGCTTGAATGACCTCCTCAGCATACTCTGCAATTATAGCTTCACACACCTCACGAATGGCAAGCAAGATGGTGTTGTGTGGAACTCGGAAACCGCACATCAGAGAATGATAGTTGTCACCAGAGGCTAGGTAGCACAGAGTGAACGACAGTTTCAATCCCTGTCAGTGATAGCGCCTTTCTGTACCATGTGTCCTTTTTCTTGATTCTTGGAACGATGCGAAGGAGAATCTCCTCGAACATAGCTGGATTCATGCGTAGAAAGTTTCTGTATGCTCGCACATCTTCGATAAGTAACTCTTGCATAAGATTTGCAAACTGGCCGAACTGCATTCTCCTCTCCAACCAAGGTCGAACCCACATATTTCTTCTCAGTTTTCTTGTAAGTCTTCTCTTGATTTGCATAACTTGCAACATAATCATGTTGTTAACATTCTGTCGTTGATGTAGCTGCAATTGCCAGTTCAGCAGCTGAAGTTGATTCCTGCGCTGCCGCAAGCAGTAATCCATGATGTGCACCCTCTGAGAGTCAGGCAGCAAGTGATGCATGAAGTGCATTTGCGCCCGGTTATATATATATACAAAACGCCTGCCCGGGAGTTGTCCGGGGTGATCCGGGAGTGATCCGGGGTAATTTGGGTCTTACGGGGGCAGTCCGGGAGTGGTCCGTGGCTAGGCCAGGGGTAGTCCGGGTCAAACCGTGGCTCAAAATGACCCCGCACCACCCCCGGACAGGCCCGGTCCACCCCGGACCACCCCCAAAATACCCAGATCACCCCCAGACCACCCCCGGATCACGCCGGATTGAGCCCGGATCACAAATTCCCCTGGACCGCCCCAGATGTTTTAAACATTTTAAAACATCCGGGGCCGAGCCCAGACGGCGCCAGACAAGCCATGGATCAGGGGGTGTTGGCACGGATGAGCCACGGATCACCCCGGATGGCAGTCTGGGGCTCATCCGGCCCCTGATCTGGGTATGTGTGACTGGGGCTTTAAGCCCCAGTCACATCAGGCCCCGGACCATGAATTCGGTGTGATCCGGGTTCATCCGTGGCATATACGTGGCTTATCCTTGGCGATCCGGAATGGTCCGCGGTCAGCCCCGGATGTTTTAAAATGCTTAAAACATCTGAGGCGATCCGGGTAGTATTGCAATCGGGGTTAATCCGGTTGTCCGTGGCTGTCCAGGGGATTGATCCATGAGTGATCCGGCTTATGATCAGGGGCTAGTCTGGGTAGGTGTGTCTGGGGCTTTAATTACTTTCAATCAATTCAATTCAATTCTTTTATTTTAACTCTCTGCAAGGTATGTTTACAATAAATTGAGGTGATACAATAAATGCATACAAATTCCTTACAGACAGAAAGGATCCCAGAAAAGCGATGCTTATCTAGCTGGTCTCCATGATGTGAATGAATAAGTGATGACAATGACAAATTATTAAACCTAAGCTACATTTTTAACTAATGATTATGATGAGCTACTGATGCGTCTCTTCACAGTTAGTAAGAAACAAAGTAATGATAGGAATATTATATGGATATTGTGTCATGGATTCAATGTACTTACATGCAGTATCAGTAGTTATTTTGCATGTATGTTAATAGGGGTATTATATATATTCTTTACTGGTAATCGATTTAGTATGCATTGAGATAGCTTATCTTTAGTTTTTTACAGAAGTTTTTCAAAGTTTGAAGGTTTCTAATCTCTACTGGTATTGAGTTCCAGATATTGGTTCCTTGGTTTTCAGTTGTTATTTTGCCATATTTGTTTCTAGTGTGTTTGTGATGTATGTTATTTATCTGTCGTGTGTTATGGGAATGGACCTGATTGTTTTCTTTGAAGAGATTATCAAATATTTCAGGGAGGAGGCCATTCTTTTGCTTGTAAACAAATTTTGCAATGTATATTTTATAAATGTCAGTTACCATAAGTAAGTCCAGGTCTTTATGAAGTGATTTAGTTGGGGTGAGATAGTCTTTGCTATACAGTATTTTCAAGGCTCTGTTTTGTTGTGTCTGTATCTTTTTTAGGGTTGATGATTTGGCTCTCCCATACACCTCTATACCATACTGGATTTTGGAGTAAACGTATGCATAGTATAGTAATTTTTTATTTTCCTCATGTACCCGTCGTCTGATTATTTTAAATGAGTTAGCCGTTTTAATTATTGAATTATTTAAGTCATCAATATGTTCATCCCAGTTGAGGTTCTCATCTAGAATTATACCTAGGTATTTCACAGAAGGGACTCTCTTTATTGTGTTATTGTTTATCTTTATGTTGTTTAGGTAATCAGGAATGGTTGTACTTCTGCTTTTAAATATTGTGTAGCATGTTTTGTTCAGGTTTACTGTTAATTTGTTATCATTGCACCATGTAAATATGTCTGAAAGGAATGTTTTAATTGAATGTTTTAGTTGTTTGGGTGAATTTGAGGTTATGAAGCCGTTGGTATCATCTGCAAATAACCTTGTTTTGACATCTTGTTTTGTACAGTTGACTATATCATTTGTGTAGATCAAAAATAGGAGAGGTCCCAGGACAGAACCTTGGGGGACACCATTGCTGATTGAGTTTAGCTTGGATCGTTTACCGTTTATGTATGTAAATTGCTTTCTATTGCTTAGGTAACTCTCAGCATAGAGCATAATGAATACGTATATGTTTAAAGGTGCAGTGCCACAACTAACACAACTTTATTTATGTACATATATTGCACATACTTATTACCGGGCGCGATGGTCGAATGAGTAGAGCGTGGACCTCGCGTGCGGAAGGTCGAGAGTTCGGTTCCCGGTCGAGTCAAACCAATGACTTACAAGTCAGTACCTGTCCTGATATGATCGCCCGGAAGTAAAACTCCAACAACCCATAAACCAACATAGCTAACTATTCACGGTTTGTATATCTTGAAAAACTATTCTTTGGGAGTTATTTAGGGCCCAACGTAAGTTTAGAACCAGTGTGGTCATGCTGTCACTATTAGGGCCATTCATCCTTAATGACTCTTTTCCTCATTTAGAGCGATTGTTTACAAAAATGGATAGACTTTCTCTAAAAGATAAAACTGAAATATATTTAGACTCATGGATCACAAATAGTAGAAAAGGGTTATAACTAAACAGTTCACTGCAATATAGTTCTCAAAGGAAAATATCACAATCCCTACTTTGATCGATTGCTGATAGTTTACTTTTGTGAAAACAGAACGCAGTGAATGTATATTATTTTGGAAATCCATCCCACCTCCTGCCAATTCATTACCCCTAGAGGTTGGCCTATCTCTTGCAGAGTTATTCTGTAGCAAGAACCCACCGAATCTAATCTCACTAAATGAATCTATATGAAAGTGCAATGTTTCTAAAACAATGGGGGCATTCGACTGTGCCCTTTCTATCCGCAACTTTATGGATGGAACGGATGGAGCCACATACACACATCCGAATCATCGGTATATGAACTCACTTCCGGTCCCAGTCGAATAGGAATTTGTTCGGAAATATTTTGATATTTGGATAGAGAGGCCCAGTCGAATGCCCCCAATCTAACAGTCGACCAATGCATAGACCTATTTCATATGACGTCAGCATTCGTATCATTTTGGCTGCAGGACAACACAGTGTCACACTGTAAACTTAATGGCTATGAGCAATCTTCATACAGAAAAAGTTAAATATCTCTAAACCCACATCACCTAGACACAAACCGATTGGAACACATATAGAAAACATGTTTAACAAAAAGATTATATTAAATTGATACGGTTAGGGTTCTGGATTTCTATTAATTTTGAGAAAAAAAACTGACGTTTTGCACTGCGCGTACCGGCAAACTCAATGCATTATCAATGGCCATGAGCAATCTTCATACAGAAAAAGTTAAATATCTCTAAAACCAGACGACCTAGACACAAACCGATTGGAACACATATAGAAAACATGTTTAACAAAAAGATTATATTAAATTGATACAGTTAGGGTTCTGGATTTCTATTAATTTTGAATAAAACTGACGTTTTGCACTGCCCATACCTGCAAACTCAATGCATTGTCAATGGCTGTGAGCAATCTTTATACAGAAAAAGTTAAATATTTCTAAAACCACACCACTAGACACAAATCGCTTGGAACACATATAGAAAACATGTTTAACAAAAAAATTATATTAAATTGATAAGGTTAGGGTTCTGGATTTCTATTAATTTTGAATAAAACTGATGTTTTTCACTGCGAGCACCGGCAAACTCAATGGCAGTGTGCCTTTGTTCTGCAGCCATGCTGCGCACGCATACATGATGTTAGTAAACATTGAAATAGGTCTATACTAAATGTAAATATATTAAACTCCTCATTGAAAGAACAATATAATCATGTATTAACAATTGGTCATGGCAATTTATTCAAATATTGAGACATATACATAAATAGTATATATCCAGTGACGATTGGATACTTTTTCTTTTAAAATTTTAACTTGATATTATATTATATATAATACAAAGTTCCGAGCGAGTGGCGTGTTGCGCCCCGCGCAGTGGGCTGGTGTCGCAGTTTGAGCGCCCTGCCAGTGGTTGTATACTTTTTTTGTAAAATAGATTTAAAAGCTTTCATTGGATCGATTAAAAATATCTTAATGCCCAATTGAAAAGGAAGATCTGAAGTATTTAATGTAACCTAAGAGCAATTTACTCTGAAAGTATTAAAAACAGGTAATAGTGAAAGTTGGGATATTCTGAGTGTCAGTGCCAGTGTTAGCCTTACCAGATCATGGCCTCAAAAACTATTTTCGCAAAATAAATTCAAGAACTTCCAATTGGCTGATTTAAAAAAAAGCTGAATGTGAAATTGTAGAGAAAGATCTGAACTATTTAATAGAAACAAGAGAAATTTGCTTTCAAAGCACCAACAATCACAAATCACTGTGATAGTTAGGGTGGTTTTAATGTTGTCTCTATCCGCGCATGCGCAGAAGCAACAGAAGGGCGCTCAAACTGGCAGGGCGCTCAAACTGCGACACCGGCGAGGTGCTTGCTGGACCACCCCCACCCCCAGCCCCCCACCCCTGGGATCAGGGGGTAGGACACTCCAGAGCTCATTACATGCGATAATGGGTTTATCACTATACACATATATATATATTTACTGCAAACCCCTTTTTCACAGAGAAATATACCAGTATACAAATATGAATGGAGAAATATCAGTGTGGTGTACAATATTCTATGCACAAAATTCGCTATGAAATATATTCATTCCCATCGACTAATGGCAAATGAGATGATTCCCCGTACCTGTACCAAAATGCGTGTAATGCATTCTGGTAAAGATAAAAATATTCTCATTTATTGAAATTCTAGCCAGTTTACATTGTTATCCGAAGTGTCCTCAACAACAGCTGACCTCAACCAATAAACAGACATAAAATACACCTATAATTACAGAATGTTGGCATTGTGGCTCCTATGAAGCTAAAAACCCGTTAACCAGTAAATAGCACAATACTTGAATATGATAAATAAATAATCGCTGCATGCAATAATTCCACAATAAATGGATTAGAATTGGCCCATTGTTCGGAATATTATCTCAAAAAGCACAACAGATTATCAAGTTTCAGCATAGAACTTCATTATCACACATTTCCCATTGAACGCTTTTGGGTAATTTAAATAATTTAAGAAGTTTCCTTTTTAACCCTCACCACAGATAGCAAACCAAGAACCCCTTGTTAGCTGCAGTGGGCTATACATAATGTAGTCGTTGAGAGGATGCTTTTGCTATTTAGTCGGATAATAAGATTAGAATAGATACTGGTGTGACAATTGTTTAGCGGTAGCTTCCTGCATGTAGGATGTGCCTACTGTTATAGTTAGAACAGATCAAATATTAATATATTGCACTTGAGACACGCTGTCCGATCCAAGGTGGCATATTTATCGGTATATTTAAAGTTGCATAGTCGGATGGTTTTGAATTTCTGTATTTTTTCTGAGATAAATATATTAGATCGATCACTAGTATCTACTTTACATTAGTTCAAAGTTACTTTTATTTCAAATGGTAAACTTTTTGAGATATTTTGAGTGCAAACATGGAAGCTTGTCAAAACTCTGACACCATAAGACTTCTGCAGTAATAGGTTCTGTTAAATTGACTCAGTATTGCCTTCTACGCAGAAGCAAATGCTTAATAAGTGCATCAGTATCTAAGTTAGATATGTCAAATCAAATCTATATAATTGGTTTGGTTTTGAAAATTTGATATTTCATCAGACTATGCAGCTTCAACTACAGTCCAGTCCCATTTGCCCTGTCAAATGGACGCATAGAGGAATGGCTTCATTACCAGGTGGCAAACATTAAAATAGAAGGGATTATTAGTAACTGAGCCAAAATAGCGATAATTAAGGATGATGGGCATGGGCTAGCCTGAAACAGACCGTACTCAGAAAAATTCTCTCCAGCACAACTGTGCAGGGATGAAAGTGGAGAAAGAAAGCGGAAATGCCAATATTCTCCCATAGGTTTAGCATTCTCAGGGAATCGCGGAAAATTTTCGGAAGTGGGGTTTCATATTTATTGATATACGCTGATAGTGCTGCACTGTTTGAAGCATGTATTAGTAGTATACACTGATACATGATAGTTCTGCAGCATTTATTAGTAGTATACGCTGATAGTGCTACGGCGTCTGCACCACATATTAGTATACGCTGATGGTGTGCGGGATTGAAAAATCCCGGAAATCCACGAAATCGCGGAGAACTTTCATCCCTGACTGGGCATGGATTCTGTTTACATAATCAAATATCTGCCTGGAGAGTGACGGCATTCTACAGTGTGGCCGCCTATCCATCCCCGAATCTGTTTGACAAACAAGTTTGACAACCGTCAGAAAATCCTTTGTGCATCTATAATAAACTAATGACAACTTCAAAATAGTTTAGATATAATTGTGAGAACAGAAAATAAGGGAATATGATGAGTATTTTACATCATCATTGTAGTGTGATGTGGTCAGTAGAATAAAACAGATTTATGATACGTTGTAACTTATTCCCATAGAAATATACTCTTTAGTAACACTATGCATAATAACTGTAGCACTTACTCTATCAGAGAGTATATAGTCAGTGACAAAAGATACACACCAATAAGATCATTTTCTTTCTTTTTAAATTAAGAAAAATGAACGAAGTTAAGCAAGGCCGGAAGACCAGTGCCTCGGCACTGAAAGAGTGCATTCAAATGAATAAAAGTGTTTACAAAAGAAAAATACAGGCATGCATATATAAACAACACAACATACTGAATGTGAAGCACAAAGCATAAATACGTAGCATTTTGGCAGTTTGCACAAACATGTATAGCTGTTAATAATAATAATAATAATAATAATAATAATAATAATAAAGATATATGCCATAGCTTATTACAAATTATGATCACAAAGCAGAGAAAGAGCATTTCCTGTAGTAGCATATACCTGTATGCGTCTGAGAAATTCACCTACCGATGGTTAGATAAGACAATTGAGAATTGCTTGAGTATATGAAAGTACATGTAATGCCTTAGAAACTAATAAATCCCAATTTAAAAAAAAACCCACTAAAACCCAGAAATTTATCTTATACCCAGAACCAGAGAAAGCAGCGAAATATCTATCACATTGTTCTACACACATACCCAACTCACCCACATACCCAACTCGGTCGGGTAATATTAATAAGATATGTAGTATACAGAAGGAAAAGAGTAGTAACACACATCCCTGTATACAGGGGTGTGTTAGTAACATAACCATTCATAAAAATTAAAGACACCGGATATGGACTAGGATAGACAGGTCTGTATTCAAATGATGAATTCAAGGAAAATGCTATTTTTATCACGTTTGAAGGTCTATGTTTTCAAAACTAGCCACCCCATGGCCCTGTAACTGTATATACACTGTGTACAGAACAGGGACTCTGAGCCTCTTCCAAATGAAGCAAGCTGGGGCCTTTAAATGTTGGTGACCATCAAAAATGCTATCTTTTAGACTTTGCAGTGTGGCTGATTTCACATTGGGTTAGTAAAATTTAAAAAGGCTGTATTTTCCTTAATACATAACCGATTTTGACAAATGAAGTATCATTTTTTAAATTTTTGTTGTTGGTCCATTAGTTGTTTAAGCAGGGGAAATTTCAGTCATATACGACTGGTCTTCCTCATTCCACTGCTGGTCGATAGAAAGCCCGAGCCTACACTTTTACCGACCCAAGGGATTTTTAACCTCCCACACCACATAGACATGGTATGAGAGCAACCGGCCTTTGATGACACTGTAAGTTATACACAGCGGTGGAAATCCAAATTGGCAGAGCTGGGGGCATGCGGAATCGAACCGCCGACCCTCAGATTAGGAGTCTGACCTAGAAAAAAGTTAGACACTCTAACCACTCCGCCACAGAGAACGCCACATTGTGTTTCAAATTCCATATCCTAACAGATGGAATCATTTATATCAAACTCCAAACACATAAAGAATTTCACTTGGGATATATAATAATATCCGCGACAAAAATATTTTGCACAATGTCAAGTAATTTGAATATGTATATGTCCATAAATTACATAATTCTAGTCGAACTGATATAGAAACTGAGGCTAGGTGTCAAACCAGTTGCCTGAGTTCAAGCTTGTTTGCAGGTGTGGAGTCTACCTCAAACTCAAGCTTGTCTGTAGCTGATTCGTCCTCTTCCTTTTCCTCTATTTCTTCTTTCTCCTCCTCTTCATACTCAGACAGCAGGTAGGCGGTATCTTCCTCCTTAGGAAAACTGTCCCTGAGGAGATGCTGTTTTTCTGAAATCCTAGTCACTCCCATGTCCTTTATGAAATGTAGAGCAATTTTAATAATTAAACAGAAAAGAAAAGAAAAGCAAAAAACACACACACACACACCTCATCATATCCTACATTATTAAGAACGCGAAACATTTAACATGAAGAATCCATTCAGGGTTCACACAGATTTTCAGCAACCAGATGTAAGGCCTTCTTATGACTTTCATAAGCCAGGATTCCAAATTGTTAAATCTAAAGATCCTGATCATCTTGATACATTTAAAGTTGCATAGTCCGATGGTTTTGAGTGTCTGTCATTTCTTTTAGAAAAATATATTAGATTGATCACTATAATCTACCTTATGTTAGTTTGAATTAATTTGCTTTAAAATGACTAACTTATGATATATTTGAAGTGTAAACATACAGAATTAGTTTTGGCATGCTTGTCATCTCCATGAGCTTCAGCAGAAGCAGGCTCTATTCAATTGACTTAGTACGCCCTTCTATATAGCACCAAATGCTTAATAAGTGCACCAGTATCTAAGTTTTGATATGTACGTTCATATTGGGGTACGTGTTTTGCTGTTAGAACCTTGCTAACAGTAACAGTAACAATCCTACCTTCTGTGGTGTGAACTTTTTATTTTTGCCGAAGATGAACCTCAGATAGTGGGTTTGGAAGATGCCCGCCCCACCTGTGTACGACCCGTCGACGTCTATGCCGTTCGTGGCCACGTTGCCAAAGCCCTGAAGCACGAGCAGACCGCCGACCCCGAGCGCGTGGGACACCCAGCCGCCCAACTTCCGGTCGGGCAGGAAGTAGGTGTGCATGAGGTTCCACGCGCCGCGCCACAGCATGAGCACTCCCCACGTGGCCGCCACCATGATCAGGTCCTCGAACAGGATCTGATGTGTCAGCGGAAGTTCACAATTAATTCAAACTTGTCATGGGTATAATTAAGCGAGGGAAACAGAATTGTGAGGCGCAGGGTAGGACAATAAGGACTGCCCGGTTGCCCGGGGCACCTAGTTAACTCAGCTTGGAAAAGTAGCTTTGCCACTCAGGCAAGTAGAAAAATGCAGTCACTTGCCTGATTGGGCAAGTGGGAAAAGAAGTTACTGTCCTAAATGTTTGATTTATGGGAATAAAGTCTTTACTTATCCACTAATGATTTGGTAGGCTACAAGTCTGTACCAAGATGTCTATAGCACCTCACATGTCTACGTAGTTACACCAAAGATTATACTATATATAAAGATACCCGACTCTCCGTCGTTTTGTATGCAACCATGCCCCAGTTCCGCTCCAAGTGGCGAGAAACATTAACTAAACCTCTGCATGTAATATATGTCTGTATTTATATATGTTTGTATGCACATTATGAATGCATATATATATATATAGTATAAACTTTGGATACACATCCAAGCACTGATGACACTCAACATTGCGTAAAGTTGCATATTCCGATGGTTTTGAATTTTTATCATTTTTCAAATAAATATATTAGGTTGATCATTACAATCCACATCGAGTTTGAAATAACTTTTGTTTTGAGTGACTAACTTTGGAGATATTTCGCGTATTGTTTAAATTAATTTGGGCATGCACGTCAAAAATTCGTAAACCATAAGTTTCAGCAGTAAAAGATTCTATTAAATTGTCTAAGTATTCCCTTCTATGCAGCAACAAATACTTAATAAATGCACCCGTATTTAAGTTGGATATGTAGAATCAAATCTAGTTAGGCGTTTTGGTTTCGAAAACTGTATGCTTTCATCGGACTATGCAGCTTTAGATTCAGTACGCAGGAACTACATTTTTTTTAACGGATTAAAAAACAAATCATAAACGATATACTTTCTGTAAATAGTGGCACATTGCTCTTACCTTAAATGCGATTGGATATTTGTCAAGATGTGACGACACTAGAGACGCCGGGTACTCCAATGTGAATATCACAATCAGCGTGGCATAACCGCCGGCCAGTGACGTCACATCCGAGAGAAAGCGGTCGTCAGGAAAAAGGGTGTAATCGAGCACATTCCAGATACCACGCCACACGAAGATGGCGAGGGAGACAAGCACGAACTGGGAGAAGCATATGTCC
The DNA here is from genome assembly GCA_030323885.1 of Branchipolynoe longqiensis. Taxonomy (NCBI): domain Eukaryota; kingdom Metazoa; phylum Annelida; class Polychaeta; order Phyllodocida; family Polynoidae; genus Branchipolynoe; species Branchipolynoe longqiensis. Next base: position 135,556,500 of record CM059186.1, read on the forward strand.
ACCACAAACATGCCCATATCCGACGGCTGTAAAGAGAAGGTGACCTTTAAAGGCAGAGAATGCAACCTTTAATGACAAAGAATGCGACCATTAAAGGCTGGCCCTAGACTATATATATATATATACACAGCCCATGACAGTCTATGGCCTTCAAACCCAACTGGTGCTTGACACTCATCCCAATGTATAAGGGAACTTACCCTAGATCTAGCTGGCTATTCATTTTCAAATTAACTCCATGTGTTCATGAATAGTCAGTAAAAACAAATAGATATATCATGGGAAATAATATGGGGGCAACTAACTATAAAATCATGGCTGTTCACTATTTCAATCCAAATAGCCAAAATCATTAGTCAGTAGCCATAGCAATTGTTCACTTCCACATCAAATAAATAGCACAAAAACATGATACCATAGAAATTCAGGAGGAAGTTTAGTTCAAATTAACCATTGATTTCACCTTTATACAGTTATCAGTAGTTACAATATACCATATTCATACGTTCTCGAAAACGAGGCATGTAATGTTTGTTGAACGAATCATAATTATTTAATGGGAGTACCTAGTGAAAGCGATTGGAAATTATGTATATTGAAACTAACCAAAACACACTTAGAACACTGAAATAATATTTAATGAAAATTGACTGCAACAGATAAAATGCACCAACCGACTCAGTAAACAACAGTGGTGCCACCCAATGGAAAATTAAAATCACATCAATATTATATCTAAGAATAATTCAATTCATATGCAAATGGTCACTGCCATCGGTAGCTATTAAAACAGTTATACACCATTATTCAGCTGTTTTGTAAGTTTCATCTGCTGGTTGATCGCGGGAATAAGATCATTGTCTAACGAGTCTGGGGTAGGTGTCACTACACTCAATACACGACATACATTACTTTCTCCAAGGTAAAAAATTCACCCTATTCACGCCGCGGCCATGTTGAAACCAGACCGAGGGCACTTACGCGTCTGCGAGGCGCCGCTGTATGTAAAGTAATGTGAATACTTTTTTGTCGACCAAAACCTCTCAAAATCACTCAAATTTAAGGGTATTCATTTTTTAAAGTAACATATTCATCTTTGCATACCTGTTTTCTATCTATTGGCCAATTTTCACGAAGATTGGGTGACCCTTGCATTGTGATTTTTCCTATTCTTTAACTACAATGTGACTGTCAACTTCAAGTCTGCATAGTTATGGCGGTATCATGTAATGCAGCACTGTCAGGACACAGTTAAACAACTAGTCTTAGTAAATTTTACAAATTAATAAAAGCTTTAAAAGGGCTAAAATATATTTTTTAAATATATCTATATTAAGAAAGTTATGCAATTTTGAATTTAAGAAAAGATTGGCAGCCAAGGTGAGTGACTTTGTTGACATTGCCTACTGAAATTCATTTGCTCATCACTCAATCTTCATGAAAATTGACCAATAAATAGAAAAAAGGTAAGCAAAAATGATTGTGATAGTTTCAAAAGTTAATATCTTCAAATTTTACTCCTTTAATTTATGTAGTAGTTCATACGAATCGGCACACAGTAGTGTCTTATGGCCATTTCCAATACCGACGCTTACTCAGCCTCGTTCTAATGCCTAATTAGGTCGCGCGTGGATAGCTTTCACAATGCATTATAATATTTGGAACAATGGCGAAACTGGGTTTTACGCCCTTGCAACATCTAAGGTCATATCAAGACAGGTACGGACTTGTGACAGTGCGCACTCATGGCGACTTTATAGTGCTGCCCCATTGGGAAATCAGGCCACTGGCACATGATCCGATATCCCACTCAGTCACATTATCCTGACACTGAGCTAACCAGTCCTTTCCCTATCCTATTAATGCTGAGCGCCAGGCTAGGAAGTGACAAGTATAAATTTGATAAGTCATCAGGTCAGACAGACTGCTTACCTTGACCTTGAATCTTGTGTCGGGTTGCTCCATGAGCTCTGGGTCCACGTCGATTTGCACCTGCACAGGAATACCAGCGATGGTTCGTAAGGACCGGAAGAGTGCAGCCAGACAGACGCCGAGCACGTAGAAGAGCACCGAGTTGGGCACGGCGTCCGTCATGTACAGGTCCATCAGGTTCCACACCCCACGCCAGTAGCACAGCACCGCCCACGAGAACAGATACATGTAGCCTCGCGTGAACACACTCGAGCACACCCAGCCACTGTTGGCGGCACACCGCGACAGATGCGGCTGCACCAAGGTGCACAGGACGCACGTGGTGCCCCCGATGCACAGGGTGAACCAGCTGCTGTAGAAGAGGTCATCAGGGATGACGTAGACGTCGAGGAGATCCCAGGTACCGCGCCAGTGTGTTACGGAGAGGGGGAAGAAGACAAAAAGGCACAGAGCTGTGTCCAGCACGGCCAGCAGGGCGTTCATAGCACAGCCATTCTTCATTCTGTCAAACACGCACACCTTATGACTACCGGAACAATCACCTAATACAGCTGTTATCTTATGTCATGATGGCTACTGTACAGTTGGATTATCGCGAGGTTATCACAAAATGACATTATGTTCACTTCCATGATGCATCTGATATTTGTTCCCTTTCGCTATCGTTAGACCACATTGTGTTGACACTAGGCATAACATGCTGCTTATTTCTTGAGGCAGAGTGCTATCTAACTGAGAAGGTGGGATCGCGTGTCATCCTTGGTGCTAGAATGCAACAGCTGGTCATCTCCAATAGCAGTGTGCAGTCGTGGTTGATAAATGGATATCTGTAATAAAACAAAACAAAAGCTCAATTAGCAATAGCATGCAATTAAGAAGTCATACTGGCACTCTAAGTTCTTTCCTAACCATAGGGTGACAGACAATCTACCTGTCAACTTCTTCAACCCATTCAACCCTCCACTTATCCACTTATTTAATCCATCCATACCCAAATTTCACATGGCATAATTTATTGTGGGACAAATGTTTAACGTGGAGTTTTCCTGCTACTATCTATCTGTTGGCATTTTGTAGTCCCTGAGAATTTATGTTTCGTGATCATCTCGATATTATATCTCTGTATTCCTTGCATTGCATCTTTGTTTGCCTCTCGAGCATCCTAGCCATCAGGCCTGCGCCAAACTGTAACGTTCCCGATTCAAGAGTGGTTTACGCCTCAGGGGATCAGTATACTTCTACCCAGAATGTTGCTAAAAAAAAAAATGCAAACAGCAATTTCTTTATTGAGGCAGTTAATTAGACTTGATCCAACAATGACTGTCTAGTCTAATTTATTGATGTAAGGCATCCATATAATACACAAGTCGTGATCCATGGGAAATATTGCGCCTAGAGCAGGATTCAAAACCACACTTCTTGCTATTCCTGGGCTAGCATGTCAGCCTAAGTTCATTGGTGCTCTACTGGTTTACGAATTTTACCAGTGTCACAAATACTAGACAATAGGCATAGATATATCATATGTGCTAAGTTAAACCATGCTAATGATAACTCATTAAAATGTTTAATATTCATTTTCAAAATACTACCCACTTCATTGTGATAACACATTATTAATTTGCATATGAACATTTCCATGGGCATATATCCATAAGTATATTCAAACTCATGAGTTTGTTGTTTAGCGTCCTAGCAACATCTAAGGTCATATCAGGAGAGGTACTGACTTGTGACAGTGCACACTCATGGCAACTTTATAGTGCTGCCCCACTAGGAGACCAGGCTGCCAGCACCATGACCTGATATCCCACTCAGTCACATTATCCTGACACTGAGCCAATCAGTCCTTGCCGTATCCTATTAATGCTGAGTGCCTGGCTAGGAAGCGACACGTATCAATTTTTTTATATTAACCAACTTGGGTCACCAGAGTCACTTTTTAGTGCATGCGCACATCCTACAGACTAGGGATGGGAAAAATGGTGGTTTAATCCAAAACTTAATTTTGTTTTTTCATAGCCGTTATAACTACAGCAAAATAGGATTTAAAGTATTTTATGATTGCATAGTTTAGTTGTAAATATAGTTTATTCATTGAATAAAGTCTTTTGTCAGCGCTGTGGCACTGGTCTTCCAGCCATGTGACAATACAGTTATTTACAATATATGTATATAGTCTGATAATGATATTGTCATCAGCAGCTAGCACAAGTCAGCTGAAATAACAATAACTGAATAAGTCAATATTAATCATTCCAAGACTTACATATCATATGATGATATGGTATAGTTTGACAATTCACATATAAAAATAGTAGTTATGCTTCGTTTAAGTCACAAGTATTATCATATGAATGATTTCCAAAGTATTACCCCATATACCACATACGCTAAATGAAATAAAATGTTCCCTTATAACATGAGAGAAACTACCTAAAACATGGGAATGGTGCTGCCAACCGCAGCATCCACACTTCTGCCAAAGCTCTGACTGTTTTGTTGGCACGTGGTGCGTTCGTTTGGACACACTTTTGTACGATGTACAACACATCAAACACAAGCGCGGCGCGCCAAGTCAAACGCCGTCATGCAACATCAATTCATACTCGTCTAGTCGGTTTGACTCTACCTCGCCGACCGGAAACCAGTTAATGCAGTAGCTTCGCGGATTTCTAAAATGGAGGCGCCCAAGTCGCGCTCTCATCTGCTCTGTAAACTTCAAACTATAGACGAACAAACCAATCGACATCCACTGCATTTGCAGATGCAACAGGACACGAACACATTTTTGTTTAACAACGTAGAAAATACCACGATCGTGGTTGCCCTGGAATGCTGCCAACGGAAAAATACACTAAACGGAAGTACTCGTCTGTTCACCGTGGTGGAAAAGACAACGTTGGACCATGGACACACCCACGTCCCATCGAATCGCGGCAAAGATGAAACACAAAGTCCAGAGGCTGATTATGCCAATGTACTCCTATGCACCAATACATTTCTGAGTCACTATGGCATCAGTACTGATGATACTGTTGTGATAAGACCAGTGCAAATTTTCCCGTTGACCAAAGTGGTGGCAGCTGTGACCTCTAATCGGGCTTCGGCATTTGTCAGTGATACACTGTTTAGTACTGGCCTCCTCCTGTCTGTATGCCAACACCCTGTCCTTGTCCGTCAAAATGACACCTTCCTGGCACCGTATCATTCTTTATTTTCACACAACGAAGCGTTTGTCATGGACATATTCTCAGATATCAAGGTAGTTGCGTGTGAACCTGTACAACAGGGTAGACTGACTATCAACACCGAGATTGTGATATTCAACCAGACGGCTGTCAATGAACACATAATGCCCCTCAACCTTAATCATGATTCAGAAGCAAATATAAAGGGACAACGACCTGTGAACCATGACTGTTATGAACCTCTTCTCCTGTCAGACTTCACATTGGGAACAAAATCTGACATTGTTTCAAATATTCACACACTAAAGGTTGATCAACCTATTGAGAAGAAATATGCAGAACAACACACTACTGATAATCTAGAGCCACGTATAGTATCCTGCTTATCAGAAATGCGTTCAATTATAAATCTGGAAGACAATATGTGTGCGTACGATATCGATAATATGGTAGGCATCTCCCGGAGAACTGTGTGTAACATGGGTTTGTTTGATGGCAGTTTAGCAGAAATTGAAACCGATTTAAAAAATCGCCGGGATGCAAAACTTCACGAATATAGGACTACTGACATTGAATCTAATTCTAAACAGCGAGGAACCGGCAAGCGTATTGTCAAAGTCCATGTTGCTGTCGGAGATGATGTTGAGGATGGTGTGGTATACCTGACTCCCGGACTGTGTTTCAATGTTTGTAAGAAAGCCAATAGACGGGGCTGTGTTTCATCGCTCAAGATGATCATCAAGGTTTGTATTTTGGAATGTGATACTTTAGCCCATAGGCATAAGAGCATTTTATGTTTAAAAATTCCACTAAGAGTAATACTAAATAGTATTACCAGATAATCGCCACCCAAAGAAAACATTACATTTATTTCAGCATAATATAATTGTGTCCATATTTCCCTAATTGTAGTATTATTTAAGGGGAATTTAATTTTACGGGTGTTTACCATCTTTCTATAGCAAACGTGTGGTATCTTTTCATTTAATTTGTATATTAAAATGAACATGTTCTTTTTCTACTCTATTTTTATTGTAGAAATCTGTCCTTTCGGAGCAGACACTTTCTCTGGGGACTGATGAGGATTTGTCCAGTAGCTGGTCATGGAGAGGGACTGTACCATATGCTGGTGAAATGCACATATCGATTGTGAACTCGCCTCATTACGATATGTCTATAAATACCACCGAACTTCTCAAACAATATTTTAGCATCTCTAGGTACGTGGTTTAAGCCAAGCTATGTTTATTACACTTCTTCCTCGTGGATGCTTGAGTTGTGATTACACCATTTAAAGAAATACCCGCACCCTTTAACAAAAGTGTTTTAGCTCAAAACACTCAACAATAAATGCCACAGTAGCTTAGCATTAATGGCAAAAACTTAGTGGTCTGTCACCTTTATTTAATTTAAAAAAAATGAAGTCTTGAGGTTTGCAAGATACTATTTGAAGTGTTTTTATATCAAATATCACCATTTATAATTCTTTATAAATTTGACTAGTATAGATATGAAAACCGTCTACTGAGTTTTGCATCATAATTTAAATATCTAAATGCAACTAAATTTGTGCATTTGTGGTCATTTCAGGCTGATGAAAAGGGGAGATGTACTGTCAATATCTTCTCGACGTAAGTATATTAAGATTCGATTTCAATTCTTAATAACCGCCTCGAATTTTACTTTATTATTATGTTTTTTTTGTTTTTTTTAAAACTAATAATAGTAATATACTTTTCTGGGAAAAAAGGGGGAAAAAAGTAATTGCTAGAATTTTTAGGAACTTCATTTGGCTCATGTAAAGGCCAGAAGTTTAGCCTGTTTTGGGTAATTAGTCTTGAAAAGACTTGAATTCCATTAAACTGTCCCCACTGATCTAAATTAGTCCAAAATTGTCATTCACCATTGTTGTTTCTTTTCATGAAATCCAAATTAAAATAGTCTTGAATTCCTATTAAAAACAGCCTTGAAATAATCTTGAATTCCATATCTTCACATGTGTATGGACCCTGACTGTTTCATATTATAGACCTCTCCACAAGTTCACAAAGCAATCGATGAGTTGTTGCTAAGTTACAGTGCCCCTTGTTCCAGTTGATGCTGACTTCTGCGGGGTGGAGATGGCTGACGGGAGTGGGTGTCGCCACCCAGTGGTCTACTTCCGGGTGATGAGCATCAACCCTGCACTCCCTTCCATCAACACCTACTGGGTGGATAACAAACACACTATGCTCATCCAGGTAACAATGCCTCATGTATTATTTATATGAATAACAATGGTTAGATTTTGGGCTTGCAGGCCATGTCTTATTGGGTGTTCTTATTATTGGGTGTTATCATTGATGTCGTCGAAATCATCATCATCATCATCATACTCATCACCTAGACCAGACGGGATGGCCAAATAATAAGTTGAGCATTTGTCTCCCGTTTTGGTAGATCGTGGGATTTTAACCCTGGTCGAATCAAACCAATGACTTAAAAATTGATACTTGTCGCTTCCTAGCCAGGCATTTGGCATTATTAGGATAGGGCAAGGACTGGTTGGCTCAGTGTCAGGATAATGTGACTGACTGGGATATCACATTATCAGGTCATGGTACTGTCAGCCTGATTTTCCAGTGGGGCAGCACTATAAAGTCGCCATGAGTGCGTACTGTCATAAGTACCCGTCCTGATATGACCTTTGATGTTGCCAGGACGTATAGCTCCAACAGACAAACCAATCATCATCACTACCACCATCATCACCATCACCAAAATCTGACAGGACCATACAATTACATATGGGACAACCTACTGGCAAGGTGAAATTATAAGCTCCTCAGTTTATTGTAACCACAGTACAAAATTTAAAAGATTGTATCAACAGCGACAGAAATGCGGCTGCTTTGGGGAGGGTTATGGGCAGAAAGCTCAAGCAGTCATTGGTCTGGAAGCTAGTCGATGCCTGCAGACCTTATTTCCATCAAGCTCACACCCCGACAAGCCACATATGAATGATAATAAATGTTCATTGTCATTTTAATAATGTAAATATAATACATTTGTATTCCATTTTATTATTAATTTTTATTCTCTTTATTAAACTTTTCTTTAAAAAAAAAGAAGAATTGAAGCACTGTTTGGTTAACTTACATATATAAATATACTTCTCCATTAATGAAATGAACAATTCTAGTCATTACAAATATACTGTAAGTAATATGCATCCATAAAGGTAGAGAACGAGATATGTGATCTAATGTGTTGCAGGTGTGATAATTTTCCCGTTTTATTTTTAATACTTTTTCCCCCTCGGATTTCTGGGAGTTTATTCACTGACATTTGGGTTACTTTTGTTGCTTTTGTAAAAGGAGGGGGAGGGGGGTGTAAATCCGATGGGGGAAATTAAAGGTTTTTGGTAGATGTAACCCTTCAATCGCACTCCCGATGGATTGGCTCAAGAGACTAAATGAATAGCATTTAAAAAAAAGAATCAATCCCATTCTCATCGTTGTGCGTGTTATATTGCCTTAAGTTGAAGCTACTGATGATAGCTGCATCATTTTAATTTGCTTTAAAAAAAGAAGTAATCAGGAACTGTCTACGGCACTCATCCCTTCCCGATAATGTAGGACGGCTCTGTGAATAGCTACGTCCCAGCCACTATGCAAATGCTGCTTCACGGTGATGGCGGAGTCCTCCCTCCTCCGGGCATGGCCCAAGCAGCCAACCACCTCACCAACACATTGCAAGCTCACCTCCACCACAGGTAAATAAACCCGGTAATACATTTTTTTTCTTTTGGAGATTTATACTGCCTATCGTGGATAAGTCTGAATAGACCTGTTTTCACGATTAGACAGTTGGTCAATAGAAAGTCCAAGCCTACACGTTTACCGACCAAATGGATCTTTAGCCTCCCACACCACATACTTGATACGAGAGCAACTATCCTTTTGTGACACCGTACGTTATACACAGCGGTAGAAATCCAAATTGTCAGAACTTATGGCATGGGGAATCGGACCACCAACTTTCAGATTAGGAGTCCGACTTAGAAAAGAGTCCGACACTCTAACCACTCCGCCACAGAAAACACCACAATGGAACTGCTGATCAAAGGTGAGGGACACTGTTGTCAAGTTGTGACTGTTAGGATAATTCCTCAGCAGTTAGAGTATTGATTGGCCAGGGAATACTTAGACAATTGGATAGGCTTTCTCTGTGAAAGGAGGGTGAAACCAGTTTAGATTTATGGGTCACTAACTCATTATAGAGACCGGACACGGTGGCCGAATCGGTAGAGCGCAGGCTTCCCGTGCGGAAGGTCGGGAGTTCGATTCCCAGTCGAGTCAAACCAATGACATACAAAATTGATACTTGTCGGCACATTGTCTGGCATTTGGCATTATTAGGATAGGGAGCGGACTGGTTAACTCAGTGTCAGGATATGGGCAATGTGACTAGTGGCATATCAGATCATGGAGTGGTCTCCCAGTGGGGCAGCACTATGAAATCGCCATGAGTGTGCACTGTCACAAGTCTGTACCACTGGTTAGCTCAGTCTCAGGATAATGTGACTGAGTGGGATATCGGGTCATGGTGCAAGTGGCCTGATTTCCTAGTGGGTCAGCATTATTAAGTCGCCATGGGTGAACACTGTCACAAGTCGGTACCTTTTCTGATATGACCTTGGATGTTGCCAAGACGTAAAACTCCCAACAACCAACCAACAACTAGATTTGGTTGCTTCTTTGGACAGGCGGCGACCAGAGGACCCTGTGCCGTCGTTACTGCTTGTCGGGCCGGCTGGCAGTGGCAAGCAAACTTTGACGAAAGCAGTGGCTGCCACACTGCATCTCCATCTCTTCCAGGTACATAGATTAAAAGATTCACCCCTATCCAGTGTAGGGGTGAATGACAACCCTGCCTAAATCCGAGCAAAAACTTCTCCAGTGATGGTTCCAGTGCGCAGAGTCTATATTGGCGTATGGTTGAGAAATTGGGAGAAAATGCAAAAAAGAAAACAACAACAAAACCAAGAAACCCGAAGATGGCGGCCACAGAAAGCTGTCAATTCAATTTTAGAAGTCTATTAATCTACATGATTTCATAAATTATTCACCCCACATTTAGTGGTCTATGATAGATAAGTACTGAAACAATATATTTAGCACATTCGGATTTCAAAATCATGTGATTATTTCTATAACCTGGCCTTCTGACACTTTTTCTAATGGGTTGATAAGTACTGAAACAATATATTTAGCATATTAGATTGAAAAATCATGTTGCTATTTCTAGAACCCGGCCTTCCAACACTTTTACAAATAGGTTGTGTAGCAGTCCTATCACAGACTGCTGTGGGGTTATCCACCAGGTACACTGCAGTATTTGTGTAGGCTTCTATGTCGTCTGAATCAATGCCTCATCCGCACTGGTTTCTTTAATGATCTTGAGCAATCCGGTCATTTAGGAATTAACTAAATTTCAGTTTCCTCAATGAAACTAAAGCCGTGTTCACACCTGGGCGTTAAGTCGCCTCAACTAATTCGCCTCATCTAAGTCGACTCACATTGGCAGTGTGAACACGACGCTGAGGTGGATTAGGGCTGAGGCAACTCAACTAATTCACCTCAAGTAAACCGCGTCGCGAGGTGGTTTATATGAAGCGAACTAGCTTAAGTCGGCCCATCTTGCTTGTGTGGATGCTACCGGTTTACTTCAAACAGCTTAAGCACGTCACATGCATGTGCAGTCGAGACCTGAGTTTGTTGATTTTCCGGTTGATCAAAAGCGCATATTATATAATTTGGTCTATGAAACCGCTAGCTGTGCACAGATATTTTTTTCATCATTTATTTTTAGGTTTTCACTGCCCAGCAGAAGTTTTGACCGTTCAAAAACAATACGATTCAGTTGATACATATCTAGGTCGAACCCACACTCTCTTGTAGTGACGTCGATTAACTGAAAGTGGCACAGGGTTGTATGGACGTGCTCATGCGCAGATATCGATTTCCGCCTTAAACGCCCCAAGCACTGCATGTGTGGACACAACACACTTTCATGCCTAGTTCGCCTAATCTAGTTCGCCTTATCTAGTTTGGCCTAAAGTTGTGTGTGTGAACACGGCTTTAGATTACTTGTTGCAATGTAGTATACTCACTCATATGAGTGAAGGTAGCATATTTTCTTGACCGTATTTAAATAGAATTTGAATGTGGGGTTGCCTAACAGGAGTTCCTTTAAACCCATACGCTCCTTAACCCCCAATTTTTAAATCTCCAGAGCTCAGGAACTGTGTCCATAGTTTATAAAAAATTTGCTATTTAAAAAAAAGCTAATAGTGGTGGGAAAGGCAGTGAGAAATGTGGTGGCAGTACACCGGTACTGTTTCAAATAGACAGGTGCTGCTCCTAGCGGCAAAGAATTGAAACGATCAGTTTTGCTACGTTCGCTCCGTTTTCACCAGGTGGCGCCACTGGTCGCAAACCGGTGTTATTACAAACAGACATGCTTTTCCGGAATGATGAGAATAATGTCACTGGATGTAACCTTTGAAAAACAAAACGAGAGCATCACCAAATGGAAAGAGTGAATTGGTACTTATCACTCATTTTCGTAACTTGATAAAGACTCAAACGTCGCATTAAAATAGTTCCAACTATCGATGAAATGCTTAAATTTAACAATGGCGAAATGACCGTAATGCCTAATGGTAAGCCATGACAAACTGAACATTATGGTTTGTTGGTTGTTGTTTTACGTCCTAGCAACATCTAAGGTCATATCAGGACGGGCTGAATATTATGAGATCCTGCTGTCTTTTTTAAATTAATTTTTTGTTTGTTAAGGGATTAGCGGTGGTGTCACTGTCTTCGTTATCAATATGACCTTAGATGTTGTTAAGGCATAAAACCATAATGAATGAGTTATACCTACATCACGAGGAGGTTATTTATGTCTGCAGCTCAACGCCCATGACTTATGTGGGGAGACGCCTGCCTCTACCGAGGCGCGAGTCAAGGCTATGATGACAAGAGGTAAGAATTTGAATAAGATGAGTAACTTTGATAATTTAATAGCCAAGACATTCTAAGAAGAGCAAAAAATACACATAGACTCAAAGTAAATAAAAAAAATTGTTCAAATAAACGACGATCCTTTTCATCGGTTCAGTGTTGATATATTTATTTTAACTACTACAGGCTAATTATTGCAAATTCCCTATTTAATTACATGTGCCATCCCTTAGGGAACTGTCTTTTAACAAATCAGAACAGATCACCCCCCTTGTTCGCACCATTGGACGCGACACCGAATAAGGATGGCCGACCCATTGACATGTAAAATTGATACGTGTTGCTACATAGCCTAACACTTGTCATTAATAGGGTACAGCAAGGACTGGTTTGCTCAATATCACTATCAGTATCAACATAATGTGACAACGTGTTGCAGTTATGTTACAGGTCATGTTGAACATCACTATAAAGTCGCCATGAGTTGGCACTGTCAAAAGTCGGCACTGGCCCTGATATTACCTTTGATATTACTGGGAGGTAAAACCCCAACAAACAAACAAACCTTTGGACGTGCATCCTGACCTAAATATACTCAAACTCAATTAATTGCCGAGAATCGGAAGTGCATTTCTTTTGTAACTTTCTCCCCTGTTATTTCAATAAATAGCCACGACGTATGCACCTTGCATATTGCTTCTGAGAAACATTCATGTCTTCGGGAAGGCAGCTGACGGAAGAACAGAAGGTGAGCTTGATGTACTCCGTGGCAATTTTAATGTTGTATAATCCGCTGGTTTAGAGTTGCTCTCTTTTTTTTCTTTTATCGATAAATATATTAGTTTGGTCGTTATAATCTGCCTTACTTAATCTTGAAGTAACTTTGATTGTAGATATATATATCTATGCAATTCCACAGCACTGTTAGCCAATACTATCCTCCACCATGGAGTACTGTCAGCGTAGACCAGTACCATATTACACCATGCAGCACAGTCAGCGTAGGCCAATACTATGCTGCAGCACTGTCAGCGTAGGCATGGACCACAAGAAGGACACTCTCCAAGGATAGTCTGTTCTTACTGATCAGTGGAATAGTGCTAGGAGAGTAGTGTATGAAACCTGACTTACAGGATCTTCCGCCATTCCCAGCCTATGGAAGAAAACCCGTTGTAAAGAGTGGTCTCCATAAAGTAAAGTTGAATCCTCTCCTCCAACTAATAGATTTACCACTTGTCGTGGTCACCAGTTTTGTAGAGTTTTGTAGAGGGGTTGTGTAGGCAGGCTATAGTGAAATCAATACAGACAAAGAGAAAGGAAGATGTGAAAGAAGAGAGCGAGTCAAGCCCTCTGGTTTATTATTTATATGGTACATGGGTTCATTGTAGAGTATCACCCCACCCTTTTCCCTCAATGGGAAACAAGCATTCTTGGCTCTACCAATAGGGATCCAGCATTCCTGGTCCCCATGGTTACCAGTGGTCTGCCCACCACCAAGCTGTGTGGCTCCCCTGGCCACCACCTGCCTTGAGCCTGAGTGTGGTGATCCTACCTAGCAGAGGGAGGGGGTAGGCCCTGAGTGCCCCTTACACACAATAACAATAATAATATGCCCTCATAAGATAATGCTTGCCCCCCTGTTAGTTTAAAGCCCGCCTACATACTCGAGCACTACTAACCTATATATATTTGTTTAGGTTGTGTTGACATGAGTGTGATTTGGATCCAGAGCCTCGGACGGCCAGCGCGTTCCACGAGATCGTGCGACAGACGCTGGCAGCTCGTGACAAGTGGCCTGTGCTGATCGTGGCCAGCACGGCCCACGTGAAGCACCTGAACGCAGACCTGCATGAGGGCTTCCTCCACCAGATCACCCTGGAGGTAGGCTCGGCACAACAAACACGCAAATCTCGTTTTAATTAAAAAAGTTATGTTTGGATAATTAGAAGAAACTCCTTTTTATTATACTTGTTATGGCTGACTCACGAGATGATATGAGTTAAAATAGGGAAGTTATTAATGATGCTTGTCATGACTGTTATGAATTATACTTGTTATGTCTGATTTCCTGGTTGCTACCAGCTAAAATAGGAAAGCAACGAATTAGCTACGTTATGACTGACTTCCTCGTTCCTGTATACGCCACCAGGTGCCCACAGAGCGCGAGCGGCAAGTGATGCTTAGGGAGATGTTGCGAGGCCTGGACACGATAGGTGGCGCCATCAGCATACCTCGCATCGCGCAGAGAACAGCAGTACGTAGCGTAACCAAGGCAACAAAACACCCCACCATAGATAATGGGTCATAGATTTTTTTTTTTTAAACATGCTCGTCTTCAAACCGATTTATATACAGTAAGACCTCTCTAAATAGACCGACCTTGCAACCGATTTTAAGTGGTCCATTTAGGGAGGCGGGCGGTTTAGGGAGTTAGAATATGGTTACAATGGTATTGTTGGGACCCAAAATAAAGCGGTCGATATATGGGAGTCGTCGATCTGTGGAGGTGGTCGGTTAGAGAGGTTTTACCATACTCTGTTTTCAGATTTGTTGTTTCTTTTGTTCAAATGTTTTTATTCCTCTGAATAACATGTTGTCACTGCTAATGCACTGGTCTTCCAGCCCTAATGACAATTGCCAATGCACACTACACAAATCTACAACAATATAGATAGACAATTACAGGGAAATAGCAAAACATCGATATCTGAATTACAGGTAAAGAACAAGATCAGAGAAAAAAGAAACATATATCGGGAGGTAACTATGTTAGACTAGTATGGTAAGCGTTACTAGGGAGGTGGGGGGGCATCACTGATTATCTTTCTAGTGGTGACATACTCATTGAAAAGGTGATAGTGGGATGTAGGGTGGGCCTTTGTGTTTGAACTGGTCTTTATGGTAATCTCTGGTGGGCCTATTGAGTGAGTAAGTGGGTTCATTTATTAAATCTAGTTATCAGGGATGAAAGATCTCCGCGATTCCGCGGATTTCCGGGATTTTTCAATCCTGCAGCACCATCAGCCTATACTAATAATATGTGGTGCTGACACCGCAGAACTGTCAGCGTACACTACTAATATTACTATATGCTCCAAGCATCGCAGCACTATCAGCATGCACTACTAATACATGCTTCAAACGGTGCAGCACTTTCAGCGTATACCAATATATATGAAACCCGACTTCCGGGAATTTTACGCGATTCCCTGACAATGCTAAGCCTATGGGAGAATATCAGCATTTCCGCTTTTTTTCAGGGAGAGCACTTTCATCCCTGAATTATGGATTTTCAATGTTCTGTTTGTTGTCCTCTAATAGCCACTATGGGAGAGGACCATTAACTACATCAGACAGTTGGTTCTAAATTACCATGTTCTAAACAGCCATGTGTTAAAGTACATTTGTTCTACTATGAGACTGTACTGCAATATACTTCTTGTTCTTTAGCTATTTATCAGAGGTGTCCGAATCAGTAAGAACATTGGGTGGGTTCTAACCCCGACCAAGTTAAACCAATGACTTATGAAAAATTATACTTGTCGCTATCTAGCCTGGCGCTCGGCATTGATAGGTTCGCTCAGTATCAGGATAATGTGACTGAGTGGAATGGTGCTGATGGCCCTGGCTTCTGTTGGGGCAACACTATAAAGCTCTCATGAGTGCACATTGTCCCATCCTGATATGACCATAGATCTTTCCAAGACCTAAAACCCCAATACATAACATCAAAACCATAGGCCTATACAACTTTAATGTAAACGACGTACTCGGCTCACTAATGCAGTGCTTTTCTTCCATGTGTGTGCAGGGTTTTGTGCTCGGGGATCTCTATGCGCTGATTGGACAAGCACACCGATACGCGCAGGCCAGGTTATTCAAACACTGGTAAGCATTTCTTGTGTGGAAACAATTACTTTCAGTTTTTAGTTGATCTAGATTTCCTAAAAAAATGTTTGATTTATAAAAAAGAAATGCACCGTAGTCAGTACTTAGGCCATTCCTCACAACCACCACCATCATTATCACCGCCATCATCACCACCAAAACAACAATAATCATCATTACCATTATTACTATCATTACTATTACCACCACACCACCACCACCACCACCACCTCCACCACCACCTCCACCACCACCACCTCCACCACCACCACCACCACCACCACCACCACCACCACCACCACCACCACCACCTCCACCACACCACCACCACCACCTCCCTCCCGTGTTGGTAGATCGTGTGTTCGAACCCTGGTCGAGTCAAAGCAATGTCTTAAAAATTGATACTTGTCACTTCAGAGCCTGGCGCTTGGCATTATTAGGATAGGGCAAGGACTGGTTGGCTCAGTGTCTGGATAATGTGACTGAGCGGGATATCAGGTCATGTGCTGGTGGCCTGGTCTTCCAGTGGGGCAGCGCTATAAAGTCACCATGAGCGCGCACTGTTAGAAGTCGGTACCCGTCCTAATATGACCTAAGATGTTGCTAGGACGTAAAACAACAACAAACCACCACCTCCACACCACCACCACCTCCACCACCTCCACCACCTCCACCACCACCTCCACCACACCACCACCACCACCTCCCTCCTGTGTTGGTAGATCGTGGGTTCGAACCCTGGTCGAGTCAAACCAATGACTTAAAAATTGATACTTGTCGCTTCATCGCCTGGCGCTTGGCATTATTAGGATAGGGCAAGGACTGGTTGGCTCAGTGTCAGGATAATGTGACTGAGTGGGATATTCTTTTTTTAAATAATCTTTTATTGAGGCTGTATTTATACTGTCCATAGCATATAATCCTGGGTATTCAGGCTTGTTTTCAATGCTGGCCAGCTGTAGTGTTGGTGTTATCTCTTGTCATACAGTAGCTGCTGATAAGGTATTTCATTGCCTGCATTTCATCAGCAGATAGATAGTTGGTTGGTCTGGTTAGTAATCTATGTTAATTTTTTTGGATATCAGGTCATGGTGCTGGCGGCCTTGTCTTCCAGTGGGGCATCACTATAAAGTCACCATGAGTGCGCACTGTCAGAAGTCGATACCTGTCCTGATACGACCTAAAATGTTGCTAGGACGTAAAACAACAACAAACAAACCACCACCTCCACCTCCACCACCACCACCACCACCACCACCACCACCACCACCACCACCACCACCACCACACCACCACCACCACCTCCTCCACCACATCACCAGCACCACACCACCACCACACTAAATCAAGCATTAAACCGTCACTTATTATCCTCACCCTCAGACAAGATCTAATGTGTGCAGCATGATCGGTGGTAAAGGCCTTATAGAGGATTTACACCAGCACGACCATTACCACCACCACCACCGCCACCATTTGATGGCAGTGGCAATAACTACTGTTGTAAGTAGTAGTTCACTGCGCATGCTCCACAGTTAATGTCCGTTAGCATAATGAGCACATCCTTCCCTGTTCGTCCCGTTGTCAGCTCGGCGAGTCGCCAGGCGGCGCTGTCCAGCCAGGAGGAGGATGACCTGGTGATGGCGGGGCTCAGTCTGACGCAGGCCGACTTCGAGGCTGCGCTCGACAACCTGCAGGCGGCCCACTCGGACTCCATCGGCGCGCCCAAGGTATTTCCACGATATTAAACAGTTGTTTCCCGATATGGATTTACAAGAATTTTTTTTTTTTTTTTAAATGTATACGCGAGGGACTCTGATGAGTATCGACTGAGGATTAGCCGAGCTAGATGCACATTCCAAAGGCTAGACAGATTCAAACTCCATTTTAGGGGGATTTCCGTATTTAGGTCTGTCTTTCAAATTTTTGCCATTTTGCGGTAGGAACCAGAAGTTCAACTGTTTTGTAAAGTTGCATAATCTTATGAAAGCATACACTTTTCTAAATCAAAAGGAGATTTGTCTGCATTTTTTTCCGGCATTTCTGACTTAGATCCTTGTGCACTTATTAAACATACATACATACATATATACATACATACATACATACATATATACATACATAGTATACATAGTATACATACATACATACATACATGCACACATGCACACATACACACATACATACATACATACATACATACGTACATACATACATACATACATACATACATACATACATACATACATACATGCACACATACATACATACACACATACTTACATACATACATACATACATACTTACATACATACATACATACATACATGCATACATGCACACATACACATACACACATACACACATACTTACATACTTACATACATACATACATACATACATACATACATACATACATACATACATACATACATACATACATACATACATACATACTTACATACGTACATACGTACATACGTACATACATACAGTTCCCTTTGAACCAGTCCTGTGTGTCAGATTCCGCAGGTGTCGTGGGATGACGTGGGTGGCCTGCAGTCTGTGAAGGCCGACATTCTGGACACGATCCAGCTGCCGCTGCAGCACCCCGAGCTGCTTTCTGCCGGGCTGAGGCGCTCAGGTAAGCATCTCACACACTACAGTACATCCCTATCTGACAGTCCTCACCACATGCGGCCACCCCGCTAACACGGACAGTGGATGATTAGTGTATGTAATCTTTTAATATTAATTTTGTGTACATTTGTTGTTGTTTAAATGATGGTTTATTTACCCTGTCCATAACATATAAGTTCGGGATAGAACTTGTTTTCAATCCTGAAGAGCTTTAGTAATTAGTTTGTGGTTCATTGTCTTGAATGCTTTGTTAGTAATATTTGCAAGTGTATTTATCTGTATGTCAACATACCAAAACTATAATGGATAGTTGATTAAGCAGGTGAGATTGGTCTTCCTCATTCCACTGCTCCTTGCCCTATCTAGTAATCCCAAGCGTCAGCACAGTAGCGACAGTATACATTTTTATATCATTGATTAGACGTGACCAGGGTTTGAACACCACCACCTACAACATGGGGAGCTGATGCTCAACTCATCCCGTAAGTAAAAAGAAAAGAAAAAGAATAGAATGGTTGCTCAATCTTTCTATTTATCGCTGAGCCTGGTGGTCAGTTGTCTTGCTTTCGTTCTCTGAAAGCAGACGATAGTGTGGCAGACTTCCGTGTTAGTGGTTTTTTTTTCCTCTCCTGGGACATTTCTGTCAGACAACATTCAGCCTGTTTCCCGCCCACAGGCGTGCTGCTGTATGGCCCGCCAGGTACCGGCAAAACTCTGCTCGCCAAAGCCGTCGCCACTGAGTGTTCCCTGAACTTCCTCAGGTGAGTTCGTGTGCACCATTCACAACTAAAGGTTTTTTTTTTTTTTTCAAATGTATTTTATTGACTGCTAAGTGATGGTAATAATTATAAGTCAAATATACAACCATAGTATGTCACGCTATAGAAACCTGGTGTTTATTTTTCAAGAAACAATTAGAGATGAAAGTTGATTGAATAAACTTTCGCTCTCTTGTTATTCCTTCGCCGAATCGGTGAAGTTGGGATATATTTTTTGTTTCCATCTCGAACATTACTGAGATTACCGATAAGACGGAACTTCGAATGATGGAAGGT
Source organism: Branchipolynoe longqiensis (assembly GCA_030323885.1). Classification (NCBI taxonomy): domain Eukaryota; kingdom Metazoa; phylum Annelida; class Polychaeta; order Phyllodocida; family Polynoidae; genus Branchipolynoe; species Branchipolynoe longqiensis. The sequence goes on from CM059186.1 coordinate 135,576,216, forward strand.
TTTGATTTAATTTGTGCAATGTGTATTATTTCTTTCTAGTGTGAAGGGCCCTGAACTGATCAATATGTATGTTGGACAAAGTGAAGAAAATGTGCGTGAAGGTAAGGTCATGCGCAAAGAGAGGATCTGCTCCTGTACCCAAGCATTACTCCATAAACAAACGCCCAGGGTGCCCGTTGCGCGACTTAAATAAGTTCCTTCTCCATTTTCAACCACTGTGAAGAAATGGCATCGAATTAATGTAACATATACTTATGGGGCTTTGATAATGTAGGAAAAATAATTAAATCTAGTCCCGAGGTCCTCAAATCTAGTCCTGACTGGTATTGGGTTGAAATCTAGTCTTCGAGAAGAAATCTAGTCCTGACTGGTATTGGGTTGAAATCTAGTCTTGGGGAAGAAATCTAGTCCTGATGGGTATTGCAGTGAAATTTAGTTCGCATGATGGAATCTTTTTAGTCTTGAGGTAAAATTCTAGTACTCAGGATGAACTGTAGTCCTGACTGGTTTTGGGGTAAAATCGAGTCATCATGGGTTACAGAATGTCATTGTGTTACATGCTGCTAATTGTGTATTCAATAGTAATTGTATACCTTATTCTATATACCTTTTGTGTAAATAACCCTATATTGAAAAATGGCTGGAAGATCAGTGCTTCGGCACTGACAAAAGACTTATTCAGCAGAATAAACATATTTACAACAACAACAACATTATGAAATCTAATCCTGACTGGTATTGGGGTGAAATCGTGGAAACTAGTCCTCAAAATACAAGTTTAATCCGACTGGTATTGGGGTGAAATCTAGTCCTTGGGATGAAATCTAGTCCTGACTGATATTGGAGTGAAATCTAGTCCTTGAGATGAAATCTAGTCTCGGGGGGGGCGGGGGGCGGGGGGGCTACGTTATGTCCTTATTCAGTGATGTTTTATAACTGCCGTGCTAACTGTCCACTGACTCTAGTTTTCCAGAGGGCCCGCAGTGCGGCGCCATGTGTCATCTTCTTTGACGAGTTGGACTCGCTGGCTCCAAACAGGGGGCGCTCCGGTGACTCGGGGGGCGTTATGGACAGGTTGGTGCCTCATATACATTTAACCATAGTCGTTAAAAAAATGAAGCTATGTAATAAAGTGGATTTTTGTTGTTGTTTTTGTTGAACATTAGTTGATTAAGGAGGGGAAATTTCAATCGGTGACAATTGGTCTCCCTCATTCCACTGCTCCTTGCCCTATCCTAGTAATGCCGAGCACCAGGCTAGTTAGCGACGAGTATAACATTTTAAGTCATTGGTTTAACTCCGCCAGGTTTCGAATCCAAGAATTTGAATCCCACGGCCTACCATAATGGGAGGCGGACGCTCAACTCATTCGGCCATCGCATTTGGTTCAGTGAAATCTGAATGATGGAGATTTGAGGCTGCGTCAACAAAAGAAAAAGGCCATATTTAGGGCGTACCTACATTTTTGCACTGTAAGCATGTGCATATCTAAAATTGATATCATTTGCTTATATGATGCATACGCATGTCTTTTGCTCATATGATGTATGTATGTGCATATGTGAAATTGTGTCTTTCACTTATATAATGTATGTGTACACATATGTGAAATTGTGTCTTTCGCTTATATAATGTATGTATAGTAAAACCTCTAAATCGACCGACCATAGGACCGACTTTAAATGGTACATTTAGGATGTGGGAGGTTCAGGGAGTTTTTTTATCATTTTATTTTTTATTTTTTGGTACATTAGTTGTTTAAGCAGGGGAAATTTCAGTCGCAGGCGATTGGTCTTCCTCATTCCACTGCTCCTTGACATATCCTAATAATGCCGAGCGCCTGGCTAGGAAGCGACAAGTATCAATTTTTAAGTCATTGGTTTGACTCGACCAGGATTCGAACACACGACCCCACGATCTACCACACGGGAGACGGACGCTCTAACTCATTTGGCCATCCCGTCTGGTTGCCATGGTATTGTAAGGGTGATCGTTTGGGACCCAAATAAATCGATTGATATAGGGAAGTGGTTGATTAGGGAGGTTTTACTGTATATGTATATGTTAAATTGTGTATTTCGCGTATACAATGTATATCTATACTTTAATAAGAAAATGAGATTGGTTCGCTCAGTGTCAGGATATTGTGACTGAGTGGGATATCAGGTCATGGTGCTGGCAGCCTGGTCTCCCAGTGGGGCAGCACTATAAAGTCGCCATGAGTGCGCACTGTCACAAGTCGGTATCCGTCCTGTTATGACCTTAGATGTTGTTATGACGTAAAAGAACAAAAACATAATAAAATGATGATTTCGATATAAATATAAGACAACCCAAAATAATGCCTGCCCTCCACTGGCCATCCCTCCTCCCCGCTTGGTGCTCTGCAGGGTGGTGTCGCAGCTGCTTGCCGAGCTGGACGGCATGTGCAAGGTGACTGACGTGTTTGTGATCGGCGCCACGAACCGCCCCGACTTGTTGGACCCCGCCCTGCTGCGACCCGGCCGTTTCGACAAGCTGCTCTACCTGGGCGTGTCCACGGACCGGGAAGGTCAGCTCAAGGTCATCACTGCCCTCACCAGGAAGTGAGTAGTCCATTGTTGCTGCTGTTGTTACATTAGCTGACTGAGCATGGGAAATTTCAATCTTGGACAATGGATATTCCTGGTTCCCCAGGTAGAGCTGAAGCTGTGAGTGTGACTTGGCATGTTTACACACCAGAAGTTGGATATACCTGGTTCCCCAATTAGGGCTGAAGCTGTGACTCGGCATGTTTACACGCCGGAAGTTGCATATATATACCTGGTTTTCAAGGTAGGGCTGAAGCTGTGACTCATTGTGGTTACACACCGGAAGTTGGATATACCAGGGCCCGTCTCGGAGGCGCCGCGGAGACGTCTCGGCGATGCTTTTTGGTCTATTTGCGTTCAGGGTGCGTGTCGGCGACGTCTCGGCGACGCCTCCCTTTTCAGACTGGAGATGAAAAGCGCCTCAAAAATGGCCGCCTCATTCAGTGCTTTCAGCCAATGACAGCACAGCTTTACCATTGCAAATGGCCGCCACCTATGGAGGCTGCCATTTTCGAGGCAGCCAACAGCTAAATCTGTTCAGACTAGCGTGACGTCAGGCCCGTCGCCGAGGCGCCTCCGAGATGGACCCTGAACGCGGCCCTGGTTGCCCAGGTAGGGCTGAAACTGTGACTCGGTGTGTTTATACTCCAGAAGTTGGATCTACCTGGTTCGCCATATAGGGTTGAAGCTGTGACAGCATTTTTACACACTGGAACTGGATATACCTGGTTCTCCAATTAGGGCTGAAGCTGTGACTCAGTGTGGTTACACACCGGAAGTTGGATATACCTGGTTCCCCAGATAGGGCTGAAGCTGTGGACACAGCGTTTTTACACACTGGAAGTTGGATATCCCTGGTTCCCCAGGTAGGGCTTAAGCTGGGAGTTCAAAACCTGGCGGAGTCAAATCAATGACTCACAAAATTGATACTGGCACTCGGCCATTACTAGGAAAGGGCAAGGACCGGTTTGCTCAGTATCAGGATAATGTGATTTATAGGGATATCTGGTCATGTTGCTGGCGGCCTGGTGGGACAGCACGATAAAGTTGCACCATCACAAGTCGGTACCCATCCTGATATGACCTTAGATGTTGCCAGGATGTAAAACCCTAACAAACAACTCACACACACGGAAGACGAGTTTTAGGGTAATTTTCCATACACACCGGGAAGAGTGTGAGAGGTCAGCTGGGTTTGAAGACCAACTGGGGAGTGTCAGAGCGCTGCCATGTTGTTCTTTACGTAGTTTGTACTCGGTCACCCTTTGAATTACAATTATTTCCGCTGTCCCTCCGCAGGTTCCTGCTGGCGCCGGGGTGCGTGCTGCGGCGGGTGGTGCACCGGTGCCCTCTCAACATGACAGGCGCAGACTTCTACGCACTCTGCTCGGACGCCATGCTTAATGCGCTCAAGCGGAAGATCGCCCTGCTCGAAGAAGGTTAGTCCCGTACTTTGTTCATTTGAAGTAAAAAACCAAAATGGTGATTTTCTTTGTATTTATTTTTAAAAAGTTAAGTCAAGCAGTTTCCCCCAGTGCATTATTATTATTGTTGTGGTGGTTGTTGTTATTATTATTATTATTATTTATTCAAGATAGTTTTATATATCACTTAAGTTTTTCATCGAGTTTTCTTTTTGTGTAGTCATGATTTACGTATATATATACGTATATCTTATATATATATATATATATAATTTTAATGAAGTCTAGATTTAATGTTATATCGCATAATATTTTTTGTGGGTTTTAATTTGTAGTGAAGTCTAGAAATATTTTTGTCACTCTTCTTGAAGATTTATTCTGCCTATCAATCATGGATAAGTTTGAATAGATTTGTTTTCACCATTAGTCAGTTTTTTGATAGAAAGCTCGAGCCTACACTTTACTGACCCAAGGGATTTTTAACCTCCCACACCACATTGACATGGTATGAGAGCAACTGGCCTTTGGTGACCCTGTAAGTTATACACACGGGTGGAATTCAAAATTGGCAAAGGTGGGGGCACAGGGAATTGGACCACCAACCTTCAGATTAGGAGTCCGACCTAGAAAAAAGTCAGACACTTTAACCACTCCGCCACCGAGAACACTTAATATTTTAATTACTCTATTAAAAGTTTGTTTTCAAATGATAAGAACGGATAATACAACAGTCAAGATCTAATTTTGACCAGTTTGAACTCACCGATTGTCTAAAATTCACCTCGAATTTAAAAGACAAAAATGACTGAACCAGAAAGAGCATTGACTGGTTTCCCATGTGGAAAGTCGTGGGTTTGAATCAAGCCTACTACTTCTTTAAGAGGGTGGGTGGGTGTGGAACTTTTCATGTTGATTCCCGGATGCCACTCCGCCGAATGAGGGTCTGTAGGCCCCCGAACCACCACCAGGGCGCCGCATCGGCTACCCCCGCCGAATCAACCACAATTCAAAATTATGCGCCAATGTGAGTGGGTGGGATATCGGGTCATGGTGCTGGTGGCCTGATTTCCTAGTGGGGCAGCACTATAAAATCACCATGAGTGCGCATTGTCGCAAGTCGGTACCCGTCCTTATATGACCATATATGTTCACAGGACCTAAAACTCCAACAACCAACCAACCTGAGTCTGAAATAAAGTATTGAATTGAATGTAGCAATCCGCCCTTTTATCACCCACCCTGCGTCTCTACTCTCTCTGCGCAGGCGCGCCGGTGGACGAGTCCCGGGTGGAGGTGGAGGAGGAGGACTTCGTGGCCGCTCTGGGTACGCTGGTTCCCTCCGTGTCGGTGCCGGAACTCGCCCGGTACCAGGCTGTACAGGCGGAGTTCAGCCCGCGGCATGCGCACACGCAGCCGCACTGACCGACGAGGGACTGTCGGCAGCCTCAGGCACAGGGCGCTAATCGCACGTCGGTAATCGGTAATCGGCAATAAATTGGCACTCGCGCTAAATTGGTACTCGCGATTAATTCATGAATGGTTTGATATGATGAAATGTACTTAAAAGAATGAATTGGGATAAATTTACAACCGGTTCTAGTCTAAAGGTGCATGTCGGTAATCGGTGATCGGTATGTAGATTGGTACTCGCGATTAATTCATGAATGGTGTGTTATGATGACATGTAGTTAAAACAATGAATCTGGATAAATTTACTTCCGGTTCCAGTCTAAAGGTGCATGTCGGTAATCGGTGATCAGCACGTAGATTGGTACTCGCAATTAATTCATGAATGGTGGGTTATGATGACATGTAGTTAAAACAATGAATCAGGATAAATTTACTTCCGGTTCCAGTCTAAAGGTGCATGTCGGTAATCGGTGATCGGCATGTAGTTGGTACTCGCGATTAATTCATGAATGGTGGGTTATGATGACATGTAGTTAAAACAATGAATCAGGATAAATTTACAACCGGTTCTAGTCTAAAGGTGCATGTCGGTAATCGGTGATCGGCATGTAGATTGGTACTCGCAATTAATTCATGAATGGTGGGTTATGATGACATGTAGTTAAAACAATGAATCAGGATAAATTTACTTCCGGTTCCAGTCTAAAGGTGCATGTCGGTAATCGGTGATCGGCATGTAGATTGGTACTCGCGATTAATTCATGAATGGTGGGTTATGATGACATGTAGTTAAAACAATGAATCGGGATAAATTTACAACCGGTTCTAGTCTAAAGGTGCATGTCGGTAATCGGTGATCAGCATGTAGATTGGTACTCGCGATTAATTCATGAATGGTGTGTTATGATGACATGTAGTTAAAACAATGAATCGGGATAAATTTACTTCCGGTTCCAGTCTAAAGGCGTATAATCGGATGAAAGCACATTTTTCTACAAACCAAAAACACTTGTGTGCGCTTGGTCCTACGTATCTACATTAGATACTGGTTCACTTATTGAACATTAATATTATTCCTGCATGAAAGGATTCAAGTCCCGCTCTAGGCACAATATTTCCCATTTTCATCACCCCAACGACAATATTAATATATATATAAATTGTTAAATTAAAAGCTATTTTAATTGTCCTAAACAAATGCTTCGGTTAGTTCAAGGATATTATCGTCCAGTGTGCAGTTATCAAGAACTCATGCTCTAGTATCAATGTAGCCTCTATAAAAATGAAGCAGTTATATTTAGAATTAAAATATATATGGTGTATGGTGGGTCTAATTCCAAGGTGTACACTTCACACGTTAATTTAACCCCAATCCTAAATGAAAAGAGCCAAGTCAGTGATATGTTTTGTTTTAATTTTTGCACAATAACTACTGTGCAGCCCTAAATACAGGTGCGTTGGATAATGCAGTCACCTTTATCAGTGTTGCTATAAACCTTAATTAATAATGCCATGATTGTGCAGAATGCGCTTACAACCATGATGAGTTATTTTGTTTATATGGTTTATTGGCCGCCTGGTCTCCCAGTGCGACAACACTATGAAGTCGCCATGAGTGCGCACTGTCACAAGTCGGTACCTGTACCTGTCCTGATATGACCTTAGATGTTGTCTTGACATAAAATTCCAACAGCCAACCAACCGACGAACAACCAATTATTTAAACTATACTTAACCTTTAAATCGCATTAAATTTAAAGTTGATGCATCGCATAGAAACTGGGAGTCAGTTAAAGTTGTATAGTCCAATGGTTTTGAATTTCTGTCATTATTCTGAGATAAGTATATTAAATTGATTGTTATAATCTATCTTTCTTTAGTTTGAAGTTACTGATTTTAAATGGCTCAGTTTGAGATATTTGAAGTACAAACATGTCAACTTAGTTTCGAATTCGATTAACACGACCCGGGCGACTCGGCTCAACCAAGTTCCTAGAATTTCAAATCGAACACCGCGAGTGGAGTTGACAAAAACATGTGCCATGTGCAAAAAGGCCCGACCCCAGTAACCCATGTCTTGGCTGGGGGTGGCTAGGAACGATGACGTCACATTTGCGCTGGTACCGTCCTGTAGGATACCAGTACCAGTCCTACATCTTTTGTTGTAATAACCGAGATTAATGAATTGAAATATAACTAAACTATACAATCATAAAATACTATAAATCCTATTTTGCTGTAGTTATATCGGTTATTAAAAAAAAAAAGAAGGTTTTTGATTAAGCCACCATTTTCTCCACCCCCAGGTGTCGAGAAACATATTAGTTTATTCAACCCGAGTCTGTAGGATGTACGCATGCACCCAAAAGTGACTCGCGTGACCCGAGTTGGTTAATCGAATAGGCCCCATAGGTTTCACTAGTAACAGATTCTGTTAAATTGCCTCAGTACTCCCTTCTATTTGGCAACAAATGCTTAATAAGTGCATCAATATCGAAGCTAGATATGTAGAATCATAGATAATTGCTTTGGTTTTGACAATTTGATGCTTCATCGGACTATGCAGCTTTATTTGCCATGCACCATTTATTGCTTTCTCCGTTAATCTGTAATGGGCGCCAAATTTACAGGTTTCATTCCATGTGAAGATTTTAAAGGTATGGTAGAACTAGAAGCACCAGCAAAACAATATTTGATTGTTTGGGTTAAAGTTTTAGGTAGAGAAACCTCCATGATACGAGAACGGCTACAACAATATGTAAAAAAAAAACTTTCGTTGTAAATAAATTACATATACTTTAGTTAAAGTTGCATGGTCCGATGAAATATAATTTTGTCAAAATTAAAACTACTTACATTTGATCCTATATATCCAACTTAGATACTGGTGTATGATTTGGGACAGCATATACAGAATATCCCGTGAATTTATAACCTCATCCCTTTGGACACTCACTTTGAAACACCCATTATGCAGGAGGGGCCATTAACCAATTAGGCCAATCTCATGACTTCATTAGCCTCCCCTGAATTTGGGTAATTGAAATTTTTACATTTGTCAGTTAAAATTGCATCTGCCATCGGGACTATGTATGGTATGAGGGAGGATGAGACATGGATGACATAACAGAGCAATAATATGTATATGAGAAATGCAAGCAGTACGCATATCCTTGGTGGTCTAAATGTATGTGAGGATGCGCACACATGTGTTTTGCGTGCATCCGTTTGAAATTTGTCAGTTACACTGTATATAAAAGGAAACCGTTTTTTTGTTATTGAATGTAAAAAGGAGTGAACCATATGGAGTGAGATATGTGCATTTGAATGTTTTTGACTTTCAGATCTTTTGTATTAGCTAATGCAGCAGCCAATCCAAGCTGGCCACATCAGCTGGGCATGAACATTAAAGCTGCATAGTCCGATGAAGCATCAAATTTTCAAAACCAAAATAATTATTTAGATTTGATTCTATATATCTAACTTAGATACGGATGCACTTATTACGCATTTGTTTCTGTGTAGAAGGCAATACTGAGTCAATTTAACAGAACCTGTTACTGCAGAAGTCTATGGTGTCAGAGTTTTGGCATGCTTGCCAAAACTAATTTTCCATGTGTGCACTCAAAATATCTAAAAAGTTTACCAGTTAAAATAAAAGTAGCTTTGAACTAATTTAAAGTAGATACTAGTGATCGATCTGATATATGTATCTCAGAAAAAATACAGAAATCCAAAGCCATCGGACTATGCAACTTTAATAGCTTGATGGGATCTGCCGCAAATACACAGGTTTCCGGTTTTAATGCTATGATGGCAGAAGCCATTCTGGTTGTGCCTATGTGTTATCATTTGGACGGGATCCATCGCAAATGCGCCGGGTTCTGCACCTAATGCTATGATGACAGCAGACATATTCTATGATCCAGCCGGATCTGAGCATTAATGGTTTGACGGGATCCGCCACAGATGCGTAGATCTCCAGGTTTAATGCTATGATGGCAGCAACTGTTCTGGTCATGCGTTATCGTTTGGACCGGATCCATCGCAAATGCGCTGGGTTCTGGGCTTAACACTATGACAACAGCAGCCTTTCCACAGTGTATGCGCCGGCAGATGGCCCGGGATCACAGAGCGTGAAGTTTGTCATAGGTGAGTGTAGAAACTGATATGGTGCTACGACCCCAGGCAGTCCTCCGACGCATACGCTGTGGAATGGCGCATTTGCGATGAATCCCGTCCATAGCATTAAACCCAGAAACCTGGGCAATTGCGGCAGATCCCATCAAACCATTAATGCTGAGGCCTGGCAAAATCATAGAATGTGCAGTTTGGTGGGTGGTTGCATAGTTTGATGTTTTGAAATTTCTGCCATTGCGACAATGTCAATCATATACCGATGTATATGTGATGTTGGATATTCGATGCTACTTGGTCAATTCGATAGATATAAATCAAATTAACCTTTCTACAAAATAATATTTTGTTTAAAACCCTAGTGCCACGGGCCTATGGCACCAATCAATTCCCAGAATGTTTCCACCCCAAACAGAAATACCTACCTACACTGTCAGGTTCCAGGATTAGTAGGTCATCTCATATCACATGGTCACTGTGAGATGACCATTTGGGTCATGGCCACAGGACTTTTGGCAAGCTTGTCAACATTATTTTGGGTTCTTTCAGCTCAAATTGCTTCAAAACTAGTCATTTTTCATCAAAATGACTCCGGACAAATGATTAGTAGCTCATACCGATCAATTTGATATTTATCTAAGAAATAAGACAAAAATTCAAACGCCATCAGACCATGCAACTTTAAGAGCAATGATCTGATATAAGACGGGCTTAGTTTAAACACAAATAAATTGCCAGTTCCATGTGAATCAAGAATGAAAGATGTGCTTCTTCTGGGTTTAATTTCTTTCCATATATATATTTTTAAATATAATTATTATTCAAGTGTTTTATTCATGTTAATCCCATATTGTCACGGTATATCCTGGCTCTAGTGGCAAATACAGGTGAATACTGAGCGAGATAACGTCTATACTTGACAGTTGGCGCAGCATATACATAGGCGAATGAGTCCACGTATGATTATGAGGTGTTGAATGTGTAGCTGTAGTTTATCTGACGACCAGCTGATTGTAAACATACTTACTGTGATCTTCCAATATGCCGTGCTTGAAAAAGGTGTTTTATGTCGAATAATGTATTTGAATGAACTTTTGTTACTCGATTTAGGTGTGGGATTATAAGACTTAGAAACTCCAATAAAATACAGACTTAATCAATCATATTACATTCAAGTTATTTTATCTTGTCTGCATGTAGAATGTGGTGAATGTGCGGCGATAAAATATTTGTCTAAATGTTCATATTTCTTGAATATAGAAAAATGAGATATATAGAATTTATAAACGACTAAATTCGCACCCAGATTAAAAGTTGCACAGTCTGATGGTTTTGAATTTCTGCTATTTTCTGAGATAAATAATTAGATGTATTATTATAATAATCTACTCTCCTTTAGCTTAAAGTGACTTATCTCAAATGTCAAACTTCGGAGATATTTAAAGTGCAAAACATGTACAATTAATTTAGGAAATCACGTAAAAGCTCTACGACACCATAGGCTTCAGGATTTATAGGTTCGATTAAATGTGTTAGTATGCCCTTCGATGCAGTAACATGCTTAATGACTGCACCGGTATCTAATACCCCAGTCACACTACTGCTTCCGACCACAAAAAAACGGTTGGTCGCAAAATGGCACTGAGTGGTCGCTGACCTTGCGACCAATTTGGTAACAAAGGCTCCAGCTACCGCAATAAAACCTTGCGACAAAAATGGTCGCAAGGAGGTTAGCAACCATTGCTTTGGTCACTAGGAGGTCGGCCACCATTGCTTTGGTCGCAAGGTCGCTGATGATTGGGTTCCTTGGTCCAACGTGGTCGCAAGCTTTAGTTAGAAGTTTAGCTTCAAATATAGGGGACTTTTTGTTGTTGAAAATTTTATACTTTCATCGGACTATGCAACTTTAACTGATATACATAATAGTAAGTAAATATACTAATTGGATAACAATTCTCGTGTCAGGACCGTGACGTCAGTGTCATTGCTGTACCACCTCTAGGCTTCAAAGACGTCGTCTCCAAGACTTCAAACGACTGGTCAGGATCAAGTGTGTAGTCAAAGCTCTGGAGGAACTTACAAACCAAAATCTTACACTCAATCTGAAAAGAAAAGACACATTCATAAATGATGCGTTTAGTGGATTTTTGTTAGTTTTAATTTCTTTTTAAATTTAAATGATTAAAAAATAAAGAAAAAAAGTAGGACTAGTAACTGTTTATTGGAATAATGGTGAAACAAAATAAGACTCGTGCCAACAGTGTAGTGTAAATAAGATGTATCCGGAACGTGGAAGTGACACGAAATAGAACTTTGATTTATAGTCGATGCATGCATGCATACATACGCACATACATACATACATATATGTGTATGATTGTATTTATGGGGAGTGGGACGTAGCTTAAGCAGTATAGTGTCCACCTGTGATGGTGTTGGTCATCCTATCGATCCTGCTCAGTGGACACATTTGCAGTTTAGGCTACTTTCCTTTCCAACCAGTGGTCCACAACTGGTTCATCAAAGGGTGTGGTATGTGCTGTCCTTTCTGTGGGAAAGTGCATATAAAAGACCCCTTTCTGCTTATTGGAAAGAGTATCCTATGTGGTGGCAGTGGGTTTCCTCCAAAGAAATATGTTAGAATGATCATATATTTGACGTCCAATAGCCAATGATGAAAATGAATGTGCTCTGGAGGCATCGTTACATAAAACAAGCTTTCCTTTATCTGTGTATTTATTAAAAATAATTCATGGTTCTACTTAATATCACTTCCATTTTCCGGCTATATCTTGTTTATATTACATTGGCATATATACATATATTAATTTATTATACGAGTATAAATAACGTGTGTGTACACACAATGTATAACACTTTATTGGGATCATCAGGTATGTAATAATATACCTGAGCGAATTGCCTGCCAACACACGAACGCTGGCCGAGCGAGAAAGGGCAGTAAGCATATTGTGGTCTGAAACAAACCGACAATTATATTAGTTAAAGTTGCACGATCTAATGGTCTTGCGTTTTTGTTACAATCTTTAGATAACTATATATAATATAGTAGTCTGCATGGACCACTCAAGTAAGGAGCCACATATAGACAAGTACATGTCGATAGATCGATACAAGATTCACCCCATACTGCTGCAGTAGGGGTGCAAACCAACCCTATGTAAAAGCTGTCGAAAAAACGGGTCAATGAATTGAGAGCCTAATTTCACAATCTAAGAAGCAACATTTATTCTTTACATATCTCTTATTGATAGCCCGCTACCTTGGAGTTGAAAAATATAATATAATATCTAGTTTAATGCAATTTAAAAGTGAAATCGATGGCGTTCTGTGGCCGCCATCTTGTCTTTTTGCATTCTCTCCCATTTCACCAACTCTGCGCCTATATAAGTATCCATTTGATACTGGAGGCAGGCATTCTACTCCCTGTTCCATACTAAAGCTATTTTCGCCCGTATTTAGACTGCGTTGTCATTCACCCGTGTACTGCGAGTACGGGGTGAATTCTTTATCTAGTAGATAGAGTGATTGTATCAGGGGGCCTAGCTAGTGTAATGGTTAGCACACTAACCCCATAATGCAAGAAGTGTGGGTTAGAATCCCGTTCTAGACGCAATATTTCCCATTTTCTTCACCCCACAACATATTACATTGATAATTATAATTTATTACTTCAATTGAAGTAAGCTTGGTTTTAAAAGGGTTCACTTTGGTAGAGATATTTGAAGTTAAAATTGCAAATTAATGTTGGTGTGCACATTGAGGTGCTGGATACCAGGAGGCTCCAAGAGTGTCCTGTTAAATTGACTCCACATTCCGTTTATACGGCGGTAAATATTAAACACCAGCATCTAAATTGAATATAGGTAATTGTTTTGATTGTGAAAGCTTAATGCTCAAACAAGCTCAAACATCTACAGATACTAAATAATCACCATGTACCTGCTACTGTGTGAGAAACAAAAACATCGTATCATCTCCTACTGGGTGATAAGATTAAACCACTACTACAACTGGCCAGCATTAAAAACAAGCCCGAGCACTCAAGCTTGCATGCTATGGACAGTATAAACACAGCATAATTTTCTTTTTTTAAATGCTTTCATTGGTCTATGCAGATTTAATAATGCCAATTGAGAATCTGTCTTCCCACTGGACAACGCTTCACAGAAACATCAGTCCATTGTCACCTCAATCACGCATATATACAAATCCAATAAAACTGATTGGCCACAAAGGGTGGCCAAATGAGTTGAGCACCTGCTGCCCATTTTGGGGGGTCATGGAATTCCGACCCCCAAGTTCAAATCCTGGTTGAGTCAAACCAATGACTTAAAAATCGATACTTGTCACTCCCTAATACCTGGCTTTTGATATTACTGGGATATGGCACAGCAATGGAATGGGGAAGACCATTTGTCTGTGATTGAAATTATAATTTTGCAACTGCAATTTCAACTTCTATGGAAGATTGAATATAGGCTAACTCAGGTTGGTCTGTACTATATACAATATATATATATATATATATATAGGCCTATATATATTTCTGCAATATTCATAGCATCTTATATGTACATCTATATGTAGCCTATGAATATTTTTTAATATATGGTTGTGTTATTATATTTGATCAATACGAACTGAAAAATCATAATTAAAATTGTGTTAAAACAGCTATATTAAAACGAGCCTTACACAGTGTATGTAGTCTCCTCTTACCTAGTTTGCCCTGGCCCAAATCGTTCAGGGCAGAATTTAGCAGCGTCTTTGAAATGTACCTCCATTCGCTGTACGACGTAAAAGGATATCTGTGCCACAGGAGAAAATACGCCATTGTATTCTTTTACTGTTACTTAAATTTGCATAATTTTCTGAAAGCAGAGCAGCTTCGAAGGGAACTGGTATACTTATAAAAATATATATTCATGCATAAAAGCAATATAAGTCAACATTCCCATATTAAAAATTCTGAAATCTAAAAAGGTCTGACAACTAAAGGTATTTTTTTCGTACAGCAAATAAATTAAGTAATACTAGTGCAGTGATCTGCACTGACCTCTCAGGCAAGTATCCACATAGGCAGGTGGGCGTGGGTAGTGTGGTTATATCAGGGAGCCTAGGTGGTGTAATGGTTAGCACACTGGCCCGGAATGCAAAGAGATGTAGGTTCGAGTCCCGCTCTAGGTGCAATATTTCCCGTTTTCATCACCCCCACGACACTGGTTGCCGTGACCATGATCCTATACAAGCTATGAGCGGTATAGTTGTCGAACCTACCCTGTGGATGTAGTAGTGCATTGCCTGTATGTATGTAATTGTAAGCATTAAAAGACTTACAATTCCAGAGGGACGAGTGTAGTGGTCTGCACTGACCTCTCAGGCAAGGAACCACATAGACAGGTAGACGTGGGTAGTGTGGTGATATCAGGGAGCCTAGGTGGTGTAATGGTTAGCACACTGGCCCGGAGTGCAAAGAGATGTGGCTTCGAGTCCCGCTCTAGGCGCAATATTTCCCATTTTCATCACCCCCACAACACTATTTATAGTCTGTATTTGTCCAACTTAGTGTGAATACGTTTTAACTGCAGTATTAAATCTGTTTAATCTAGAGGCTTTAAAATGTCATGCCCAGCCACTTCAAAGAGGTTCATACTGGGTGTTTTTGGGGGAAGGCAATTCCCCCACCCTACCCCAACTAGCTACGTCGCTCTGTGAAAGTTGGGTTTCAAATTTAAAGCTAAGATTCCATATACGCGGTACGCGGTATATGCGGAATATATATATGCCAACCCCCAATAGGCGATGTTTACTTTTTGTGCTGGGATATGGTTAAACAAAAAAACACACCAACAAAATTACTCATGACATTTTTTGAAGGTTTTCCTCCAAATTTGTGAAGGAAGATACAAAGTTACTATTGTTTTTTATGGCAAATGCAGCAGTATTCGCATTCGCACTGATCGGTCCATAGGTCGATCCATTTGCCGCATTCGCATTCGTATCCGCGTTCGTATTCGCATTCGGACGTATGGAAGCACCACTATTCATTTACATGCTTTTCGATTCCTTGCCGCATTCGCATTCTCATTCGCATGCCGCATACCGCGTATAAGGGATCTTAGCTTTAAGCACACACACACACACAAAAAAGCAGATGCTAAAACAGGCTACGCCCATAGCGCACCACTATGAAGCTGTTGGCGGGAATGATGACGTCACCCACAGTGGTCTCCTCGGTGACGTCGCGCGCGGTGCCGGGGGCGGGCGGGTAGAGTCTGAGGGTCTCCTGCCACACTTGGTGCATGTAGGTGAGGCGGCTCAGGTCGGAGTAGTGCACCTCGGTCCGCTCCCCCAGCACGTCGGCCACCTCCTCACGCAGCCTGAGGCAACACGAGGCAGTCAGGGTTAATTAGAGGGGAGTCACAATTCCTTGACTCAACTCTCCTCACTTCTCTTTCTTTCAGACTACCTTCTTCTCCTCTCACCCCCCCACCCCTCAAAGTTTACCTCTCCCCCAGACTAAGGGAGAGTGTTTGCTTGGGGTAGGGTTCTTTCTTTCACACAGAGTAGAGGTGAGAACGACAACCCTGTTTAAATCCGTGCAAAAAACGGGCTTTGAGTGAATCAACTAAATCAGCTGTGGATGTCCTAGTTCAAATATGCTGTGTTTATCTATATTAACATAATCTGCTGACCTTGTAGAGAATGTACAAAACCTAAGATGGCGGCCCTTGGATGCTCTTGATAAATTACTTTCAAAGTATATTAATGTACACGATTTCATAAAGTATTCACTCCAAAGTATATATATATATACACGTTATTATCATGGATATATTTGTTATAAATAGCATGTTTAAAAGCCTTATTATTTAAATTTAAAAGAACTCAGATTGTAAATTTCTTTTACCCGTAAATCTATCGTGGACTGGATAACTAATAGAACAACAACAATCCAGGATGATGCGCTAAACATTAACTATAAAGGCAGGATTTTCGCAAATTAATAAGTTTGTCACTGCTGTTGATTCACAAAATCTGTAACTTTACCTTTCGAGAATGTCTGGTCTCCGGCCAATTTCCCCGAATAGGAATGAGAGGACGTTCGATGTGGTCTCTTGTCCTGAAAGGATCACGTGACTTTAGCACGATTAAAAGAAGAAAAAACACCGAAAGGAAGAAATATCACCGCATATTTGAAGCCAGAAGGATATACCTGAACAGCTAATCAAACCGTCATACCAAGAACAATGCATCAGCACTAACTATATTATGTTATTCACATGAATAAAACCACTTAAACACACACACCACTCGGTTTGATTTATTTACACTGAAGCTGCAGAATCCGACGAGAGCATTAAATTTGATCAATCAAAAACAATTACTAACATTACATTTTGAACCTACATAACCAACTTAAATATATATAATACGACCTGGTGAACGACCCATTGATTTCGCCCTCTCTCATGCCTGCTCTCTCCCTGCGTGTCCGCCCCCCTACCCATGGACCCCTCTCCCCCATCCACATTTGACAAACAACTATTATAACTCAATGACTCGAGACCCACTACCCCTACTTTAGACCCATTACCACCACTGAATAACTACATCAACCAGCAATGCACACAATATAAACCACTATACATGCACAAGATGGCACTATTTAAAGACTAACCGTTATTAAAACCAAATCTAACTGATATACAAACACAACATATGATTTAACCACTAGTGTACATTACTGCACACTCTATCTTGATGCATATACCTTGCACTATGGTGAGTACATATGCTGTACCCTATGCAGCATAGGCTGCTCCCCCACTTTCTTTTATGTTCAGAATGGGTTGTGCTGCACACAATGCAACACATTCCACTTCCACTATGTACAGATGAAATGCGACCACTCTGACGGCTGGAAGACCAGTGCCCCGGCGCTGACAAAATATGTATTCAGATGAATAAAAATATTTACCAAAAAAAATAAAATATACTGGTGACCTCATTAAATGTCTACTGCAGTTTGCTGCTCCTGAGCTATGCACGAAAATGGGTAAGCAAACCCCATATCCAGCATTCCGGTGTGTACACTAACATTAAATGTCCTTGTTTTCACATAAATATTATCCTTTTAAAACGAAAGTTAACTCAGACTAAAGTAGATTATAATATGTGTGCGTATTAGATTGATCGCCATAATTTACTTTCCTTTATAATTTACTATATATATATATATCTTAGATACTGGTGCACTTATTAAGCATTCGTTGCTGGTTAGACGGGGATACGGAGGCAATTTAATAGAATCTGTTACTGCTGAAGCCTATGGTGTCAGAGTTTTGGCAAGCTTGCCAAAATTAATTTGGCATGTTTGCACTTCAAATATCTACTAAAGTTAGTTATTTAAATTAAAAGTTGCTTTAAATATAAGTAAGGTAGGTTATAACCATCAACCTAATATAGTTATCTCAGGAAATGACAGAAACCCATGCAACTTTAAAGGAAAGTTTGTTTTATTTAACGGTGCCTCTAGAGCACAATGAAATTTAATATCGGCTATTGGACGTAAAACATATTGTCATTCTGACATATTTCTTTGGAGGAAACCTGCTTCCGCCACATAGGCTACTCTTTACAATAAGCAGCAAGGGATCTTTCATAAGCACTTTCCCACAGACAGGACAGCACATACCACAGCCTTTGATGAACCAGTTGTGGACCACTGGTTGGCTTACATTGACACTTCTCCCATTTAGGCTATATATTCACATTTATGGACCCCTACCATGCCCACACTCGGACACTAAATAGGAAGTATCCCGAAAATAACATCTTTTTAGTACCATAAACAAAAGTACATAAAAGTAAATAATTAACAAGTAGAAACCCTGTTAACTAACGTAGTAGATATGTAGAAACGAAAATGAATGGCCTGCTTTTAGCGACCCAGCCTTCAAGTTGTCTATGCAAATCTGTATAACTACAACATCCTACCAGCTATGAATAAGGTATCGAAGTCATCCAACAAGTCTTCTATTGTCAGACCCTCAACGGATCCTGAAACGCAATAAAATGCACTAAATATAATTAAATAGTAAATAGAGCACAACACCCTCGTACACCCCTTCCATGATTGACAGATCTAAGGATGGATATATTATTCATGTAATGCATAATTAATACAAAACCGAACTGGTGGCGCTGTCATGGTTTTGTCGTTCATTAATTTGCTCAACTCAGAAGCCGGCTCCTAACATTATATAAATATACATATACATTTATATATGTTCTTAAATTTCCCATTTACCTTTTGAGATATTACACCATTGAATAAACTATGATATGATGCCATATATTTCTGCTCTTTTTAATTACAGTAATTCCCTTGTATAAATGATTGTAATAATATCCTACAGTTCAGGTGGTTAAATTTCATTATTACAGTTGTAGTTGTGCATTTTCTTACATTGTGACTGTCAGTACACTAGCGGTGTACTCACAGTATGCGCTTGTTACCTTACCTGCCGACATGAGCAGGTGAGTAAGCAGGTCCTGGGGCACATTTTCCCCGGCGAGCAGCTCCTTTTGCCGGGCCTCAAGGCGACACCTCCCGTAGGACCGCAGGAAGTGCACGGCCTTGCGTCCGCGCATGCGCAACTCGCGGTGCCATGGCCACAACTGAGGAGAACCAGTAATACAGGAAGTTGTGAGTGGCGTTGCCTTCGAACATCCTGTGTGTGTTGGCGGTTATTCGCCATAACCAAGTGCACAATACACACTATATATATATATATGTTTGTTGTTGCTTTACGTCCTGGTAACATCACATGTTATAACCCCCGTCCTGAGATAACCTTAGATGTTGCTAGGACGTAAAACAACAAACAAACAATCTAAGGTCATATCAGGAAACACACTATGTGCTATAATATAATATAATATAATATAATATAATATACAGCCTTGCTTTGTTTGTTGCGGTTTTACATCTTGGCAACATCTAAGGTCATATCAAGACGGGTATCGACTTGTGACAGTGCACATTCATGGCGACTTTTAGAATGATGCTCTACACACCATGGTATGTCGCTCTCTAAACATGGTTTGAAACTGATTGTATATCTGAAGCTAAACAAAAGCATCAGCAGAGGAAAGATCTCCTTCACCCACCAGACTCTCTGACTGCAGCTACATACATGCCTAATGTGCCACCACACGTTCCGAGCACGAATTGGACTCGTTAGTTGTAAACAGGTTCACAACAAATGATGAGTTGCTGTCATTATCACCACCGATGGACAAACAAGGAGAAGTTGATTGGGTAGTTACCATATAGAGTGGATCCCGGGCGGCTACACACATCACGTCCAGCAGCGTCTTGATGGCGTCAGGGAATGGGTTGTCTTCCGTCCGCAGTGACCCAAGGTCAGCATCGAACGCCACCTGGCGAGATATAGGAGAACAACAGAGCGGGAACAGAATTAAAACCAAAAACATCATTTTGTCCCCCATATAATTTCTCTCTCCCTCTCACTCTCTCTCTAGCTATCTCTCTCTGTATGTATATATATATATATATATATATACATACATATATGTATTTATATTCAATCACTTCACCACAACATTCAAACTAAATGGGAAAGCTGCAATGGAATCAAGAAAACTATTGTACATAATAATATTGCGAAGAAAATATAACATTTGGTTTGGTTTGTTAAGTTTTTATCGCATAGTTTATTTAACATAGCATTCGAAATACTAACAAATGCATTTTGGTGTCGGGCTAGTGACGCCATCTTGTATTGTTGACCCATACGGAAAGCCTCACTCCCACCTTGCCCACAGCGTCCAGCGTGACCCGGATGAGGGAGTCGGCCAGTTTAATCATGGTCTTCCCGTCAGCCACTTCTCTCAGCGTTTCGATCCAGTCGTCGGCGACCTCATTGAACCGACCCATCATCCCCTTTAAATGTCTGTAAATGAATACAAATGAGGATGTATGTATGTTTGTATGTATGCTTTTATGGATGTATGTTTGTTTGAGTTTTATGTCCTGGTAACATCCATTGTCATATCAGGATGGGTACTGACTTGTGACAGTGCACACTCATGACTTTACAGTGTTGCCCCACTGACCCACTTTACAGTATTGCCCCACTGACCCAATTTCACACTCAGTCACATTATCCTGATACTGAGCTAACCAGTCCTTACCCTTTCCTAATAATCCCAAATGCCAGGCTAGGTAGCGACAAGCATCAAATTTGTAAGTCATTGGTTTGGCTCGACCAGGAATTGAACTCCCGACCTTCCACACGGGAAGCCTACGTTCTACCGATTCGGCCACCATATGCATATCTCATCCCAACAAATTATCACAGATTCAAATTTACTGTCAGCATCCAGCATCCAGATATATATCCCCTATCATATCCATATGAATTCCATTTTAGCCTTTTTGAGGGCAGCTGGACTGTACCACCTCATATAGTTTACTAAATAGATTCTATCAATTATTAATAAAACTTTTCTTTTTCTATGGGAATTTGTTTCCCTTGACCACAAATATATGATTGTGAGCTTTCTAATTTAATGAGTGTCTATTGGCACATGATTGATTGTCTCCTTTTACATGTAAAAGCAATGGTTTGAACAAAAAACAAAGATTTCTCGCTGTGAATATGGCCTATGCAGCCGACACGGCGTAAAGCAACCACCAATCAATCAATCAATCAATCAAACCATTCTGAATTCCATTCTGAATTCCATTCTGAATAGACAGGATCACCGTTCTGACTGCACATGCGCAAAGCAAATTCGTACGGCCATTGAGTTTGCCGATACGCATAGGGAAAATTTTCAAAATTAATAAAAATACATAACAATTTGGCATAAACATGTATGCACACATGCAATATAATGATCTGACGAATATATCTAAGACAACACTAGCCATAGTTAAACATAGTTTGAGCTAAGAAACATACAATTCCACACAAAACAATCAGTCACTTTAAGGCTCATATCCACATCACCATTATTAATTCTTGTTCTAAATATTAAAATGCCAAATGTGTCAACAGACACTTCTTTCATAGAAATATATAGCCAATATCTGACTAACTCTACTCATTTTCTAGTTCTACATATGTCATTAACCAAAGGATATAAATAAAAACATGAATAAAATAAGTAAAACTGACTGGCTCTAACACTAGTCTGAGTGCCCAGATTTGTCTAAATCTAAATGTACATGGCATAAGATGTGCTGATTGTATTTATTATATATATTTTATTAGTTGGTATTCTATGTTTCAAACAAGAGCTGAGATGAGCTGAAACTAGCACATTTCATAGCTGCACCCAGTGTATTAGCATGTGCCATGTACTTCTCGCGAGTTTGTTTTTCTTCCATGCATCCCACAATGCATGACACCGCTGGAATGGTGATGTAGTCTATTGTTAGATGAAGCCACCTAGTGACTATCATCGGAACTAGTGCCCCTTTCCATGAGTTTTTGAAAGGTGTCTTTTATATGAAAGATAGAGTTGTATGCTCTAGACTGTTTGTTGGGGTTTTACGTCTTGGCAACATTTAAAGTCACATCAGAACTGGTATTGATTTGAGACAATGCACACTGATGATTTGTTTATTGGAGTATTACTCCATAGCAACATCTAAGGTCACATCAGGACACACATATGATGACTTCAGACACCACACAGCCGGTACCGTGACCCGATTATCCCAACCAGCCACATTATCCTGACATTGAACAAACAAGTCACTATCCTATTAATGCCAAGCGCCAGACATGTTGGCCGAATTGGTAGAGCGCAGGCTTCCCATGCGGAACTTAGGGAGTGCGATTCCGGGTCGAGTCAAACCAATGACTTATAAAAATGATACTTGTCGCTACCATGCCTGGTTCTTGGCATTAATAGGATAGGACAAGGACTGGTTTGTTCAGGATCAGGATAATGTGACTGAGTAGGAAATTAGGACATGGTGCTAGTGGCATGGTCTACCAGTGGGGCAGCACTATAAAGTCACCATTATTGTCCACTATTACAAGTCAATCTCCATCATGATGCCCTTAGATGTTGCTAGGACATAACACAACACATAGGAGGATCGACAACCGGTCCATCACATTGTCGAATGCCATAGTTGTTAAACTAATCTAAAAATATATAAAGACTCCCCATTAAAAAATGATAAAAACAAAATGGATAATCAACCGCATATTTTTCTTAATGTGTAGATCCTATTGGGCAATCATATATTACATTCATCTACATGTAGTAGCGTTAGTTAAACAAAACTGACCTTTTGTGGAAGGCGGGGTCAATTGCAGTACGCCGCTTCTCCCACGTCCTGTGGTCTATGTTACTGACAAGGCCTGATCCGAGAAACCTGTAATGGAGATGTGAGAATATAGAACAGAAAGAAATTATAATAAATAGTAAATAAAGCGATTCATGAATCCCATTCATAACACCACCAATCAGATCACCCTGTACTGGACGGGACAGCTTTGTTTGTTTGTTTTACGTCCTAGCAACATCTAAGGTCATATCAGGACGAGTACCGACTTGTGACGGTGCGCACTCATAGTGACTTTATAGTGCTGCTCCACTGGAAAATCAGGCTGCTGGCACCATCACCCGATATCCCACTCAGTCACATTATCCTGACAGTCCTTGCTCTATCCTAATAATGCCGAGCGCCAAGCTAGGAAGCAACAAGTATCAATTTTAAAGTCATTGGTTTGACTCGACCCGGGTTCGAACCCACGAAGGTTCGGATCCCCCAATCTCCCAAAACGGGAGACGGACGCTCAGTTCGTTCGGCCATCCCGTCTGGTGCCGGGATAGCTGAATCGGTAAAAGCGCTGACTGGTTTCCTGTGCAGAAGGTTATGTGTTTGAAGGGCAACCCGAGTCAAACCAATGACTTCCGGAATCCAGACTCGTCACTACCTAGCCGGGCACTCAGCATTACTAGGATAGGGAAATGATTGGCTTACTCAATATCAGGATAATATGACTTGAATGGGATATTGGGTCATGGCGCTAGTGGCCCAGTCTCCCAGTGGGGCAGCACTATAAAGACACCATGAGTGCAAACTGTCACAAGTCAGTGCCTATCCTGATATATTGTTAGGATGTAAAACCCCAACAAACGACAATAAAACTCACCGGATTCAAGCTACTTCTGATTTCCCCCACACTCTACTAGAGTTATCTTTGTTTTTGTTTCCATATTTATGGTGCTGTCACATTATGACGCTTCTCGCCAACGTGCGTTGACGTATGTGATTTTTTGGCACTACGTCGGGATACGTCAGGGAGGGTCACACCCGCATTATGCGTGTGTTGGTATACGTTCATCTACGGCGACATTCGGTGGCGTGCGTCAGGGGATCGCCAAAGTTTTGCGCTTGCACAAAACTTTCAACGTGCGACAATGCGCGGGTGCCAAGATTATGGCAACATCAGTGGCGCGTCGAGATACGTTAAACGCGCTGGAATAACGTTATGCGAACAATAGGCACATGCCATGCGTGTGTGAGGCTGGTTGCGCCAAACTGTTGCTTTGTTGGTTTGTTGTTGTTTTAGGTCCTAGCAACATCTAAGGTCATAACAGGACGGTGTGCCAAACTTCTTCTTTTTTTTTTTTCTCACGCGTCGATATATGTTACCACAACGTCGGCCGCATGCTACCAACACGTTGCACTGACATCAAACTTTTTCCCACCGCACAAAAAAGTTTGATGTTTCTCGACTTTTTTGTGCGTTGGTGGCGCGCCGGTGAGAAGCGTCGTAATGTGACAGCACCATTATAGACAGAGTGGGAGAAGTGGGAGCAGAACTGTCACAATGTGGTCCTGTGAACACAGTATATCACTTGAAATTAACATCAGCGCTCACACTGCTCATCATGAGCATATATATATAGGTTTGAGACTAGACTTAATGGGTTAAAATGAAACTTTAAATAATTCGTTTGCTGGAACAAGCGATTAAATATCCTGAATCAACATACATCCAAATGCATTTATCTATAAAACACCGCTCGTTTATTGCAAACATACTACGGTTATAATAAATACGAAGTTGTCTATTTTCATCATACTTACCGTACACCGCATATGGTTGCAAATCGCTGATATATCATTTTGGCTTTTGGATGCTGGCTTTTCATTAGGAATTCCTGGAAGAAGAACATGAGGTGGAAATACTGCAACTAAGTAAATTCTTAGTTTACCCGGATACTATAGCCACTATTACTAGTATTATATGTATGTTTACACGACTTAGACCTTTTTACCTGGTCACAAGGGTGTGAATCGAATGTGACTATTGCTAGTTTATATATTATGAAAATAACCACCGAATTAACTGGTTATTGTCTGCGAATCATCTATGGCCAAATCTAAACCTAGCACTAATGGGCGAGGTCACGGGAGTTCAAATCTGTGAGAGCAGACTTGTGACTGTTGGCGTTCAGGATAATGTGACTGGGTGGGATATCGGGCCATAGTACTGGTCTCCCAGTAGTGGAACAGCACTATAACATCACCACAAGTCGGTATCCGTCCTGATATGACCGTCGATGGTTGGTTGTTGGAGCTTGACGTCCGGGCATATCAGGACGGTATCACCTTAGATGCTGCCAGGGCGTAAAACTTCAATAAACAAACAATCTAAATATAATATAAAGGGGGTGTCACACTACGACGTACGGCGTCAGCGCGTGCTCAACGTACGACAATTTGCTAGTACGGCGGCATTCGTCAACCTTTTCAGGGACGGGGGATAACAATGGTGTACACAAAACATAACACAATGTACAGACAACGTATGTAACGTTTGCAGAATGTATCTCTGACCTATTGCTAGCATATGAGAGTGTTCATGTGCCTCGCAAAATGTTTGCAAAATGTTTGCAAAATGTTTGCAAAATGCTCGCATACGCACACGGTATGCTGACCAATGTTACGTTACGTACGTTACTTCATCGCTAGAAGTACGGCATATACGTTAAGTACGCTGGAGATATGGCAGGCATACATTCGAAGTACGTTAGGAGTACGTTATGCATCCGTTGGCTGTACGCGGACTGCATGTTCCCAACAGGCTGACCGTATGACTAACGTGTTCCAACGTACCCTGACCTACCCCAGAGAGGTGTATATAGATGAGAGGGACAACTCCCGCGAAAATAGGTAACACAGGCTACAGTGGCGCTCCTGGCGGTTATTGTTGAACAAGCCTTGAGTTTGCCGGTATGCGCAGTGCAAAACATTAGTTTTATTCAAAATTAATAGAAATCCAGAACCCTAACCTTATAAATTTAATATAATGTTTTTGGTAAACATGTTTTCTATGTTTGTTCCAATCAGTTTGTTTCTAGGTGTTGTGGTTTTAGAGATATTTAACGTTTTCTGTATGAAGATTGCTCACTGCCATTGACAATGCATTGAGTTTGCCATACATGCAGTGAAAAACGTTAATTTTATTCAAAATTAATAGAAATACAGAACCCTAACCATATAAATTTAATATAGTCTCATCGTTTAATATGTTTTCTATATGTGTTCCAAACAGTTTGTTTCTATGTGGTGTAGTTTTAGAGATATTTCACTTTTTCTGGATGAAGATTGCCCACGACCATTGACAATGCCTTGAGTTTGCCCATATGCGTAAACTGTTCAACAGCCACCACTTGGAGCGCCACAGTCGGCAGCTGTTACACGGTCTAGTATGGGATTGGGAGTTGTCCCTCTCATCTATATACACGCTCTCTGCCTACCCCTAACCTGCTCCTAACATACGCCGATGTACACCTAGCATACACCTAGCATATGAGGAATGTATACGTCAACATACATTGACAATTTTGAACATGCACACAAATTTTGAGCGTCTCGATGCACGCCGACGTAAGACAACCTATGACGCCGTATCCCAAGCATACCCAATGTACGCCCAATGTACACGTAATGTATCACGACATACGCCGACGTGTCGGTCGAAAATCACATACGTCGGCATACGCTAAGGCCATACTTCGTAGTGTGACAGCCCCCTAAGTTATAAAACCGAGGTAAGTGATGCATGCATACACATAGAACACTGACACAGGCTTGTGGGGTTAGCAGCGCATTCCCAACATTATACTGAGGCGCAAGGTCAGTAAACTAATCTAAAACTACCAAAGACAACCTGTCTGTAACTAGTGTAAGGTGACCCTACCTGGAGTAACGGCTCGCTGGTGGGGATCAGCATCACTTGGTGCAGTGTGAAGACCTTGAATATCGGCCCGTAGCGTTCTGCCCTGAGCAGCGAAGTCGGGGATTCTGATTCAATGAATGCTCCCCGAATCCAATTCAAGTCTTTATTTCAAACTTGTACCCAGACAAGCAGAGGTCCATATCAAATTTGTAGACGAATATATATGCAGCTATTTATATATATATATATACATATATATATATGATGGATAACAGTAGTAGTACATATATAAAGACATAAATAAAAACATTATATATATAGTTGCTCATCGATAAATATAGACACAAGATACTTTTGTAAGGGCTGTAACATTATATATATATACATATATATATATGTATATATATATATATATATGGACATTAATCAATATGGAGACAGACAACAGGCCAGACTGAGCTGCAGAGTAATGTTATTGTTAGGCTAGAGTTGAAAGGGGACATACTAATAGTAGGATCTTATTCGCTATTTATATTTGCATAATAGATTATACCACATATATATATATATATATATATATATTTGTGAATATAGCTACCAAGGACTCCGTATAAACACTCAGATGAACATCAATACAGCAACATTCCAAGGTGTGCTTACCACTCCAGGAAGAGAATGTGAGCGTACTCATCGCGATCATAACACCGCTTCAGCGACGGAATGTGGCCAAGGAAGAAGCTAGGGAATAAAAGACCTTATTTAATTCAATATAATCATATCCAATGTGATATCCATAGAAAGGATAGAAAGCAGCCCCCATTTTGTGATATTTTTAGTTGAAATTAAAAAAAAAGAATGGTCAATATTTCTTTATACTGCCTATTATGGATAAGCCTGAATAGACTTGTTTTCACCATTAGACAGTTTGTCGATAGAAAGCCCAAGCCTACACTTTTACCGACCCAAGGGATTTTTAACCTCCCACACCACATAGACATGGTATGAGAGCAACTGGCCTTTGATGACGCTGTAAGTTATCCACAGCGGTGGAAATCCAAATCCAAATGCAAATTGGCCTTAGCATATGCCGGGCATGAGGAATCGAACCACCGACCTTCAGATTAGGAGTCTGACCTAGAAAAAAGTCAGACACTCTAACCACTCCGCCACAGAGAACACTACACAAATATGCAGATATTTAGTGGTTAATGGTCTCACAGAATATATATATCTTGTGGGGAATTTGATGTTTCGTTTCTCAAAATGCTTAATTATGGATAGTTGTGTCTTAAATATATTAATTATATCATTACGTTGCATGATTAGATCCATATTTATGCCACATTCTGCGATTGTGTTTGAAAAAGGATAGAACCACAGCAGTTTTGTATTGTGCGTATAGGTAAAACCAATGACCATGTGCATTTGTTTTCCTTTGGACGCCGTTTTCAGCGCATGCGCAGTTGGAATTAAGAACTCGTCGATATAAAGTGAGTCGTTGACCAGAAGTGCGTATTTTGTGACGTCATATCATAGAACATTACCATATATGGAGAGGTTATGCTAAGATCATTTCATGAAAACAGGAATATGACCTATGACATATGACCCATTGTGCCGACCCAAGGACTGTATTTGAAGAGAAGGAGCTCTAATCAACAGATAAACCTATTTCTGAAGAAGCTGTAGAGATAAAACGAATTAAACCATTAAATATTATCTCAAACCTGGTTTATTCTATTTACCATTCTTATTGGGGGTTGATGTCCTAGCACCATCTGAGTTCACATGAGAATGGGCACCAGAATTATGGCAGTATGCTCCGACATATCGAGCTAAGCATTATCAGCCCCCATTCTTAGGCTACGGAGGCCCTATTTTAAGGCAGGTAATGACACCTATTAGTTGTGTAAGTAATATTTTGTTCTACTTTGTCGATGATCGAACCGACAATGGGGTCATTTCCACAACCTCCCACATGGGACGCGGATGCTCTAACCACTCAGTCATCCTAGTCCGCGTTCAGGGTATGCCTCCGAGTCGACTCTGAGATGGCTCCGTGACATCTTTTGGCTTATTTCCATTCAGGGTACGCCTCCGAGTCGTCTCGGAGAGGTCTTCTTTTTCAGACTGAAGACAAAATCGGACTCGAAAATGGCCGCCGTATTCAGTGGTTTCAGCCAATCAGAGCTCTTCTTTTCCATTGCAAAGGGGCAGCCATTTTCGAGGAGACCAACAGTAAAGTCATTCAGACTAGCATGGCGTCAGGAATTTCTCCGAGGCGCCTCCGAAGCGTACCTTGAATGTGGGCCAGGTTTGTAGCTAAACTTCCCTGTGTGTGTATCTATAGAGGTAGTATATTTATATGCGTGTATAAACCCTTCAGCAGGATGCATTGTTACTGTATGTCTTTTCTATTGTATTATATTATACCTTATTATTCAGCCAATGGGCGTTCGGCAGGCCTCTCTGCCTCATTTTCTGCCGGCCTCGAAGGCTACGGTGGCGCCACCACCGGCGTTTTACGATGATAACGGGTCACCACCCACTAAAGCACTTAGCTCGAAAAGGTTTTGATTAGATTGTACTATAGGGCAAGGTATCCGTATCAACAAATAAACCTTCTCAACTCAAGGAGCAGTGGACCAATAGCTTGCCATTGAAATTGCCCTAGCTTAAAGCTGCATAGTCCGATGAAATATGAAAATTTCAAAACCAAACCAATTATCTAGATTTGATTTGACATATCTAACTTAGATACTGATTCACTTATTAAGCATTTGTTTCTGCGTAGAAGGCAATACTGAGTCAATGTAACAGAACCTGTTACTGCAGAAACCTATGGTGTCAGAATTTTGGCAAGCTTGCCAAAACTAATTTTGTTTGTTTGCACTTCAAATATCTCAAAAGTTAGCTATTTAAAATAAAGGTGACTTCAAGTGAAAATATGGTAGAATATAACGATCACCATAATATGTTTATCTCAGAAAATGAGAGAAACTCAAAACCCATCGGACTATGCAACTTGAATCAGAGAATGTAATAAAAACCTATATATATTTAAAATATACACACACACCATATATATATATATATAAATATATATATATATATATATATATATATATATATATATATAATATATATATATGTTTTTCTTTATTACATTTGTTGATTTCAATTTCAATGGCAAACAATTGGTCCACTGCTAGTTCTTTGCCCTTTCCTAATAATGCCGATCGTCAGGCTAGGTGGCAACAAGTATACATTTTTAAATAGTTGGTTTGACTCTTTCGGATTCGAACCCGTGGGTTCGAAAACAACGACCTGCCAAAACTGGAAGCTGGTGCTCAACTAATTCAGCCATCTCGTCCAGTAATGTGTATCAAAGATAGTTAATCATTGATATATACTATTTTCATGTCATTTAAAGGGTTAGTTCCCTAAGATGAAGAAGCATGAATGAGTAGGCTCTAAAATAATTTAATTTGGTAGGTTGTGATGTTTTAGAAGAACTCTATGTTCAGTTTGCCATTCTTAAAGTTGTATAGTCGGATGGTTTTAAGGTACTACCATTTTTTTTAAAGATAAATATATTGAGTGGATAATTCTAATTTACCTTACTGTAGTTTGAAGTAGCTTTTAATTAGAATGGCTAACTTGGGAGATAATTAAAGTGAAAACATGCCAAGTCAATCTCAGTGTTCACCTAATAATTCCGACACCATATACTTCTGCAGTAACAGCTTCCATTACATTTACTTAGCATTCCCTCTTATAGCAGCTACAACTGTTTAGTAAGTGCATCAGTATCTAATTTGGATATGTAATATACAATCTAGGTAAGTGCAGACTTAATGGTGAATAGGTAGGTTTGTTTATATGTTGTTGTTTTACGTCGTAGCAACATCTAAGGTCATATCAGGACGGGTACCGCCTTGACACAGTGCACACACACGCATGATGACTTTATAGTGCTGCGCCACTGGGAGACCAGGCT
The DNA here is from genome assembly GCA_030323885.1 of Branchipolynoe longqiensis. NCBI lineage: Eukaryota > Metazoa > Annelida > Polychaeta > Phyllodocida > Polynoidae > Branchipolynoe > Branchipolynoe longqiensis. The sequence continues at coordinate 135,607,030 of CM059186.1, forward strand.
ACCAGCAGCATGAACTGACATCCCATTTAGTCACATTATCCTGACACTGACACAGTGTCAGCTTTCATAGGATTATGCGGCTTTAAGATGATGGGCCTGGTGCGGTATCTGGAGCCTAAATACACAATACATATTCAATATAACGGAGACGCTCAAAGTCCACTTTTATCTCAGTTAGATATCATAAGCACATCCACAGACACAATGTATCAATAATGAATTCGAAATAACACTACTAATTAAATATATATATACTATATAATTTATATGTGGATATAAATAACGCCAGCCCGTTAATGTTTCGGTCAATCCACCTTATTCACTGCGGAGCAGGCATTCTCTTTTCCCTGCCTCTTCTACACCATGAGCCAACTGTCACTCTTCTCACTTTCAATATATATATATATATATCTAGTATATATATATAGAAATATATAGTATATATATATAGAAATATATAGTATATTTATACGAATCTTACCTTGGGTACAGATGATGGATAACTTGTGTTTCCCGAGGTACTAGCCTCAGATGGTCATGGGTCAGGGAGAAGGAAGCACATCCAGGTCCAGCAATCTTTTACATACTTTATAGGATAAAAAATGATCTTAACTATTTATGGATACTTTTTTGTTTTCATTTTGGTTCTAGCGAAACGTGATAGTCATGGTAGGGTATGGTGGGCGGGACTATCCGAAGCTAGTACCTCGGGAAAACACCAGTTATCCAGGTAAGATTCATATAACTATACTATTTTACCTCGGTACTATGCCTCTGGCTACTCGTAACCCAGGGAGAATTTGACGTAATTTCATTTTTTATCCTTTAATTTTGTAACCATACTATGTTATTAGTGCAAAATATTAATTTTGTTTCTCACCCGTCTTTAGTTGGTGAGTAGGCGAGTCGCCAGGCCGCTTGGTTTTTCTAGTTGTTTGTTGTAATGTTTTTCAAATGATCTAGCCGTCTTCCACCCAGCGTGTGCAAGGATTCTCTTTACCGAGATTCCTAATAGTCTTGCGTTGAGTGGGATGCGTAGCGTCCAGGATTGACTCCTGCCTGCTTAAGCACCTTGATGGTTCATCTTATGAGTGTGTCTCTCGATGTAGCTTTATGCGGTTTAATGAAGCTGATTAGTAGCTGTCTGGAATTCCTAATTCCTTGTGACTTGGATATATACACCCTAATGGCTGAAACTACACATATCCGTTTATCCTCCTGAAAACTATTTACATGTACTGTGGACAATGGGTCCCCTGTGCAATTCGACTTTAGTAATGTCTCTAAATCGAATATTGCCTAATCCTTATTTATTTCTAGTCCATCCAGTGAGAGTGCCATAATCGTTTGGCCTCTGTGTAACATCACTTGCAGTAATAGCACTGCTAACTTAAATCTTAGTTCCTTCATTGATAAATGTCTACTGCTTGGCCATGACTTGAATAACTTAAATACTATCGACACATCCCAAAACCTATTATATTTGGGTTTGGGTCGGTTTCTTTCATACACCGATCTAATGAACCAGTGTACCAACTGATGTTTTCCAATCGTTTGTCCATCTATTCTCGGTGGAATAATTGAAAGTGCACATCTTGCTGCATTAATTGCACCAAATCCTAATCCTTCATCTTCTAGGATTCTTAGAAATCTTAATATTTGGGCTATAGTACGTTTTAATGGTTTGACTCCTTTCAGAAGGCAATGAAGTCCCCATTTCTTTAAATAATGTGTGCATAATTTCACCGTTCCTTTCCTCCAGGCGTGTGAAATAAGTCTTTCTTTCGTAATTTTGTCTAAACCCTATTGTTCTAAATGTTTTCTTAAAAAAGGAATGCCAAAAGGGGTTTGTCGACCCGTCTCCATGGACTGTTAGTGGTTCCTGATGTTGTAGGTTGTTCCTTTCTCTTGGGAATCTGACCACGTTTTTGCTGCTGATGTTATTGCCGCTAGTCATGGTTGTGTTTCCCATGCTGGTACTATCAGTACTGCATGTTTGTGATCCATCTTGATCTTCCTGGCCACTCTGCTGATAATGCTGAATGGTGGAAATATGTAATAGAATTTATTATTCCAAATTAATGAGAATGCGTCTGCTCTCCAGGCTTCTGGCTCTGGATGCCAAGACATATTTAGGTAACTTTTTGTTATTGCACGATGCGAATAAGTCAATTTCTGGTTTGCCCCATTTGTGACAAATGTGGTCAAAAATACGCTGATTCAGTGACCATTCTAGATGGACGTGAAATATTGGCTTTTCTTGTCAGCCAAAGTATTTTGACTGCCTGGAATATGTGCTACTGTTAGCCATATCTCGTGTTTCTCTGCCCAGTCCTAAATGAGTTTAGCCATTTGGATGAGTCCGTCCCATATTACATATGTAAGCCATAGCTGTTGCGTTATCTGTTTAAATCCTAACATGATTTTTAGGGACGTGAATCAGACTACAGAGTCCTAGATAAATGGCTCTAAGTACTAATACATTAATGTGATCGGAGATTTCATCTTCCATCCAATGACCACCTGTTGGCTGTTGGTCTTATGAGCCCTCCTGCCTTGTAATGAAGCATCTGTTGTAACTGTAGTGTTGGGCTCTCCCATTCAGATGGGGTTGGGTGATTTGTCAATGTGTACAAGCCACCAAATAATATCATTTTGGTCTTCTGGCGAAATTGTCATGGGCTGCTCAAAGTTTCCTTTTGTGCATGTCAACGCCAAGTTCTTATCTATCTCTAGCGATTTAATATGAGCTTTGCCATAAAGAATAGCGGGTGCATATACTATCATAATTCCTATCAATACTGCAACTTGTCGTATCTTTGGTTTGTTCAATTTTAATAATTGATTTGCTGTTGTTGTAAATTCATCAATTGTTTGTTCTTTTAATGAAATGGTCATTTATGTGGTGTCAATAAAGAATCCCAGAAACGTTAACTTGTTTGTTGGTGTTAGTACTGATTTAGTTTCATGTATGTAGAACCCTAATTTTGTAAATGTTTCACATAATTTGTCTATTGCTGTCTGGCATTGTTGTTGTGTTTGTGCAACAATAAATGAATCATCGATATAAGGAAACATAATATGTCCTTCCCTAGCCATCTGGGAAAAAATTGGTTAAAGTAACCCTGTGAAAATGCATGGACAGCAAGCCAGTCCGATCGGCATGCATGTGAACTCATAAAGTTTGCCGTTCCAACAAAATCTCAGATATTTCCAATCAAGTTTATAAATAGGTACTGCATAGTATGCATCTTTAAGATCGACACTGGCTAGCCAGGAGCCTTGCATTACTAAGTCCCTTGCTGTGTCTAAAGAAAACATTTTTAAATGTTTGTATTCTACGAATTTCTTGAATAATGTTAGATCTAAAATTAGTTTTACATCTCCATTTGGTTTGGGTCACAAGAAAATATTAGATATGAATTCCCCAGCCACATGTAGTGTTGGTTCTCTGATGCCTTTTTCACTATTGGCTATAGGTGCGATGGCCATGAGGGCCGAGAGTGTAGAGCGAGAGAGCTTTCTGTACTGCATGCAGGACCGTCTCAAACTTTTTACGCTCCTCGCTGAGCTTGACTTCCGAGTCCATTTCCTTAATGGCGGATTCCAGAATCCCTTTGATCCCCATGAACTTCTCGTCCATTTTGATAATCACTTCGGCCGGCTTAAATGTGTTGAAGTGCCCCTGGATCGTCTTCCTCATAAGAGTAGTTATGTGGAATTTCTTCCGCCTTGGCACCTTGCACTTTTTTGTCTCCTTGCCACAGGACGTGGCGTATTTCCCCACGTGCTTGGTGTCTGAGTCAGAGCTCATTGAAGACAAGTCTGATGAAGAGTCAGAGTCAGAGGATTTGTATTTCCTCCTTTTCTTAGTCTTATTCTTGCTCTTCTTCATGAGCGGCTTCTTCTTCCATGCCCTGGTGTACGCATCCCCTTCTGATAAGTGCTCTTTCTTCTTAGGTTTGCGTTTACGTGCAGACACAACCACTTCCTCCTCTGACTCGTCGTCAGACAAGGCCTGATCCTCTGACAGGTCCTCCCACTCAGACTTGTCCAAATCCAGTGTGACTTTGGATCTCTTTTTCTCTCTAGTCACCACTCTAGAAGGAAGCATGTCCATCTTATGTTGAACAAGTGGTGCAGCTTGTTCATCCAGGTCAGCTGGGCCGGGGCTGGTATCGTAACCCACCCACCTCATCGGAATCTCTTAGTTCTGGCGACCTGTGTACCCTAGCCGGCGGTGAGCAGTCTTCATCTTCACTGAGCTTCATCTTACTTCGCTTCGTAGCCATGGCTCGTAGACTGTGAATAAAAATCAAAATCAATGATTAGGTATTATTTAGGGCTGAATATCACACTGATAATTAGAGTATAATTATACCAGGTGTGTATTATGGCAGTAAAACAATTTTTTATGCAGGCATGTGGCTAATAGACTGTCGCAGGATGATGGTATGGTAAACCAACCAATCCAAATGAGGGGTAGGGACCAGTGTAGTGGTAGCCTCCCACACTCTAAGTACCTATAAACTTCTCCCACCTGTGACTTTCTTCGCCAACAAGTTGAAGAAATACTATAGGACTCGGAGGTATGCCTTAACGAGAAAAACAATTGGGGAATCTTAACGAGCCCCAGGAATAAATCCTAGCGATGTAAGTGGCTCCTGGCAAACATCTCTCCATTCAGCAACGGACGGCTTCAAATTAACCGAACAATGGAAGCATTGTTCTAATGATCATATGTAATACGATCAAAACTAAGCTGTAAAACAGAAATAACTTATTGAAAAGTTTTTAAAAGCTTTGTACATGAATGCTAACATGAACTGAACCAACGTATCAATTTTGAAAGATACTAACCTGGTTGGTTTTGTAGTTAATGTATAAAAACTGCTGGAGCTGCTCATAAATGTCCTCCTGCTGTGAGCTGATTATGCTAATTGCTCTACCTGGATGTGCTTCCTTCTCCCTGGGCTACGAGTAGCCAGAGTCGTAGTACCGAGGTAAAATATATATATATATATAAATAAATAAACATTCCGAAACCAAATGGCAAATACAAGTAGCTACTCCGAGCACATGCAAACTATGATATGACTGTAGGTTTCCTTTAAATTTCAATATTGACTTCGTGATTAGATTGGGGTTTTAGATCCTATAAATACCTAACGTGATATCAGGATGGGTACCGACTTGTGACGGTGAACCCTTCTGTCTGTCTGCTTTAGTGCTGGTGCACTGATATATCATGCCCATGGTTTAATAAAATGCTGATAGACTTGAACCACTCTCCTCATATTCTGTTTTGAAATGTTCACGTGTACTATTTTGTCGGATGAGGGTGGGGGCCTGGAAAAGTAATACTCTATGAAAATATTTAAAACTTTGGATGACCCCTAACACTAAAAAGAAATCCCACATAAAAACCAGTTTTCTTTTGCTTTTGTATCTTTTAATTTCTGACATATATCACATCGGAAACATCAGTTTTCATGCAGACATCAAGTTTTCCAACTGAAGCGATTACCTCAATTTTATCCTACATATATGCAACTCCGAATGTAAGATACTAATGCGCTTTGTAAACATTTGCTGCCAAATATAAGTGAATGCTAAGTCAACTTAATAGAACATGTCATTGATGAACCCCAAGGTGTCAGAATTTTAGGTGCACACCAACAATTTAATTTAGCATGATTTCACTTCAAATTTCTCCAAAGGTAACCATTTATAAAAAAAGAATTACCTCGAACTAAAGTTAGGTAAATTATAACAAGCAAACTAATATATTTATCAAACAAAATATCAGAAAATCAAAAATATCAGTGCATGGACTTTAAATAACGTTGAATCGTCTAAACTTGAATAAATGACCACATGGGGAAACATAGATGTCCTGATCCTGACAGTACCTTAGACGTTGCCAGGATGTAAAACCCCCTAAAACAAACAAACAATATAGGTTCTGATACAGACATGAATTCATAACTACCAAATCAGTATTAGATCAGACACATGCATTCAATTTGATTCCAGACTAAAAGCAGCATTAGACTCACTTGTCCAGTGGAGGCCCGGGGATGTGCTCGTACCTCCTCCGTACTCGAATCAAATAGGCCGAGAAGAGGAGGACAGTGGTGGCGATGAACAGCACGGTGCAGCCGAGCGCCCAGCCCAGGATCACCAGGATCCCCATTTCTTGGGGCTAAGCAGTGATCTGTACATGGGATCCAAACCCAGCCGTGTCAGCTGTTAGCGCCTATTGACAAGCAGGGACGGCGTAGTAGATATAGGAGGCCGCCTGAATACCCGGGGCGGGGGGGGGGGGGGGGGGGGGGGGCAGGGAGGGACCTTAAGGAATCAGCCAGTATTGACGAGGCCTACAACTAGTACACGTCAGGCTTGAATAATTTAATCCGGTGGTTTACATTCGAGGAAGTTTATAAATAGGACACAATATATGTAAGTTCTAATAATATGTGATGTATAACGAATTATGCAAGTATAAATATACGTAGGGGTTAATTATTACTTTATTTGTTATACTCCGTAAGACCAACACTGTACAGGTGGCTCCACCTACCCTCCTCACCTCCACCGGATGTAGACCAGTGTCAGTCGCACCGGAGGATATATATATATTTATATATATACAATATGCATGCAATATATATACAATATATATACAATTTATATCCAATATATAAATACAATATATACAATATATATCCAATATATAAATACAATATATACTATATATACAATATATATACAATATATATATAATATACATACAATATTTATACACTATATATAATATATATACAATATATATATACAATATATATACAACATATATACAATATATATACAATATATATACAATATATATATATACAACATATACAATATATATACAATATATACAGTATATACAATATATACACAATATATATCCACTATATCCAATTATATGTACAATATATACATAATATTTATACATACAATACATATACAATAATATATATATATATATATTTGTACAATATGTTTACGATATAATACAATATATGCGATATAATAGTATACAATATATATGCCATATATATATTATGTACACACTATGTACATATATATATTGACATGGTCACTGTAATAATAGACTACGGTAATCATGTTGAATGTGATTTGCTTTATTCATGCGATATATGATAAGAAACGATGTGTGAATAACAGATTGAAGCTTTACCTCCTAGCACCATCTGAGGTAGTATCGGGATAAAGGTAACCGACTTGTGGCAGTGCACCCTGATGGCACCTTATAGTGCTGCTACATTGAGATACAATGCTACTGTAGTAGGAATACACTGACCTCTCATGTAAAGAGCCACATAGACAGGTAGGCTTGGACAGGGTGATTGCATCAGGGAACCTAGGTAGTGTAATGTTTGTCCTATTGAGAGATCGGAAACCAACACCATGACCCGATATCCCACTCACTCACATTATCCTAATACTGAGCATACCAGCATAGCACGAGTAGCGACAGGTATAAGTTTTGCAAGTAATTGATTTGATTTGCTAGGGTTTGAATCCACTACCCCACGCACATGAATCCAGCCAATGGCAATGCTCTTAGTCTTACTGAATCAGTCATGTTGTCCAGCCCTCAGCCCAGCATGGACAATAAATCAGGGTGATATATAATGCATAATATGTAATGGGATCTAAACACAGCATGCGCTACAATAGTGCTTATTTATGCCTTCCCAGACCCATGGTGCAAATACTATATACAGTAAAACCTCTCTAACTTACCAACTCAACAGATCGACCACTCCCCTATATCGATCGCTTTATTTAGGCCTATGAAATACCATTGTAACGATAAAAAGAACTCCCTAAACTGACCACCTCCCTAAACGGACCAGAGCTTTTACTTACTATAGACTATACAGTATAGGGTGATAGACGCGAACTATGTGTACTCACCGTGTAATATTTATATCATGAAAGTATGTAAAAGTATGTGTAGGTTCAACCAAACAGGGTAATCCAGTTTAGATCTACACCTCAAATATGCGCAGCGAAAATTCCAGCGTGGTACATCACTAGTAGATCCTCCAGAGCTGGGTTGGCAGAAAGACCTCACTAGTAGATCCTCCAGAGCTGGGTTGGCAGAAACCGACGTAAGACATCACATAACAAGGGATCCTTTTAACATCAGGCATAACTGAACTACGGTGAACACCATTCGAAGGAATCCCCAACATTTTGTGACGTCATCCCCGTGGCCGGTCGGGTTTCCCGTCGCGCGAGCTTTTGTTTACAGTGAGCAACATGGCGGCCAAGTGTGATGGGTTTTACTGTCGAAGGGTCGACAGGACGCCAGAAAAACCAGAATTCTTCAAACTTCCACAAGAGGATAGACAACTCATATGCCAATTGAGGTCCGCAATCTGTGTTGCAAAGGACAAAGTTTCACAACTGCGCGATGAGTCAGAAGACAAGTAAGTACTCGTCTGACATTCCAGAACCGGGACTCTTTTTGACGGCGGGCGGCTGACAGTGATGGGCCTGCCAAGGCTGCTTGAACACATACACACACTGGCACTTTGCCGAAAAGTAGTTTGAAGTCTGTGATTGATAAGAAGCAGAACACTGTTTTCTGTGGTTTTGCATGACTAACTGGAAGTAATAATAATAACAATGCTAATGAACTTACACTTTGTTGGCTTTCTTTACTTTTACAAACTGAAACTAATTTAATTACACGCCACACTATATGATATCGTATATGATTGATTATATGCAGACACGCTGATATCTTGCATACTATTGAATGTGATGTTAATTAGTGATCTGGCATAATAATTCCAGGCACACAATTAAAACAAATAGACAAAAACCTTGATTAGAGCTAAATGACACCCTCTATACACTTTTCAGGTCTATCTCTAGTTAGTAATTATAGCTTAGATCTATAGAGGGAGTGCACGTGACGTCATTACTTAGCAATCAGCTGTCAGCGGGCTGCCATCTTGGATTACGAGCACCCTCCCTAGCCATCTTGTGAATGCATGCAGATGCAGGAAAACTGAGCTTTCTTGTGTTATGGGAGGTTCTGGGAGGTTTACATCCAATGTGTTTACTTACAGCACTTTAGCAACAACCTCTGAGGACAAACTGCTCAAAACAGTGACAAATAAACCAACAAATCACTAAATAAGCACAGTGTAGGCAGTTGCAAGCCTTCTGTATGTCATTCAATATGGCCACCGAAAGTTGTCTTGTGATGTCACTACAGCCCCTCTATAGAAGTATGCATGACAATATCTGCTATATTTAATACATCTGCAGGCCATTGGATTTCAACATGCACTTTGTGGATGATATATTATATATATACGATATACTAAGTTAAGTAGTTCTGACTAATAAGTATTAGAATGGCCACATAGTGTGCAGGGAGCATAACTAGATCCTGTTACTTATTATATATATATATATATATATATATATATATATATATATTGTCCACTGACCCACCGTTGGTAACCTATACTCACGTGACCAACGGTGGCCTGCTGGCCCGACGGTGGAAAATATGTGGTGACCGTCCGACCAATAGTCACCGACGGCTCTGTGCTATCTGGGCTATTATTTGTGAGTTTGAGCTAATTGATGTCTTGTTAATAATAATATATGCATTGTGTAGGTAATCTGCCATGCATATCTAGTCATATATACACGTGTAGATATGTATATATATATGAAGTGGGCCAGACTACATAACCGAACGGTTAAATATATATATATACAAAATACATATATATGTGCTATATATTATATATATATATATATACACGTGTACACACATCTACATAACAAACATGTCTGCAAATACATACATACCAAATGCGAACTACTACTAGTACTAGAACTAGATCTAGAGACCGCGAGTATTATAAGAAATATACATTTATGTTATTCTAGAATATTCTGAGTATGAGTATATATATGCTGATTTGGCAAACAATTTTAGACTATGGTGTAGACTGTGCTGCTCTAATACAAATAAAATATGGCTTGCATAGCTACTTTATGTATCCTCCAGGGGAGGGGGGGGGGGTTACCGGGTTAAGCTTCTGACGTCCTGATATGACCTTAGATGTTGCTAGGACGTAAAACAACAACAAACAAACAAACAATCTGATCGTGGGCCTTCCATAACCTAAGCTGGAATTGAATTCAGCTACCACGCGCCACCACCAAAATGTCCAGCCTGCATTCGTTACTATGGTTACCGACACGCATGGTTGTGATGTGGGGGGGGGGGGGTATCGATCGCGCGCACTTGATGCTGCTGAAGCAGGGACTGCCGCAGAAGATCTAGGTCAAAACCAGCCATGCATGTCGTGTGCCTCAGTGCCCCACCACCGTTCACATCCCATTATTGACATTCAACAGCATCTACTGGAACTCTGCGTGTGCATCCCTATCTATGCATGCATACATAAATGCATGCATACATGCAAGTTATACATATATAGTGCATACATAATACATGCATAATACAAACATACATAATGCATACATAATGCTTACATAATGCTTACATAATGCTTACATAATGCTTACATAATGCATACATAATGTATACCTAATGCATACATAATTCATACATAATGCATACATAATGCATACACAATGCATACATAATGCATACATAATGCATACATAATACATATGACATTATACATAATACATACATAATACATATAAAATGCCTACATAATGCATAGATAATACATACATATCACATACATAATGCATACATAATGCATACATAATGCATAGTTACATCCATACGTACATACAACCAGATGGGAAGGCCAAATGAGTTAGAGTGTCCATCTTCCGTGTTGGTAGATCGTGGGTTCGAACCCTGGTCGAGTTAAGCCATTGACTTAAAAATTGGTACTTGTCAATTCCTAGCCTGGCGCTCAGCATTCTTAGGATAGGGCAAGGAGCAGTGGAATGAGGAAGACCAATCGTCCACGATTGAAATTTCCCCTGCTCAATCAACTAATGTACCAAAAAGAACATACATAATACAGACATTCATGTATACATAAATAATACAGACATACACACATTCATGCTTTTATACATACATGCATACCAGCATGTATACATAATACATGCATACATATATATATGCAGACATAATGCATGTATACATACATGCATACATACACATACATGCACATATGATACATACATAGATGCATACATACAATATGATTTGAATCAGGCATAGCGTTTTGGTGAGCAATATTGCGACAACTACAATGGTAATTCTACTCCCGATGTTAAAGATGCATAGTCCGATGAAAACATCAAATCTTCCAAAACGAAATACTGACCTACATTTGATCCAACTTAGATAATGGTTCACTTAATAAAGACATGTCGCTGCATAAAAGGGGATACTAAGTCAATTTAATAGAGCCTTCTTCCTGCTGAGGTTTATGGGGTTCAGCATTTTGATGCTCACACCAAGATTAATGTGTCATGTTTTCACTTAAAATATCTCTAAGGTGTTTAGCCTTTAAAATAAAGGTTACTTCAAACTAACGTTAAAGCCTGCATGGTCCGATGGAAACTTCAAATTTTCAAAACCAATACAATTATCTAGATTTGATTCTAACTATCTAACTTAGATACTGGTGCAGTTATTAAACAGTTGTCGTCACATAGAATGGAATACTGTGTCGATTTAATAGAACCTGTTTCTGCAGAAGCCTATGATGGTAGAGTTTTGGCAAGCATGTCAAAATTAATTAATGACGTTTGCATTTCAAATATCTCAAAAGTTAGCCAATTAAAATAAAAGTTACTTCAAAGTAAAGTAAGGTAGCTTATAATGATCAACCTAATGTGTTTATCTCTTAAAATGAGACAAACTCAAAACCATCGGACTATGCAACTTTAAGTATAGTATAATGGTAGATCTAATATATTTATCTAAAGAGAAAAAAACGAATATAGAAACTCAAAGCCATTTATTGTTATTGTTATTATTGTTATTATTATTATTATTATTGCATTTTTACTGTGGTAGTGAAAGGGAAAAGAGAACGGAGGAACTCCATTCCATGGATATTCTGGTCGGATAGCGGGGTTCCAAAATTAAACAAGTTTGGAATAGCCGGTGTTGAGTGTACAGTAAAACCTCTCTAAATCGACGGACCATGGGACCAATATTAAGTAGTCCACATAGGGAGGTGGTCGGTTTAGGGAATTAGAATATATATCCTTACAAGTGTATTGTTGGGACCCAAATAAATGGATCGATATAGGGGAGTGGTCGATCTGTGGAGGTGGTCGGTTATAGAGGTTTTACTGTATTTATGTTGTATTTTATTTCTCTGATTCATTGAGGGTTTCTCCTATCTATAGAACCGGATTGAATTCACAATCGGGCGGTTAATCTCCGGCCGATTGAACACACATAGTTACAAAAGAACCTTTGTTGGCCCCTTGCCTGGTAATCAGCATTGCTTGGATAAGGCAATGCCTGTTTGGTTCACTGTCAGGATACTGTGACTGAGTGCAATATCATATATTGGTGCCCGCGGAATGCATGATGTTATCTTATGGGGGAAACACTATGAAGGTGCCCAATTTGTACATTGTACCAAGTCTGTCTTCCCCGTCCTGATATGACCGTAGATGTTTCCAGGACGTAAAACGCCGTCCTAATATGACCGTAGATGTTGCCAGGACATAAAGCGCCAACAAACAAACGTATCACCTTAATCAACCACATAAATGTGTTAACATAATTGACATAATCGGGAGATCGGTAGTTCGGTTCCTGGTTGAGTCAAACTAATGACATAAAATTGATACTTGTCGCTTCCTAGCTTGGCACTCAGCATTAATAGGATATGGCAAGGACTGGTGAGCTCAGTGTCAGGATAATGTGGCTGATAGGGATATCGGGTCATGGTGCTGGCAGCTTGATTTCCCGGTGCAGCAGCACTATAAAGTCGCATTGTCACAAGTCGGTACCCCTCCTGATATGACCTTAGATGTTGGCAGGATGTAAAACTCCAACAAGCAACCAACATAATTGTTGGTTGTTCAGCGACACTACCTCATAAGGAACTGACAATAATAATACACATGTATGTATAGTGCATCTTACTCTTATTGGCAGCATACCATGCACTAACCACCCAAATCCAACATCTGGTCTGTGCCTTTGTTCTGCTCTGGTCTGTGCACGCTCAGACATGCTATATAATCTGGGATATAAATCATCGCACAAAATATGTGAGGTTTCGGTGCGGTCGGGTGGCTGTAATCAGATGACTTAAAGGCTAGTGACTTACTGATGCCTAAAGGTAAGATTCCATATACAGTATAATCCCGTTAAACCAAACTTGAAGGAACCCTAATAATTTGTTTGGATTAACCGATCATTGGTTTAACCGAGCTTTGGCTTTGACTTTGACTTGCGTGTATTGCACATGTAATATACAATGTATGTGGACGCTATGATTATTGTTTTTTTATGTATATACAGTATAAACCCGTTAAACCAAGCTCGATTAAACCAAATGATCGGTTAATCCAAACTTTTTCTTCGGCGGCCCGGCAAAATACTACCATTTTTCATATAATAAAGTCGGTGGTGTCTCGGATGACCTTATAACCACATGAAAGTTTGGTTTAACCGTACCGGAACTGCCATGGGTCCGACAATTTTGTTTGGATTAACTGATAGTTTGGATTAACTGACTTTGGTTTAAACAACTTTTTTATATCATAAATGCTAGTATTTTGCGAGCCACCCAAAAAAGTTTGGATTAACCTATCGTTTGATTTAACCGAGCTTGGTTTATGCGAATGCAACAACAAAAAAGAGGAAAATCTGAGTAAATGCCTGGTGGTGCTTCCATATGTCTGAATGTGAATGTGAATGCGGCAAAGTGGATCGCTCAATGGACCGATCAGTGGCATGCAGCATACCGCGTATGAGGAACTAGGCCGGTAACTTTGCCAAGTGTGAGCGATTAAAGTTTCACAATTAGATGCTTTTAAGTTTCTGCCTCTCCCTCCCCCATTATATAGAAATATATTATTATTATAATCTACACTACTTTAGTTTGAAATAACATTTATTTTGTATTGTTAACCTTTAGGGATATTTGATGTGAGAACATGCCAACTTAATTTTTCCTGTACACTGAAGTTTGTTCTTTCCATTTTCCATTTTGGAATTGGAATCTTCCTCATTGTTACATACATGTATATGCTTACTATCAAAACATTATTATTATTATTATTATTATTAATATTATTAATAATGTTAGTAATAATGCTATTAATAATGTTAGTAATACTATTATTCATAATATTAGTAATACAATAATAAGTTAAACCAATTCAAAACATTATTATTATTAATATTATTAATAATATTATTAATAATAAATCAAACCAATGAGTTAGAAAATTGATACTACTTGCTTCCTAGCTTTAATAGGATAGGGCAAGGACTGGTTGGCTCAATATCAGGATAATGTGACTGAGTTGATAAGACGTGCGCGTCATGTTACGGTCACGTCACGGTCACGTTAAGCTCTCGGTCACATTAGGCTCAAGGTCACATTATGGTGGAGCCGTGGTGCAGTCACACTACAACATAATGGCCAACGTTGTGGATGAGTATTACTAGTGTTACTACTGGTTGTTGGTTGTTGGTTGTTGGTTGTTGGTTGTTGGTTGGTTGTTGGTTGTTGGTTGGTTGGTTGGTTGTTGGTTGGTTGCTGGTTGGTTGCTGGTTGGTTGCTGGTTGGTTGCTGGTTGATTGTTGGTTGGTTGCTACTAGTACCACTAATAGTACTACTAGTACCACTAATAATACTACTAGTACCACTAATACTAGTAATAGTACTACTAGTACCACTAATAGTACTACTATTACCACTAATACCACTAATAGTACTACTAGTACCACTAATAGTACTACTAGTACTACTAATAATACTACTAGTACCACTAATAGTACTACTAGTACCACTAATAGTACTACTAGTACCACTAATAGTACCACTAATAATACTAC
This sequence comes from Branchipolynoe longqiensis, assembly GCA_030323885.1. Taxonomy (NCBI): domain Eukaryota; kingdom Metazoa; phylum Annelida; class Polychaeta; order Phyllodocida; family Polynoidae; genus Branchipolynoe; species Branchipolynoe longqiensis. Next base: position 135,622,172 of record CM059186.1, read on the forward strand.
TAGTATGACTAGTACCACTTGATTGTTGGTTGGTTGGTTGCTGGTTGGTTGCTGGTTGGTTGCTGGTTGATTGTTGGTTGGTTGCTACTAGTACCACTAATAGTACTACTAGTACCACTAATAATACTACTAGTACCACTAATAGTACTACTAGTACCACTAATAGTACTACTAGTACCACTAATAGTACTACTAGTACCACTAATAGTACTACTAGTGCCACTAATAGTACTACTAGTACCACTAATATTACTACTAGTATCACTAATATTACTACTAGTACCACTAATAGTACTACTAGTATCACAAATCGTCCTCTCTCGTTCGGACGACGATATACCCTCGTCGACCACACTGCGGTGTCGTCCAACTTGGCCCCGAATTTGCATAACATGTCAGGTTTTTCGAAAGTTGCCCACGTCGAACTCACGTTGGCCATTACGTCGTAGTGTGACTGCACCATTAATGTTGCCAGGATATAAAACTCCAACACCCAACAACCAATACACTCTCTGTCAGTCTCTTTCACACACACACACACACACACACACACACACACACACGCACGCACGCACGCACACGCACGCAAGCACGCACGCACGCACGCGGCAAGCACAGCATCCATCGCACGCACTGACAAGCAGCACGCACGCATCGCACGCCACAGACACGCAACGCACGCACGCAACGCCACGCACGCACGCACGCACGAAGCACGCACACGCAACGCACCCACATACAGCACGCACACGCACACTCACCACCGCACACAACACACACACACACACACACAACACACAGCACACACACACACACACCACACACACACAACACAAACACAACACATACACACACCCACACAACACTACACACACACAACAGCCGCACACATCACACACGAACACACACACACACTCTCACACACACACACACACACACACACACACAACACACCAACCCACACATCAACACACACACACACACCACACACACACACACACACACACACACACACACACACCACACACACACACACACTCACACACACACACACACACACACACACACACCACACACACACACACACACACACACACACACATCACACACAAACACCACACACACCACACACATACACCACATACACCACACACACCACACACACACACACACACACACACACACACAACCACACACACACACAGACACACACACAAACACACACAGACACACACACACACACACACACACACACACACACACACACACACACACACACACACACTCACACACACACACACACACACAACACACACACACACACACACACACACACACACACACAACTACACACACACACAACTACACACACACACACACACACACACACACACACACACACACCACACACACACACACACACACACACACACACACACACACACACCACACACACACACACACACCACACACAACAACACCCTCGTCGACCACACTGCGGTGTCGTCCAACTTGGCCCCGAATTTGCATAACATGTCAGGTTTTTCGAAAGTTGCCCACGTCGAACTCACGTTGGTCATTACGCTTGGATCGCCATACAAAAGTTCCGATCCCCGTCGGTGAATGTTGGACAGGGCTGCCCACGTGCATGCCAGCTTTATTACCAGATATTGCCCCATGAGTGGCCCCTGGCGGTCCCCATCAAAGCGAATCGGCGAATCCCGGCGCACGCCACGTACTCACCGAGCTGGTTGGTTGGTTTTTGGAGTTTTACATCCTGACAACGTCTAAGGTCATTTCAGGACAGGTACCCACTTGTGACTGTGCATTCATGGTGACTTTATAATGCTGCCCTACTGGGAGACCAGGCCACCAGCACCATGACCTGATATCCCACTCAGTTACATTATCCTGACAATGAGCCAACCAATCATTGCCCTATCCTAATAATGCTGGGTGCCTGGCTAGGAAGCGACAAGTATAAATTGTTAAGTCATTGGTGTGACTCGACCAGGGATCGAATCTGTGGGTTCGAATCACATGATCTACCAAAATGGGAGATGGACGCTCAACTCATTCAGCGATCCCGTCTGGTCGACCATCCCATCTGGTCGACTCACTGAGCAGTCCTGTACCCACGCCTCACTCAGTCCCATCGTAGGTGGCCAACAGGGGCTGGTGCCAACTTAGCTTGCAGTTTGGTTTAACCGAGCTTGGTTTAACGGGGTTATACTATATACATGTTATTATATAACGGTGGCTCTCTCCTTGGCTGAGCAGTGCACCTGGAGTAAGGTAGAAGCATCATGTGTGGAGGAGGAAATGCCATAAGGAGTCCACACATATCAGTCGGGTAAAAGGTTTTCTTACACATCAATGCCAGCGCACCGACCTCAGTGCTATTCCATTGGAAGGAATCGGTCTGGAAAATAGAATGTTATTTATTTGACTATGATGAATGGGGAGCGAGATTTAGTAAGCATATATATAATCTTGCACAGTATCATGAATAAATTAATCTACTTAATACAAATTCTGGCTTTGGACTGGTTCAGTGAACTTGTCAAAGTTGGACAAGTTTCATTGGAACACAACTTCTTAGCGTTTCGGCACTGGTCTGCAGTCTTGGCGACATATATATTTTGCACATAACTATATACTGGTAAATATAATTTTGTGTCAAAGTCCGTAGATGCAATAACAATAAACACACTGAGACAAATTGAATATGTATGTCAGTTAACCTATCCCCCCCCCCCCCCCCCCCCCCCCCCGCTAACACAAGATTGGTTGGTTGCTGGAATTTTACATCCTGACAACATCTAAGGTCAGATCAGGACGGGTAGCGACTTGTTACAGTGCGCACTCATGGCGAGTGCTGTCCCACTGGGAAATAAGGCCACCAGCAGCATGACCCAATATCCTACTCAGTCACATTATCCTGACACTGAGCTAACCAGCCCTTGCCTTATCCTATTAATGCTGAGCACCAAGCTAGGAAGTGACAGGTGTCAATTTTTTAAGTCAATGATTTGACTAGACCGGGATTCGAACACGAGGTTTCCACTACAAAGGCTGGTAACAGTGCTCTTGGGTTCCCTCTCCACACAGGTTACTGGGCGGGTCAGATAACTGCCCGGAATGATTCAGGATCAGCGCAACACCCGGAGTGCACTAAACCTTTGCTAGTAAATATAGCTAGTCACATCTGACAAGCACAGGTTCTCCACATGTACACCTGCGGTTACACTCACACAGACTCACACCTGCAAGAATACACACCCCATCCGAATATACACAACTAGAATGCACCTATACATACTACACTATGCTGTGCTATATTATACCATCTATTTATTGGAGTTTTACATCATAGCAACAGCTAAGGTCACTGACTTATGATAGTGCACACTCATGGGAGACCATGGCGCCAGCACCATGATCCGATATTCCACTTAGTCACATTATCCTGCCACTGAGCTAATGGGCCTGTCACACTACAACGCTTCTCTCGGCGACCCGTCAGCGTTGAAAGGACTATCTTGCGCGTCGAGAAACATCAAACTTTTCGGCGGTTTGGGGGAAAAGATCGGCGTCAGCGCGGCGCGTTATCCGCGCGCCGCCAACGTATGTCGACGCGCTGGGGAAAAAAAAAAAAAGTTTGGCGCGACGTCTTCATTTAACCTTAAATGTTGCTAGGGCGTAAAACAAAAACGGCCCAGTTTGCGCAACGCGTGAGCAACGACCCTCCCGGGCGCGCGCCGTCTTCCTACCGTTCCCATAACGTTATACCGGCGCGTCCAACGCAGCGCGACGCGCGCCTAACCTCCTTACCCATATATTTGCGCGCGCTGGCGGTCGTTGGGTTGTTTTGAACATGTTCAAAACCTTGGGCGACCGGCAATGCGCGCCGGCGTTTCGCGCCGACCATCAACGTCCAAGATAATGTACCGACGTGCGCATAACGCGCCCCCAGCGCGTCTCGATATTTCACTAATTATCGCCCAAAAACACCACACGTTGACGGGTCGCCGGCGAGAAGCGTCGTAGTGTGACAGGGCCATAACCAGTGAAACCTATTAATTTTGAGCACCATGCTAGGTAGCAACAAGTATACATTTTATAAGCCATTTGTTTGACTTGGCCAATATTTGAACTCCCAACGTTCCGTATGGGAAGTCAGCGCTCTTAGCCTAAAGGGACTGTCACATTACGATGCATCGCGCAAACGTACGCTGATGTATGTGATTTTGGGCCGCAATGTCAGGATATGTCGTAATGCGTTACTCGTTCGTCATGTGTACGTCGACTCTCGTCGAAAGTTTTGTGCATGGATGCAACTTTTGACATACAACAATGTATGGGTGTTACGTCAGCCGTACGTTAGGTATACATTAGGCGTACATTAGACATGTTGCGCACTATGTTGACCTACGTTAAAGGCAGTGGAAACGTACAGTCCGGGTACTGACAACGTATGAATAACGTATGTTTGGCATTTCTCCCCCGTGTCTTGACGTATGTAACGTATGAAGCGTAGTTCTGGCGATCGAATAATGTACATAACATTCACTGGAGTTCTGCGAACGTACTGTAAGCATAATTTGAGCTTTTTTTGCCGAGGGTCACATTAGCCATATGTTGGCCATGCGCTATGTATACATCCAATTGTGCCCCCCGCGCCAAAAAGTTTGATGCATCTCGAATGATTTTATGCATTGGCCACGCGCTTGCGAGATGCGTTGTAATGTGACAGGGCCTTTACCGATTCAGTCAGCGCATCCAGTCCATACTGTACGACACCAGACTATGCCATGCTACACTATACTACATTAGCCAATACTGTACCATACTAATATAGTAGAGTATCCTACCACATATTCCGAATTACACTATGCTATACTATATTAAACTGTCCTATGCTATACTACATTACAGTATACTATGAAACAATATACTGTGCTATACCACACTATATGCTATTTCTATACTACACTACTACAATATATTATAGGCTACTATACTATACTAATATTACTATACTAATATTACTATTATAATATTACTATACTATACTCATATAATACTATACTAATATTACTATACTAATATTACTGTACTAATACAGTCTACTCTGTCTATAACGGACACCCATGTGACTGGAGCAAGATGCCGTTAAAGGGAGAGATCTGTTATAGGCAGAGACTGACTGACGGAGGACACAGGCACAGGAACATACACAGGCACAGGAACATGCACAGACACAGACACATGCACAGGTACATACACTGGCACAGTCACAAGCACATGCACATACACTGGCACAGGCACAGGCACATACATATACACATGTACAGGCACACGCACTGTCGCAGGCACATACACAGATGGATGTTAGAATAACTATATGGCATGTCGTTATTGACAGAGAATATTGATCAAATAGGTGAAAAAACGGCTCGTTTTCCGCATAAGTCATTTGTCCGTTAAGGCCCAGTCACACCTTACCGGATTGGGGAACTGGATAGAAACCGGATACTGTCCGGTGAAATACATCAATGTCTGGTTTATATACAGTCAGCATCCGGCATTTCTGTTCTCTGTCCGGTGGTGTCCGGCGTGTACGGTGGCAAGTTTTGAACATGCACAAAACTTGGACCGGATGCCACCGGACTGACGTGTACGGTTGGTGTCCAGTTAAAAATGTTATTGTCCAGTTCATGTCCAGTACCCATCCGTAACGTCTCCGGTTTGCTTCCTGAATAGTCTGTTGATGGGAACTTTACCAGACATAACGGAGTTAAACCGGAGAGCTACCGGAGATCTACCGGATGCAAACGGATTTGAACCAGACACTAAACGGATACCCCATGCACGTAATGGATTAGCTGGAGAACTAATGGAGAACTCCGGATTTCTACTGGAGAGAGCCTGGACAGTTAACGGAGATCCTCAGGACATGTACAAGACGTCTGCTTGTTCCGAACCATGCTTGCTTGAACGAACTACGACGACGAATACGGTGGAAAGAGTGTAGTTTTCGACAGCAGAAGATATTGTGTGTTACGGGAATTCGGTCCGCCGGTTTTTTATATGTTTTCGGCGCGGGTGACGTCATGTAAACAGTCTGGTACGTGTCCGGTTGATGTTCGGTCTGTCCGTTTGACATTCGGTTTTCGCCCGTCGGTTCACCATTGCTTGTTCGGTACAGCGTTTGTTACATACATTGTTATCCGGTGTTGTCCGGTTATCGTCCGGTGGCTATTCGTTAATGTATGTTCCATGTCCATTTAGCATTCGTTTCGTCCAGCGGCCTTTGACCCGATGGCACAACATTTCGACACATTTCGATACATTTTGATACTGAACACCACCGGACTAGAAAATTCTTTGTCCGGTTATGTCCGTTGCTCAATCCGGTAAGGTGTGACAGGCACTTTAGACACAGAGGCAATGCTATTAAATTAAAGGGGTGCCGTGACGGGACCAGCACTTTTTGCTGTTATTGACAGAGATTCGTTATTGACAGAGGCCGTTATTGACAGAGATTCGTTATTGACAGAGGCCGTTATTGACAGAGTAGACTGTATTACTATGCTATACTATACTAATATTACTATACTAATATTACTATACTATCCTATTCTATGCTATGCTATACTAATATTACTATACTATACTATGTCTCACTACACTATACTATATTATGCTACACTCTACTACACTATGCAATACTACAATATGCTATTTTATACTACACTATACAGGTACTATGCTACACCTCTCCCCCGACTCACACCTCGTCTCCTCCTCTCACCCATCCCTTGCTCTCCTCTCTTCGTTACACACCGACATAGACTCCCCGGGGTGGCTCTCAGACCCAGCCAGCGCTCCTCTCACCACTACACACCAACATAGACTCAGACTCAGTCAGCGCTCCCACACAACCTTCTCTAACTCTCCGCCAGTTTGGTTTTAAACTTTAATTTCGCTCCTCTGGTTGCCATTACTTTGCGAGCACAGTGAACATGGCCTTGGCCAAGGTACCCACAACTTGCATCACACAACCTAACTATGCCACTACAGCGTACCCAGCACAGGTTGTCGTGAATTGTGAATAAATGGGTTCAACTCTCTTCCAAACAGAACGCCGCAACCTTTACCCAATTGAATCACGCCACAAAAATCTCAATCCTAACGTGTATATAAGATATCTTGATATGCCAGTTTGAATCCTTCTCCTTCTCCTCCTTCTCCTCCTTCTCCTCCTTCTCCTCCTTCTCCTCCTTCTTCTCCTTCTCCTCTTTCTCCTCCTTCTCCCCCTTCTCCTCCTTCTCCTTCTCCTCCTTCTCCTTCTCCTCCTTCTCCTTCTTCCCCTCCTCCTCCTTCTTCTCCTTCTCCACCTCCTCCTTCTGCTCCTTCTCCTCCTTCTCCTCATTCTCCTGATTCTCCTGATTCTCCTCCGTCCCCTCCTTCTCCTCCTTCTCCTTCTCCTCCTCCTTCTCCTTCTCCTCATTCTCCTTCACCTCCTCCTCCTTCTCCTTCTCATCCTTCTCCTTCCTCCTTCTCCTCCTTCTCCTCCTTCTCCTCTTTCTCCTTCTTCTCCTCCTTCTCCTCCTTCTCCTCCTTCTCCTTGTCCTCCTCCTCCTTCTCCTTCTTCTCATCCTTCTTCTCCTTCTCCTCCTTCTTCTCCTCCTTCTCCGTCTCCTCTCTCTCTCTCTCTCTCTCTCTCTCTCTCTCTCTCTCTCTCCCCGATGTACGGGTACCGATATACATTCTATCACCTGGATTAAAGTTGTCCGACTGTTTGTTAGGGTTTTGCGTCCTGGCAACATCTAAGGTCATATCCGGACTTATAACATTGTGCATTCATAATGACTTTATAGTGCTGTCCCATTGGGTACCAGACCACCCGCACCATGACCTAATTTCCCACTGTCACATTATCCTGATACTGAGCTAACCAGTCCTTGCCCTATCCCAGTAATGCTGAGTGTCATAATAGGTAGCTACAACTTAGTACGAGTATCAGTTCTTGGTTTGACTCGGCTGGGATTCGTGCGCACGGGCGAAATAATGCGATCAAGATCAGATGGCCGAATGAGTTAGAGCGTCCGTCTCCTGTGTTTGGTAGATCGTGGGGTCATGGGTGCGAACCCTGGTCGAGTCAAACCAATGACTTAAAAATTGATACTTGTCGCTTCCTAGCCAGGCGCTCGGCATTATTAGGATAGGGCAAGGAGCAGTGGAATGAGGAAGACCAATTGTCCACGATTGAAATTTCCCCTGCTTAAACAACTAATGGAAAAAAAAAGAAGATAGCTGATGGTCTTTGTGAGTAGGTAGTTGCCTCATCCTCGATATATTACGTCAACTCATTTCAACCCAGACACATGCAGGTTGAAATTATCACGAGGCCATACTTCAATCCGTGCAGCTATCAATCTCACGCCACCTCACGCATTCACAATAGTAAAGTGAAATATCGACATTTGTCCGTAACCAAGCTATTTCGAGCACATCTGAGGCACAACATTGTGGGAGGATGAATTTAATTTCGCATAACATTAGATTCCGCTGCATGCCTCCACATGTGCAAATAAATAAATAAAGATACATCTTTTTAAAATTAGAGTTCATCACATTTTTGCCTGGTGCGCCTGATACTTGTCGACTTGTTGACCAGGGAAGAGGGCGCATGCGCAAGCATGAATAACCCAGGGCATAATCGATTAATCAACTCGGGTCACCCGAGCCACTTTTTGGCGCATGCGCACATCCTACAGACGCGGGTTGAATAAACGAATATGCGGGGTGGAAAAAATGGTGGCTTAATCTAAAACTTAATTATTTTTTTCAATAACCGATATAAGTACAGCAAAATAGGATTTAAAGTATTTTATGGTTGTAGAAGCTGACAATGTGGGTTATTTAAAAAAAGCATTAAAATAACACATAGGTCCTGTATGGGCAGCTGTTATTCTGCAGGTACCAGCACACATGTGACGTCATCGCTCCTAGCAAACCCCAGGCAAGTGGTGGGTTACTCGAGTCGGGTTGTTTTGCACACGGCCCGTGTATTTCTCGACTCGACTCGTGGTGTTTGATTTGAAATTCTGACGACTCGGGTGACCAGAGTCACCCGGGTCGTATTAATCGATTATGGCCTAACTGTAACTTGTGCCTTGTGACTGGTGTGGTGCTGAAGCTGAATAAACAATGTCCACAACTAACCCTGCTTCACATCTGCATCCACACCGGATGTTATAAAAAAATGAGACAATGCTCACTATTACAGGATGGCAGACTGGGTAGGGCACTCACTCATGACCCGATATCCAACTCAGTCACATTATCCTGACACTGAGCTAACCGAGTCCTTGCCCTATCCTATTAATGCTGAACGCCAGGCTAGTATCACTTTTATAAGTCATTGGTTTGACTCGACCGGGACCGAACTCCCAACCTTCCACACGCGAGGTGGGCGCTCTACCGATTCGGCCATTGCACCTGGTGCAAAGCGTGCGTGTCGGAGGAGGAGGGGTGTGATAACGTAAGTAACCATACCCAACCCCAATGGTTGCTATTGGCAACCAAACGCAACTCCAACCAAGGGCCCGGCTTGAGTCGGGCAGACGTCCTCAGGTATGGCTCACGTGACCTCAACTCAGGTGAGGATCCATCAAGCCCCCAACGGTGGAATATATGAGGAAATGGCGGCGGGCGAGGGATGGTTGGTAGGGTGGGGTGGGCGCGTGTGCTTATGAACCGTATTAAGATGAAACAATTATTGAATACTATCAGATTTTTGGTTTTTGCACAAGTATGATATATATATGTATATATGAATTGAGTATTTCTTTTTTTTAATTTTCGGTATGCCCTTCTCGTATACATACATACATACATACATACATACATACATACATACATACATACATACATACATACATACATACATACATACACGTATAATATGTGTCCTACATAATAAGGAAGAAAGAAGAGATGATAGTGGATAACAGTTATATTCTCTGGCTAGAAGCAGTTTATGCGCGCGCGTGAGCAGACAGGTGGTGCCCCCAATCGGATACGAGGTTAGCTAGGCTGGAAGTGGAACAGTAGATAACTCGATCAAGGCTCATCCAGTCGATGACTCAGAGACGAATAAGGGCTGAGGAGCAGATGTAGGCTTCTGACCTTATTATAGTTTATACTCGTATAATGGCTTATGCTATATATATATATATGTATGTATATATATATATATATATATATATATATATATATATATATATTGTTGGTGTCCTTGGACCTGACAGCCAGATGACAACTCCCTCGGGCTTCAACCATGGGATGTGTTATCTGACGAACTCACCGTCAGTGTCCACACACACAGGTGCTGCTTTTTATAATCTCTAACCCATGAACTAATCCATATGCAAATCGCAACGACAGGCGCGTGACTGTGCCCCACATATTGAAATTGTCTCTATTTATGAGCCGGCAACAGGTGCAGAAATCTGCTTTACAAAGTATTCACCGACTGTTTAAATAAACACCATTTTATTTCCCCCCACAAATTGTATTGTTTTTTTGCTGGTTCTTATTCCATTTCCACTATTCGATGTTATAGACCTGTTTAAAAAAAATTAATATAAACATAATTGAAGTATTTTCATAAATGTTTCATGTAAAAATAAATATTAAAAAAAGGAAAACGCCAGTGTTTTGATGAAGTTAGTGTTTTGGATTTTGTGAGTATTGGGCGGCAATTCGTTAGTAAACCATGCTCGGACAGCACGTTGGGTACAATCCCACACACTAAGGTGAGTCAGACCCTGGGTGGGGTGGGGTGGGGTGGGGTGGGGTGGGGTGGGGTGGGGTGGGGTGGGGTGGGGGTGGGGTGGGGTGGGGTGGGGTGGGGTGGGGTGGGGTGGGGTGGGGTGGGGTGGGGTGGGGTGGGGTGGGGTGGGGTGGGGGGGGGGGTATATCTGTTCACCACGGGCACGCATATGCACGCACGCACGCACGCAAACACACACAAACACACACACACAGATAGCATTCCTGGGCTACTCATTACTTTAATTAAACACATACCGAACCATCGCCATGGCAACGGACGAGCGGAATATGGCAAGCAACTTTGGAACTTCCGGGTAACCAGACGTCTGTTGTTTGTAACTGAACGCGCTGTAGTATTCTAGCAATGTGTAGCGTCATGGCGCAGGTGTCAGCACACCGAACCTATGTTTTTATATGTGACGGGTGGATGGAGAGCAGGGGGGGGGGGGGGGTTCAAGGGGAGCAGGACAGGGCTAATGTTTACTTTATGTTTTTAGTTAGTTTTTTTATGTCATTACAGTCAAACCTATCTAAATCGACTGACCATGGGACTGTCTTTAAATGGATTACTTAGAGAGGTTTTACTGTATATGTGTGGTATTTAAATCATCTAATATAGTAATGACGCTTGTCTATTGGATAACCCATACCAACGAGAGGTGGGGGTCCTGAAACTGTACAATATTATTAAAACACCTTTCAATGTTTATGTCTGAAGGTGTTAAAGCTGCATAGTCCAATGAAAACATAACATTTTCAAAACCAAAACAATTATCTAGATTTGATTCTACATATCTAACTTAGATGATGGCACACTTATTAAACATTTGTCGTCACACATAAGGGGATACTGAGTCAATTAATAGAAGCTGTTACTGCAGAAGTCTATGGTGATAGAGTTTTGGCATGCTTGCCAAAATTAATTTAGCATGTTTCCATTTCAAATATCTCAAAAGTTAGCGATTTAAAATAAAAGTTACTTCAAACCAAAGTAAGATAAATTATAATGAACAATCAAATATGTTTATCTCAGAAAATGAGAGAAACTAAAAACCATCGGACTATGCCCCTTTAATTGTAATCCGGTGTGGAAATGCTTGATTGGTTGTTGCAGTGCTACATCCTGGCGACATCAAGATGGGTACTGACTTGTGATAGAGTACACTCACAGCAACTTTATAGTGCTGCCCCACTGGGAGCCAGCACCATGACCCAATATTCCACTCAGTTTCATTATCCTGATACTGATCTAACCAGTCCTTGCCCTATCCTATTAATTATGTGCGCCGGGCTAGGAAATGACAAGTATCAATTTTATAAGTCATTGGTTTGACTCGACTGGAAATTGAACTCCCAATCTTCTGCACGGGAAGCCTGCGCTCTACCGATGCGACCACCGCGTCTAGTGTGTGGAAATGGTCCTCTATCTTTCCCCAACCACAGCACACACACACACACACACACACACACACACAACATATGCACCAAACTGGCACTAAGCAGTTATTACTCGATATGGGGTTTTGAGAGTAATAGTACCTATTTCCCCCGCCAGGGACCGAGACATAACCCGCGAGGCGGCGCTGAGGAAGGCGGCCGAGACCCGCCTTGAGCAGATGGTCGACATGTATGGGGACCCGGCCGTGACGGAGGAACTGAGGCGCCGCCTGCCGAGAGCGGGAAGAACTGACCCGAAGGCGCGCCTCCAGCGGGAACTTGAGGAACTGGGTCAGTCGTCACACGCCTCAACGTAAGTACCGCCCGGAACATGCGTTAGAAGTTGGTTACATGGTCAAGTGTTTTACCTCGCTACCACCACTACAGCCCAGCAATGTAATATAATAAATATGTTCAGAATTATGATATAGACACCGTGTCAGTTTCAACAGATATTTAATTTGAACCGCAATGATTTAGACTGTCTACTTAAGATCAGTCGGTATCAGTTATGTGTAACTTCAGTTCAAAGCGTTGTCGTATGCCCGTGTAGCTATGGCCATTGTTTATGTTCACAAAATTGGTAAACCAAAGTGTAACCCGAACTGTGTCTGGATGCTACTGATTATGTTTTTTTTGGTATGTGGTTGGGAAGTGTTGGTGTTTAGGCCGGTTGGACTAGGCCTAGTATTACTATTACTATTATTAGTAATCTCTCGCCCTCGCTGTCTCTGTTGCTCCCGTCCTGATATGACCTTAGATGTTGCTAGGACGTAAAACAACAACAAACAAACAAACCAACAAACGTCTCTGTTGCTCAATCTCCCTATCTATATATATGTGTTATATAGATATACATATCATTATACAGTAAAACCTCTCTATACCGACCCCTCCACAGATCGACCACTCCCCTATATCGATCGCTTTATCCACGCCCCAAATATACCATTGTAAGGATATTCTAACTCTCTAAACCGACCACCTCCTTAAATGAACCACATAAAGTCTATCCCATGGTCGGTCGATTCAGAGAGGGTTTACTGTATATGTATTACATATATATTTATATACTAGGCATAGAAATATATGAATAGGAATTATGTATATATTATGTCTATGTATTTGTGTTGACATAGTATTCAACATATATTTATGTTACTATATAGAGGTATAATAATCATATATATATATATATATATATATAGATTACTAAGCCTATTAATTATTATATATATAAATATATACATAATTCAAATATATGTATTATATATGAATACGCACAGACATCTATTTATATACAATGTGTCAGTTGCAATATTCTGCACATCGAATATTGCAATTGATATGCTGTACACCTTTCGAATATACACACACATACTTTTGAAAGTGAACAGAGTGACAGTTGACTCATGATGTAGAGGAGGCGGAGAGGAGAGAATACCAACTTGGCAGTGAATTACATAGACATTAAGGTGGTTAGAGAGAAACATTAAGGGGCTGCCATTATTTATATTCACATAATAAATTATATAGTACATATATATATTATTTATATATATATATATTATATATATATATAATATATATATATATATAATATATATATATATTTGAAAGTTGTTCAGCAGTATGTCAATTGCAATTCACCATTAAGCATCCAAATTTAAAATGCGCTCCATAGTACCTTAGAATTGTGAATAGCTTGATATCGAATATTCCCCCCCCCCCCCCCCCCCCTCCACACAACACCTTAGTGGTGACTCTCCCCCCACTCACTTAGTGGCGCCACCTCCCGTGGACGCCATGATCACGATGCATTAGTTTACCAAGTACTCACCAGGGTTCTGGCACTTCATCTCAGCACAGAATTTCAATATTTCTAGTATAAACAACCCCTAGTGGGCTTGAACTGAACTACCGCTTTTTAACCAGACAACCTTGCTGTTTACGTTATCATGCATATAGCGGGTATGTGGCTGATGGCTGTGATGCCACTGTGACATGTACCAGTCCCAGTCAATCTATCGATATGTCCACTGTAAGTAGTATATACGGAAGTGGGACATTTCCATGGCCACCCTAAACCCAGGGATTCCAAACTCTACTTCAATGCAATTAAGTGCAGGCCATATTAAGAGAGGGCCTTACTTACACAATTATAAAAAGATTTATGTGGGGACTTGATGTACTGTGAGGGACTGATATAATGGACAGTGAGGTGTGGGTCTGGGAGAGTGGAGAGTGAGATGGAGTGTGTAGTGAGGTGTGGGGCTGGTAGAGTGGGGAATGAGGTGGAGTGTCTAGTGAGGTGGGCGGCGAGGAGTGAAATGAGGGCGGGGAGAGTTGGAGGTGAAGGGGCTATGATATGGGAGTGAAGGGAGGTGCTGAGAGTGGGAGGTGAGGGGCTGATAGCAGGGAGTGAAGTGAGGGGCTGATAGTCGGAGGTGAGGGGCTGGGAGAGGGGAGTGAAGTGAGGGGCTGATAGTCGGAGGTGTGGGGCTGGGAGTGGGGAGTGAAGTGAGGGGCTGATAGTTGGAGGTATGGGGCTGATAGCAGGAGTGAAGTGAGGGCTGATAGTTGGAGGTGAGGGGCTGGGAGTGGGGAGTGAAGTGAGGGGCTGATAGTTGGAGGTGAGGGGCTGATAGCAGGGAGTGATGTGAGGGGCTGATAGTCGGAGGTGAGGAGCTGGGAGAGGGGAGTGAAGTGAGGGGGTGATAGTCGGAGGTGAGGGGCTGGGAGTGGGGAGTGAAGTGAGGGGCTGATAGTTGGAGGTGAGGGGCTGATAGCAGGGAGTGAAGTGAGGGGCTGATAGTTGGAGGTGAGGGGCTGGGAGAGGGGAGTGAAGTGAGGGGCTGATAGTTGGAGGTGAGGGGCTGATAGCGGGGAGTGAAGTGAGGGGCTGATAGTCGGAGGTGAGGGGCTGGGAGAGGGGAGTGAAGTGAGGGGGTGATAGTCGGAGGTGAGGGGCTGGGAGTGGGGAGTGAAGTCAGGGGGTGATAGTCGGAGGTGAGGGGCTGAGAGTGGGGAGTGAAGTGAGGGGCTGATAGTCGGAGGTGAGGGGCTGGGAGTGGGGAGTGAAGTGAGGGGGTGATAATCGGAGGTGAGGGGCTGATAGCGGGGAGTGAAGTGAGGGGGTGAGAGTCAGAGGTGAGGGGCTGGGAGTGGGGAGTGAAGTGAGGGGCTGATAGTCGGAGGTGAGGGGCTGGGAGTGGGGAGTGAAGTGAGGGGCTGATAGTTGGAGGTGAGGAGCTGGGAGTGGGGAGTGAGTGAGGGGCTGGGAGAGGGGAGTGAAGTGTGGGGTGATAGTCGGAGGTGAGGGGCTGGGAGAGGGGAGTGAGGTGAGGGACTGAGCCTGGGAGCTGAGGGGCTGTGAGAGGGGAGCAATGTGAGGGGCTGGTAGTCGGAGGTGAGGGGCTGAGAGAGGGGAGTGAAGTGAGGGGCTGATAGTCAGGGGTGAGGGGCTGGGAGAGGGGAGTGAAGTGAGGGGCTGATAGTCGGAGGTGAGGGGCTGGGAGTGGGCAGTGAAGTGAGGGGCTGATAGTCGGAGGTGAGGGGCTGGGAGTGGGGAGTGAAGTGAAGGGCTGATAGTCGGAGTTGAGGGGCTGGGAGAGGGGAGTGAAGTGAGGGGATGATAGTCGGAGTTGAGGGGCTGGGAGAGGGGAGTGAGGTGAAGGACTGAGCCTTGGAGTTGAGGGGCTGTAAGAGGGGAGTGATGTGAGGGGCTGGGAGTGAGGTGTGGGTGGTGAGTGAGGTTGGGGCTGGGGAGTGAGGTGAAGGGTTGAGTGTGAGAGGTGAGGGGCTGCGAGAGAGGAGTGAGGGGTGGGGAGACTGGAGAGTGAGTTGAGGGGTGCGGGGAGTGCGGCGTGAGAAGTTGGGAAGGGGTGCCATAGATCAGCCGGTGAGGGCGGGCCGGTGCCCCTTAATGATGCCCTGATGATGTTTAACGACACCCAGCTTCCCGTGTTGTCTCAGCATACAGCCGCCCGCCCCGCGCCTCGCCCCGCCCGCTCATTATTCATATGGTCGGTAATTACGGCCGGGGCCGGGTTTGTCCCCGGGACGTGGGCTGCATGAGGCCGGCGCCGGGATCGTGTCGGGCGCCGGGTGATAGATCGCCCCCCCCCCCTCCTCCCGGGGCCGGCGCCGCCCGGGGGAGGGCCCGGCGCGCCCGTGGTCCACTCGGGTTACCCGCCCGATCAATGGATATACTTCTTAGCTGTCAGTGTCACGCCCTTGGTTCTCAGCGCCCTGTGTCTACCATCCCCCTACCACTCCCCCACACCCCTCTCCTCCTCCCGCCCCCTCTCCCCCGCCCCCTCCCATCCCTCTGCCCATCCCCCTCCTCCTCCTCTCCTCCTCCTTCCCCTCCCCATCTCCTCAAACACACACGTCGTACACCAATACTCACAACCCCCCCCCCCCCCCCACCCGCACACACACAGAGTCTCCACACACACGTACACACACACACCGGGCACCAGCACTGTCACAATCCCCCCAGCCCCACCCCTACCCATGCACACATGCCTTGTTCACTGATTGACTCTGTGTGAAGTGACCTTCCATATAGATCAACACACGACACACTTGTGTCGAGGTTCATTTCCGTGTTCCAGTGTTGTAGTGTTATAGTGTTAGTGGCATTATTACCATTTATATAACACAGGTACAGCTGTGTATATCTTTTCGACTTGTTAGCTATAACCAATTGTAAGGAAAACTGTTAACAAGATGTTAGCTGAATGAGTTGAGCACCCAC
Source organism: Branchipolynoe longqiensis (assembly GCA_030323885.1). Taxonomy (NCBI): domain Eukaryota; kingdom Metazoa; phylum Annelida; class Polychaeta; order Phyllodocida; family Polynoidae; genus Branchipolynoe; species Branchipolynoe longqiensis. Next base: position 135,639,219 of record CM059186.1, read on the forward strand.
TTCCCGTGTGGCAGGTCAAGTAAGCCTGACTGAATCAAAACAATGACTAAGCAATTTATGTGAGGTAAAAATCACTTATGCAAATATTATTCATGTATGTAATTATCCTGCTGGTTATTATTTGTTATTGTCTTCTACTACTTCTCCTGTAACCTCCTTTGATATGTTCCTTTGTAGTCTGGGTTACTGGAGGCTGGGGTGTGACCTGGAGAGAGGGAGGTCTGCTCACATGCAGCTCCCCTAATTCCCCTACTGCCCTCCAGGTGGCTCCTCACCCCCCTACTATCTACCCGTTCCGCCACCGATTTTGCCCGAATAAGACGTGTTGCCGCCCGGTCTGGCGGTTAATATTACGAAGGAGCAGAGATATGAGGAAGACCAATTGTACATGATTGGAATTTTGAATTTGTGTTTTTTGGGGGGTAATATATGTGAGTGTGAGTGAGTGTTTCTGAGTGCGAGAGTGAGTGAGTTAATGAGTGTATGTGTGAGTGACTGCGTTCAAGTTACTTTTATTTACAGGAAAGCTTTTTCAGTTGTTTAAAAAAAGAAAAAAAAGAAGATGTGATGTATTGTACAGTGCATTCCGTATGTACATATTTATGTGGCGTTTCAGCCTGTCGCGCCACCACCATGGCCGGTGGAGAGTGTGCACACACAAGTGCGCATGCTTACCAGTCCATTCTCTGCTCTTGCTACTCAAACGCTCACTCACAAGGACGTGGAGACGACACAAGTGGTAGGGCCAACATCTTATCGGCATGGTGTGGTTTAGTCCTCCTTCGGCTGTCACCGTTCACTCTTGAGAGTGGCTTTGTTACCTATATCAATGCATGTCGTTATATACATATATATGTCTTCATATACATATAATGATATATGTCTTCATATACATATATATATATTATGTGTGTATATGTATTTTACCTCAGTACTATGCCTCTAACTACTCGTAGCCCAGGGAGAAGGAAGCACATCCGCGTCCAGCAATTAGCATAATTTACTCCCAACAGCAGTTTTCTACAATAACTACTAAACCAACAGGTTAGTACCATTTTGGAATAGATTAGTTGGGATAGTTCATGATAGCATTCACTTACTTAAAGTTTTGAAACTTGTTATACAATATTAACTGAGTTACAGGTTAATTACGATGTGTTGTGGTTAGTTAGAGGCAAAAACAGAGATGTTTGGCAGGAGCCAGTTCATCGATAGGATTTATTCCTGGGTTTCTTCGAGATTCCCCAATTGTTATTAGGCATACCTCCGAGTTCTGTAGTATTTACTCCAACTTGTTGGCCAACAAAGCCACATTTGGGAGAAGTTTATTGGACAGAGAGTGTGGGAGGCTACCACTACACTGGTCCTTACCCCTCATTTGGTTTCGGTTGGTTGTCCATACCGTTTACCTACAACACTCAATTTCCCACACTCCTGTGTTAAAGACGGTTTAAATATGGATTTAACACCTTGATGCACACTTGGTTTAATTATGGGTTAATTACCTGTGTGACATTCACCTTGAGCATTGCCTAACCTTTGGTTTTGGTCATTGCAGACTCCCTCCCAGCTATGGCTAGTGGACGCTCCCAGAAAGCGCCGTGAAGACGAAGACCCTTCACCACCAGCAAGGGTACAAAGGTCGCCAGAACAACGGGATTCTGACAAGGCGGGGGGGCTCTAAACCTGGCCCCAGTCACCTAGATGTGCGTCTGATGCACCTCGTTCAGCTCAAGTTGGAGGAAATGCTCCACGCTAGACCGCACACAGCTAAGGGGGCCTAAGCAGGGTCCGGTATCGGAAGAGTCTGAGTGGGAGGAATTTTTGGAGGACCAAGATTCCACGGAGGAAGAGTCCCCGGTAGAAGTGCTGGTTGTGCGAAAACGCAAACACAAGAAGAAAGAGATTTCTTCGGATGGGGATGACTTCACCAGGACTCGCAGAAAGAAACCGCTGGTGAAGAAAAAGAGTAAGAAAAAGAAGATGAAGAAGAGTAAGAAGGCGTCTTCTTCAGACTCATCATCAGATTTGTATTCAACAGAGTCCGACTCGCACACTCAGCGGGCAGGGAAGTACACCAAATTGAGCGGGAAAGTGGTAATAAAGTGTAAAACTTTGAAGAGCAAGAAAATTGTCACCACTACGATGATGCGCAAGACCATCCTCGGTCACTTCAACACCTTTAAACCGGCTGAGGTTATTACCAAGCTAGGGGAAAGGTTCACGGGGATTAAAGGGGTCCCGGAATCGGTCATTAAAGAGATGGACACTGATTTTAAATTGAGCGAGGACCAGAGGAAGTTTGAAGGTGTCCTGCACACTGTGCACAAGGCGGTGTTGTCAGCACTGGCAGCCATCATACCATTCGCCAACAGAATGATGACTGAGAACAAATTCTCGTCGCTTTGGGGGGAGATGGATGGGGAAATTGCACTACTCACAGCCGCCAGCAATTTCCTCTCATACAGGCATTTTGAAAACATATTCAAAGCAGTCTGTACGGACGCCGCTAAAGAGGTAGCCAGGTCCAAGAAGGTTGTTGGCAATGTTGGGAAGGAGTATACGTTATTCCTTCCCCCCCAAGTCCATGAAGGGCAAGCCCTTGGACAAGACCAAGATGTTCAAGGGTCAGCTCCAGTACTTATTTAAGCAACTGGAGACTGGAACCAAGTGTGGCAAACACATGAAACCAGAGAAAAAGAAGTCTGGGGATGCGAATCCTGCTTGGTTCAAGAAAGCCAGGCAGGATTTTCGAAACCGTCGGACCGGACACCGAGGCAGGTGGTTTGGGATGGGCTATGGCTATCAGGCCAGGGGAAGGGGCCATAGGTAACCTTTCAGATGGAATGACGGGAACAGGCCCTTCAAGAGGGGGTTCACTCCGCAGAAGCAAGTCCCCCGCCCAGGCAACAAGTAGAAATGGCGATGCAGACTCCAGTAAGCGAATTTACCGCGGGTAATTTAATTAATTGCATGCCGGAATGGTGCGAAATTACTGAAAATCTAGCTATCCTCAGCCTGGCTGAAGGGGTCAGGATACTGCTCATGGAGGAGCCTATTCAGAAGAGCATACCATTACCCTATAGAGTTGATGCTTCTGAGCGTGAAGCCTTAAATGATCAGGTTCTAAGATTTTGTGAAAAGGGCATTATAGAGCCAGTACTGCATGTCGCAGGGGAGTTTATCTCGAATATTTTTTCGAGACCCAAACCAAATGGGGATATTCAACTCATTTTGGATTTAACGAGGTTAAACAAAATGGTGCAGTATAAACATTTTTTAATGTTTTCACTAGACACAGCTAGAGATTTAGTAACACAGGACTCGTGGCTACCAAGTGTCGATCTCAGAGTTGCATACTATACGGTGCCAATTTATAAACCTGATCGTAAATTACTGAGGTTTTGTTGGAATGACAAGCTTTATGAGTTTACCTGTATGCCAAACGGCCTAGCTTGTGTGCCACGTATTTTCATAAGGTTATTAAAACCAATTTTCTCCCATATGGCTAGGAAAGGACGTGTTATGTTTCCTTACATTGATGATTCCTTTATTGTTGCACAAATAAAACATCTTTGTCAAACAGCAGTAGACGACCTATGTGACACATTTCAAAACTTAGGTTTCTACATACATGAAACAAAATCAGTTTTAACGCCTACATTCTACATACATGAAACAAAATCAGTTTTAACGCCTACAAAGAAATTGAAATTTCTGGGTTTTGTTATTGACACATCAGGGATGACTATTTCATTAATAAAACAGAAAGTTGATAAATTTACAACTACGGCAACCCAATTATTACATTTGCTTAAACCAAAGATAAGACAAGTCTCAATGTTGATAGGGCTGATGATAGCATATGCCCCTGCTATTCTATATGGCAAGGCCCATATTAAATCACTAGAAATATATAAGAACTTGGCGTTGGCTCGCACTAAAGGGAATTTTGAAAGGCCCATGACGATTTCAGAAGAAGGCCTACAGAATATTATGTGGTGGCTTTCACACATTGAGAATTCACCCAACCCCATTAGAATGGGCGAACCCAATATGACAGTTACGACTGATGCTTCGCTAGAAGAATGGGGGGCTCATAGAGACCAACAGGCAACAGGTGGGTGGTGGATGGAAGATGAAATCTCCGACCACATAAATGTACTACAGCTTAGAGCTATTTATTTAGGATTACGTAGTCTAGTTCACATTGTCATTACTAGGTTTCTTAATAGTTGAAGGAAAGGTGCCTCCACTGTAGCTATTAGAAGGCTTCCCCGCAGAGGGACCAGAGTTGTCTCCATCTCTAAATTTGCTTCCATTAATTACCATTGCTTACTATGGGTAAATACTTGGTAGGTTCCCCTTCCTTTCCAAGGTGACTGGCCACTTACTCATCTTTGTCAGAGTGTGCCCTGATGAGCCACATCATCTTGCTGTTACACCTTCAAAGCTATTGATCTTCTAACTCATCTGCTGCTCCAGTCTTCATGCACTTGAAGGGGTGACATCCCCTGACCACACCAACAAAGTTGATGTGCACCACACTTAGTTTAGGCCGACAATTGAGTCGGTATGGCCGCTGGTGTGCACTACCAACTTCTGGTCTTCCCATAAATGGGACTAGCCGCACGGCAGCGGGGGTTTTAAATCAGAGTTTACCTTCTCCTAGATGAGCAGTCAGCCAAGATTGACGAGCCCCACCTGCCCGAAGCATCTGGTTTTGAGGCGCCAGAGATCCGCCTTTGCCCCTTCTCCCGTCAGTAGAAACAGTTTCGCCTCGTGAAGGCCGGGAGTTGGACTTGGTTATCAGAGGCTATTTGATACGCATGCCATGAGAAAGTACTTTATAGGTAGTGAGAGCTTATCCTCACTATCACTTCCGGCAATAATAACCTTGAAACCACATCATTCGTCAGAGTTCAATATACCGTACATTGTTGGAAGGGAAGGTGAATGGCAGCAGAGGGAGAGGGAGACCAAGAACATCATGGTTTACAAATATTTCACAGTGGACAGGCTTGAATTATTCACAGTCTATCAGAACAGCACACCATCGGGACAAGTGGAGAACCATTGCATCCAACCCTCGACTAGAGGACGGAACTATTGATTGATTGAGTCTAGTTCACCTACCTAAAAATCATGTAAGGGTATTAGGGCCCGCCCACCCTACCCTACCACAACTATGGCTTTGGCTTGTGCTGAAACGAAAACATTTTAGTATCCATAGAATTTTGGGATCATTTTTTATCCTATTAAGTATGTAAAAGATTGCTGGACCCAGATGTGCTTCCTTCTCCCTAGCCCACTACTATCTGAGGCTTGTACCTCGGGAAAACAACAGTTATCCATCATCTGTGCCCAGGTAAGATTTGTATAACTATACTATATATATTTATATATGTATGTATATGTGTATATATGAATATATATATGTATATACATATATCGATGTGTATATGTATACATATGTATGTCCGTATGTGGAATATATATGCATATACTAATATAGTCTTTGGATAGACAAAGCATGAGTGGGTTGACGGAGTAGTGGAGAGCCCTCCTCTCCACCACATGACAAACTCATTGTTTACCGCATGTCGTTAACGTTGCCCATTTGCACAATGATCACTTACCGACATTTTTGTGTGTTAGTTACGGACAGTAGTTTTCCCATTATCAGTAACAGTTAGTTTCCGAGATATTTGCCATTTGTAGTTATTTATTTATTCTGACTTGCCCTCCACTGATAATTAGCACCCCCCCCCCCACACACACACAGGTCACCCTCTAGAAATAAACCAAGTGTCGTTATTTCCAAAGTACTCTTGTTCTTTCATCTTTCATCAGCCTCTGCCTGTCTCAGGCTCTGTCTCTGTCTCTGTCTGTCTCTGTCTGTCTCTGTCTGTCTGTCTTTGTCTGTGCTCTGTATCTGTCTCTGCCTCTGCCTCTGCCTCTGTCTCTGTCTGTGTCTGTCTCTGTATGTCTGCCTTTGTCTCTTCTCTGTCTATCTCTGACTATGTCTCTACATCTCTCTTTGTCTGTATATCTGCTTCCCTCTCTCTCTCTCTCTCTCTCTCTCTTTACCGCCCCATCTCCCCTTTTCTTGTAAATAAGAACAATGCAGAAAAATGAGAAGAGAAGAAAAGGTATAGCAACACGAGCTTGTCGGACCTAATTAGTAGACTTCAGTGGTAGCGCGGATAATACAAAAACAAGCCCAGGCTGTGGTAATTGTCTAGTGATTTAATAACCATGCGCCCCCCTCCCCCCGTCACCCCCCCTCCCCATCAACCTTCTCCCTTCCCCACGCACTGTGGAATATATTCAATTTTACGGGTGCTGGTCACGCACCTCTGTTTACACAGAGTTTAAGCCCCCCCCCCCCCACCCACACACCCACTCATACACACCCCCTTGTTAATATTTCACCAGCAGTTGGGCGATCATCTAAAACAAACAAAAAGGGGCAAAACACATCCACACAGAATACATCCAGAGGAAAACAACACAAAGAACGCTGCATTGTATCATCGTCTCAAATTTCGCAGTCCACATGGACTAACTAATGTTAAATTTCGGTGGGTCCGTGCAAATCAGACAGTAATGACCCTAGCAGGGGTGTTTATTAAACAAACAAAAAATTATTTTATGAAAAAAAGATTATTGAATATTGGTTTGTTATATTTTGTATTACCCCCCCCCCTCCTAAAAAAAAAACAATCACAAAAAGATCATGTAAAGTTGAATGCTTATTTGTCCTTCCTTCCTTTTGTTGTTGAATCAATTCGATTAGTTACGACTGTTTGATGATTCTCGCCTCAAACTGGGGGACAGTAATAAACGAATTTACTCGCCCGAAAGAAGAACGAGCGGGGGGGGGGGGGGGGCGGGCCGGGCCGGGCCTTGGGGTGTGTATGTGTATTGGGCGCGGGAGGGGGTAGAAGGGGGGGGGGGGCAAATGAGTAAATACACCCTTGTGTCACCCTGTCTTTTTTTTTGGCCCTGAACTTGCTGTAGGTAGTGTGTCGCCACCTGGTGAATTAAATATGAACCCAGACGCACACGCGTCATATCAACAATTCGAGTCCATTCGATGCTTGAATATGTAATTCTTTTGCCACTATAACCAATGTTTTTTTGTTGGTGGTGGTGCGCTTTTTTGGTGAGTGTAAATGTGGACAACCTGCATGTAGTTTATCCGTGTTGCGCTTTCAGGCATCATTTAGTACTTAATTTGAATGTTTAACTCAGCAGCCATATTTATATTCTAGTCCGCGTGTAATTATGTTATTGTTTTCTGGATGATGCTTGCCAACGGTTCAGCGACTGTTCCGACTCTAATTGAATTTTAAATCTGTATCCGTACGTGCATGGCACATACACTTATAGAGACAGCTGGAACACCTCATGTTTGATTAAATAAATGCACCTCGTACTGGTTTCTTTTGGAGGGTCTTCTCTTATTGTGAAAACAGGACGCGGTGGCCGAATCGGTAGAGCGCAGCCCTCCCATGCGGAAGGTCGGGAGTTCAATTCCCGGTCGTGTCAAACCAATGTCTTTCAAAATTAATACTTGTCGCTTCCTAGCCAGACATTTGGCATTATTAGGATAGGGCAAGAACTGGTTGGCTCCGTGTCAGGATAACATGACCCCATCATGGGGCTGGTGACCTGGTCTCCCAGTGGGACCACACTACAAAGTCGCCATGAGTGCGCACTGTCACAAGTCAGTACCCATCTTGATATGACCTTAGATGCGACTTTATACCGCTGCCCCACTGTGAAATCAGGCCACTAGCACCATGATATCCCAATATCACACTCAGTCACATTATCCTGACACTGAGCTAACCAGTCCTTGCCTTATCCTATTAATGCCGAGGGCCAAGCTAAGAAGCGACAAGTATAAATTTGTTAAGCTATTGATTTGACTCAACCAGGAACCGAACTCCCGACCTCCCGTACGGGAGGCCCATGCTCTACCGATCCTGCCACCGCGCCCAGAGTGATGCTTGGGTGGTGGCACACGAGCAGCTCAGGTAGATGGACTTTGAGTAGCTCTGAGCCGTCTCTGATCAGCTCAACGACGCCCCTCCTCCACCCTCCCCTCTGTTTGCATCCCTCCCCCTCTCCCTCCCTCTCTCCCACCCTCTCTCCCACCCTACCTTTCCTTCCAACACCCTTCCACTCCCCCCCCCCTCGTTCCTCTTCACCCTCCCTTCCCCTATCCTCCTCCCGCTCACATTCTCTGTCCCCTCCTCCCCGTCCCCTTCTCTGTCCCCTCCTCCTTCCCCTCTCTCCCTCTCCACCTTTCGTCCGCATAAGCCCTTTCCCTCCTTCTTTCACCCAACTCCTTCCTTCCAACTCTCCGTTTCCCATCCGCTCCCCATCTCTTCCCCTCCTTCTCCTCCTCTGCGGCTCTGCTGCTCTACCTATATCTTCTCTTCCCTTCCCTTCCCTTCCATTCCCTTCCATTCCCTTCCCTTCCATCCCATCCCTTCCCCTCTCCTCCCCTTCTCTTCCCTTCCAGTCCCTTCCCTTCCATCCTCTCCATTCCTCTCTCCTCTCATTCCTTCCTCTTCCCTACACTTCTTTTTCCTTACATTTTCTTCATTTCGCCCTTCCCTTCCCAACCTTCCCCTCTCTGCCCCTCTATTCCCCTCCCTTCCCCATCATTCCCTTCCCCGCCCTTCCACCCCTCTCATTCTCTTCCATTCCCTTCCCTTCCTCTCCCTTCCGTCCCCTCTCCTTCTCTTCCATTCCCTTCCCCCCTCACACCCTCCCCCCTCATCCCTCGCCAGCATTGTCTTCCTGCCGGGGTGAGAGCGGCTCGGGCCCGGGGACCGTCCTTATCAGCCCGCCGCACGGCGCCACCTCCACCCGGCGAGGTCAGGAGGGCGCCGTGATTATTTAGATAATAGCCGACGGTGTGTGAATGGGGCGGGGCGCTGGCTGGGAGTGCCACAAAGACTGTTTTACATTATGATCAGTTTGATGACTTGGGCAAATATCGTCGCGAGCTGATAACAATAAGATCTCCGATATCGTATCCACCAAGTTTCTCATCCCTCCACTGACCAAGATAGCTTATCCGATAGCAACGCGACAAGACTTTTCTCCTGAGCCTATGATTAATTGCACCTCGCTCCCCATCCTCACTCCCTCCTAACTCCCCCCCACCCCCTCCAAAATCTCAGGCCTCTCTCCTGAAGTATGGGTTTCCTGTATACCCCCCACCCCCACCTTCATCTCCACCTCCACCCACCCCTCCCTAAATACATTCCTCACTTGCTGGATCGGCTTTGCCTGAGACCCGAGACTGAAGATGAATTCATACAAAGTAGGTTACCCCCCCCCGTCCCCCACCTTCACTCCAGTAAAATAAGGGCTGGTCTGTTGGGGGGGGGGGGGGGGTAGGGCGTGGTATTTATTGTATTCATTTCAGAACAGTCCATCAGCATCACCCGGAATCTGTGCTCTATTCATCTCCTTTCTCATTGCGATGATTGATTGATTGATTAAGGTTTTACCGCCTAGCATCATCTGAGGTCAGACATACCACATCGAGTACCACCTATGTGACGTTGCGACCTACTATCAGCTTTCCGTAGAGCTGCTTCACTGAGATATCGAACGGCCAACACCGTGGTTCAAATACATCCCACTCAGTCACATTATCTTGACGTCGAGCCAACCAGTCCCTGCCATTCTCTGGTAACATCAAGCCCTGCGTGGGGTAGCGACCTGTATCAGTTATGTGAAGTCTTTGGTTTTGCTCATTTGTAACCAGATGCATTACAATTCGTTTCTGAATTGAATTGCAGTGAAATTGTACTAATAACTATTCTACTTTAAATCAAGTACCCCCCTGGGTCCGTATTCATGAGCTCGGGGTACGGTTAGCCGGAGGTTAGGCTTAGCCGTTGGGTAGGTATCCCGCGGTTTAACGGCGGCGGTTAAGTAGGTCAATCGGTATTCACCAATGTTCTAGCCGGTCCGGATAGCTACCCGTTCGCTTTGTTTACACTCGTCGATTCGAAAATATTAATATCGCCGCCTTTGCGCCAGCAGCGTGAATTTCGCTTCGGATTTAGGGTTAAATTGATAAGATTTCACTTATTGCGTATGTAATTCTGTTAAATATGACTGCATTTAATAGATTAGGGCGTAAGAAATTCACGCCGATTCGGTGGCGACGGCCATGTTTGGTTAACGTTGGACAGTATGGATATCGACGTCGCTGCGGAGGCGGCGATTTGTGTACTTTACATTCGTCGATTCGAAAATATTAATATCGCCGCCTTTGCGGCAGCAGCGTTAATTTCGCTTCGGATTTAGGGTTAATTTGAATAAATTTCACTTATTGCGTATTTAAATCTATCAAATATGATCGCATTGAATAGATTCAGACCCACACAGGCTCACTAACCCCTCGGGATAGTCCCTTACCCCTGAGTCGAAAGTGGGGTAGGGTACCCCCAGGTTAGAGCCCCAGGGTAGCGCTACCCCATGCTCATGAATACGGATTTTCCACCGTTATGGCCCTGTCACACTAGGACATAACGATGTCAACGTAGGGAGAACGTGAAGAACGTTGAACTTCTCGGCGTAGTATGCAAATTTGGGCACAAGTTGAACGTGGATGCAGCGTAGTGGACGAGAGCGTAACGTCGGTAAAGCGTAGTGATACCGTCATTCAACGACAGAGGTCAACGTAATGACGCTCATGGAACGTTATGAACGTTATTCCATCGCCAGAAGAACGTTACGTGACGTTAGCTATGTCATGAGATGTTGAACGTACGTTGAATGCACGTTCTCCTGACGTTCTCCTGACGTTCTCCTGACGTTCTCCTGACTTTCCCATTACGCCACATGGACGTTTCCACCGGCTTTAATGTGGGTCAACGAGTGGAACGTAGTGGAACCTAGTGGAACGTAGTGAGGAACGTTTGCCTAACGTCCGTTTAACGTCATTGACGTTCGCTGAACGTGAACAGAACGTACGGTGAACGTAAACCCTTACGTTCGAGCTACGTCAAAATTTTTGAACATGTCCAAAACCTCGACATAACTCGACGTAACACGACGTAATGTGACGTAGGTCGACGTCAGTCTAATGTCATTATGACGTCATCATAACCTAATCCAACATACATCAACGTAATGACGAAATATCACCACGTTAGGCTCACGTTTGCTCATTACGTCGTAGTGTGACAGGGGTATTAGCCGGGGGGGATACCACTACCCTTGGTTAGAGCCCTACCCCGAGCTCATGAATACGGCCCCTGGTGTGTAGTGTTACATACAGTGTGCATGCTTCGCCCCACCAAACATGGCCAGCCATCTGACATGGGCTGGGGAGACGTTGGTAATGGTAGAGCGGAAGTGACGTATTTCGGCAACAATCCTGGAATACCAAAGCACCACGCATAAGCACCCAATACACCCCCACCTGTTAAGCTAGTGACATCTATCAGCAGAATCTGGAACCACTCTATCCGGGTACTTTCCCCGAGTGCCTGTCATTTCACATGCTATATCTCCGTTAAGAATGCATGGACAAATAATAAAATGCCTGATTATATTCAGATATTCATAACGCCACAGACATCAAGCTCTTATACTTGTAATAAATAAATATATATATATTTTAGGACAACTATATTGTAGTTTTCTTCTTGGAATTCCACCACAGCTCTCTTAATGTGTATTATATACCCCGCCAGTTAAGCTAGTGACATCTATCGGCAGAATCTGGAACCACTCGATATGAGGGCTTTCCAGCTTAACTGGCGGGGGTGTATTACAATCTATGCGGGTCAGTGGTTTTGGATGGGGAGAGATGGCTCCATTATGTGTTATTATTATTATTATTATTATTATAATAATCATCATTATCATCATCGTCCTAGTCGTCGTCATCGTCATTATCATCGTCATTATTATAATATACTCTTCGCCATCATGCTCCGATTTTGCCCCATTGAATGGGCAAAATCTCCACATAGAGATATAGCTGTATAGGAAATAATGAAATAATTCATTAAAAAATATAAAGAAATGGATTTATGCATAGTGCAAGTCGATAGCTGGACTGATTTCAAATAGGCTTCAGCCTTCAGTTTCCAGTTACACAAAGTCAATCCTCAATCCCACTAACTCGGACTAGTATGTCAACACGCGTGCAGTCATGCATTCTGATAGAATTACGACACATGGAATACAATCTTACGAGTTCAACATAATTCCTTTCTTCCAGTATTCGAACACGTTTATATATATATATTTTACCTCG
>CM059186.1:135652025-135757025 GCA_030323885.1 Branchipolynoe longqiensis
ACTCCCCGACGCCTTGATTAAGGCGTCGGGGAATTTCAGGGTGGGTGCAGCCTAGACGCATGGAATAGCTTTAGTCACTGAGAGAATTACAGTCATTTGCTGGACTAGTTGGCTGGTCACTGATCAGACTCACTGCAGGTATAGCTGGCAGCAATAGTCCCTCTCAGTAAGAGTAGAGCAGACCACCATGTGAGGTGGTGCTTGATTGGTTAGTTCATTGTCTGCTGTGTGTGTGTTTTATAGCTCTATCCATCTGTGATTTTGAATTCCTACAATATCTGAAAATAACCAGAGGATGGATTAAGTGATCGGTGATAATTTTATCTCTGTTGCCGCGAAAGCCATATTAACTGTGTCACTCACAAGAAGGACAGGGAACCAGATAATTCTTACTCAAAGATTTTACTACTATGCTAAGAAATGTCACCACAACAGACATCATTACAGCCATTTATTTACAATATTAAGTATATCCAGAATATTTGGTCTGCATTGGAGGTAGGGAGTTGTTCTGTGGCTATTTATTTGCAATGTTTTGGAAGCATGTAAAAGGCACACAGATTCAGAAAGATACAGAGAGCTTAAATACAGAACTTACTGTGCCTGTGAAACTGACTGATAATTTTCGTTTTTGACAGTTTTAGCCAGTTTTCACTTTCTAGGTATTAGTGAAAACAACATAGATGATTCATGAAAAAAAACCATTAAGGTTCTATTGCTCAACTACTACAACCAACTGGCATTAATTTAATTGGCCATGGCTATGCTTAAATCCCAGGCGATGCTTATCACGATCGCCAAATTCTGGTTGAAATATTCATTGAACCATTTGAATGTGCAGAAACCTAATCCTAAAACCGTAACCGTATGTAAAACTCTAAGTCTTAGGATACAGTGAGTAGCCTAAAGCCAGAGAGCGTGTATATAAACAGATGAGAGGGACAACTCCCATACTAGAGCATGTAACATCTGCCGACTGTGGCGCTCCAAGTGGTGGTTGTTGAACAGCTTAAGCATATCAAGGCATTTTCAATGGCAGTGAGCAATCTTCATACAGAAAGCGTTAAATATCTCTAAAACTACAACACCTAGAAACAAACTGATTGGAATACTCATAGAAAACATGTTTACCAACAAGATTATATTAAATTGATATGGTTAGGCTTCTGGATTTCTATTAATTTTGAATAAAACTGACGTTTTTCACTACGCGTACGGCAAACTCAAGGCATTGTCAATGGCCTTGACTGCTTGAGCAGTCTTCGTACAGAAAAAGTGAGATATCTCTAAAACTACACTACATAGAAACAAACTGTTTGGAACACATATAGAAAACATATTTAACAATGAGATTATATTAAATTTACATGGCTAGGGTTCTGAATTTCTATTAATTTTGAATAAAATACACGTTTTGCACTACACGTACGGCAAACTCAAGGCATTGTCAATGGCGGTGAGCAATCTTCATACAGAAAACGTTAAATATCTCTAAAACTACACCACATAGAAACAAACCGCTTGGAAGAGATATAGAAAACATGTTTACCAAAAGGATTATATTAAATTGCTAAGGTTAGGCTTCTGGATTTCTATTAATTTTGAATAAAAACAAATGTTTTGCATTGAGCGTACCGGCAAACTCAAGGCTTGTTCAACACTAACCGCCAGGAACGCCACTGTAGCCTGTGTTACCGTTTTTCGCGGGAGTTGTCCCTCTCATCTGTTTATATACACGCTCTCTGCTAAAGCCTAGATACAAGATTCACCCCATACTGCTATAGTTATATAGGTGCAGATAATAAGGGCGCTGGAAGGGGGGCAGCCCAAACTGTCTGGGCAGGCACAAAGTGTGCCGGCGTCGCAGTCAAATGTAAACAGAGCGGCTAATCTTACTAGGCCAGGACGGGTGATTAGGCTGGCAGACAGGCTAGACCTATAACTTAGTCAGTTGCAAACTATCAGCACACACAAACACATGTGCATGTTAGTTTAAGTATTGTTTATTTTCGGATTCATTTTGTGTATTTATATTGTGTCAATATGGACAATGTGTCAAATAGAAGGCTAAGCAGCCAAACAGTTCAAAGGACTTTAGTGCCCGTATATTTTATTGTATTATTTTATGCTAAACATGTAAACTCAGTATCTATGGTGATTTTATAACATTTCATGTCTCAGAAATACTTTGAAGGGGGGATGTAATATATGCTAATGAGATGCATAATGGGATCCAGGCATTGAGAGAGAACAAAGGAATATGTTAATGAGATGACGTCATGGAAAGTTTGTGCCGGTGGTTCATAGCCCTGCACGGTGAATAAGCATTCAGTATCCAGAAGTCAACTTGTCCAGACGTTGGTTCTTTACACTAAGCAATGCATGTATCACAGTGTACAAATCTAAATAGACCATGTCTTCGATCAATTCAAACAAATTCATGTGCAAGGTATTTATTTAGTTAACAGTATTTGTTTGGTCCTCAGAGACCCCCAGGCGCTAGTAACTTTACCCAAAGGCTATTTCCAGATAGGTACATCCGATTCATACACCCAATGGGAAATATATCATAATTGTTGACTAAGTTGTATTATTTCTGATGTGGACTTAATAGGCTTTTTTTGATCTAATGGACCCATTGAAGGTTCACCGACTAACTCCTGGAAGTCAAACCCTACTGGACTTCCACCTTGGTTGGTCCTTCTTGTTGGAGATTGTACATATCATACTATGCTTTAATCACTTTTCTTCTTTTCTTGACAGAATTGTACCACTAGTTCTATATTGTGGTATCAAATACAATAAACCTGATAAGAAGTTGATATGCAAGGCTTGCATATACTTTACCAGCTGAACCTCTGCTATTCATCTTAGTTCTGTCATGGGGGTGATGAAAATGGGAAATATTGCACCTATAGTGGGAATTGAACTCAAATTTCTTATATTCTGAACCAGTGTGCTAACCATTACACCATTTAGGCTCCATGATGTCATAACCCTATCCACACCCACCTCTCTAGGTGGTGCCTCGCCTCAGAGGTCAGTGTGGACTACTACAGTACAATAACCCGAAACCAAGCAATGCTTAACATTCAACAGTATGCTTCAATTCTTTTAGAACTTGTATGCAATAAATGATCAGATGTGTTGTATCACCCAATAGTGTGCTAATAATAATCTTACCATGCAGTAAATGCTAACAGTTCTGATTTGACTTCCTGAAATGTAATTATATTCCTAAATTTAATCATTAAATATCTTATTTTTAAGTGGTTTATTGTCATGGGTAGCTTTCACTACAATACCCAATGAGAGCTAACTCAAGCATCATACCTAGATATGTGTATTGTTCGGCTTAGATTGGTATTTCAATATTTCAGATGTAATAAAAATGTGTTATTTAAATATTGTTTGATACACAATAAACCAGGTTCAGAATAAAACGAACACAACAATGAATTGGTTTTCTGTGATTTTATTGCATCATATCATATCAATGACATGTTTAGTTACACACTCACTATCAGAAAACATTGCCCTTTTAAAAAAACAAACTTATTATCTATACAGTAGGCCTATGTCTTACATGAAATATTTTGTTGATACCAGGGATGAAAGTGTTAGGGATAAAAAGAAAAGCAAATCTGTGGCAAGAAATCTGTAAATAATTGAAATACTGAAAACAGAATGTTGCTTCAATAATAGTACCTTATCCTAGTAATTATTATCTTACATTGTCCCAAACTCATTGAAATCGACAAAATCGAAAAAGATCTTTCACTCTGCGGTACTAGTCCTCGAACCACAGACTACCAGTAAGTGTAAGTTAATAGTGCCCAAAAGATCAGGCCAGAAAAACACATGTGCATATCATTATAAATGCTCTATTTGCAATACAAAATGGTGTGTAATTGAACATGACATGCAACTATAAATATTTTAATCATTGGGAAAGTAACTACACTGAAGAAAATGCTTGTTATTTCTGCCAAACTAATGATGCACATGCATGTTGTTTGGTGACAAAGTATCGGTGCCCAGAGAATAAATAGGTCAACAAAAGTTTTCATACTTGAACATTATTTCACATTTATTCAAGTAGAACTCATATTTGTCTAAATAGGGCCAAGTGTGTAGCTACCTGAGGGTGAGCAAGGGAGGAAATTGTCCCCCGTCCCCTGAAAAGAAACATCCCACAAACTCATCTTAACTTTAAACACAAACGATGTGACAATTTATTTGTAATTTACATTGACGTTTTTAGTATACCTCTTTTAAATGGCTGGAAATGGCATTCAGAGCCTCTCGATTAAAAGATTTCCTGGGGCGTTCCCCTAGACCTGCCCTTAGTGCACTTTCGGCACTTGTCCATTCTGAGAATTATATCTGATACCTAAACAAAAGCTCCTGCTACGGTCCCTAAACTCATATTTGTCAAAGTAGGCTAATCTGTGCAACATCTAAACCAAATACCACTATTTATTCCTAGTGTACATTTCAAAAATGAAATTTGAGCTGTGATTTTAAATTGCTATAGGCACCTATCTGGAAGAAATTGATTACATTGTGTCTGATGCAATGCATTACAGTGTGTCCATAGACTTGTGAGAAAAATAAAGGAGAATTGGTGGGAGCATTTTTGCCAAGATGCTGCAGGCAGCCGAGGTTGCGTTTGGGGGATAATTTGAAAAGGGGTCTCTCCCCGCTTTCAGAATTCAACGATTTTTAACATTTCAAAATGAAACCGAATCATTTTCCTGCCACCTGAGAGCGAAATGTTTCCCCTTTAAATGTAGACATTGTTTTTTTAAGCATAAAAATAGACAATTTAGATCAAGCCAAAGCTAGTCAACATGTTGGACATTTTTAAAGTCAAAATAGTTCAATTTCCTGAAAAACATGGAGAGCTGAGATCAGGCATGAGAATGGATACTGAGAAAAAGACTGTCCAGCTGTGTATGGACCATAAGCGAAGTGTAGCGAGGTGCAAACACAGGTCTTTAGATGCTCTGAGATGCATTCTGAGCTGAACAAAATAAAGACTGTTTTCATAAACTTTGACAAATTTTACACTGCCCCATATATAATGCATTTTGAGATCTCATTGGATTTGCATCAATCTCAGAAAAGGCACTTTTGAGCATTAAAAAGACACTTTATGTGATACATATGGCTTCATGACTATCCCCCCCCCCCCGCAACCATGAGTACACTGAACATGTACACACTTCCAAAACCACAATGGACAAGTCTTGACCTAAGCAATATTAAAATAGATATTTCCAACCAAATATCATGGGACCTAAAGTAAAATAATCTAAAAATTAGTGTTGGCTCCTAGGAGAACCCAAATAAAACTAGAAAACAAATATCCAAATCTAATCTTGAAATTGAATAATAATGCAGAAGATATACCCATATACATGTATTCCTTTACACCATATATATGTTCACCAAGGAACTCTTCCAGAAGGTAGTACTGAAAAGGTCCCTATGCTTCAGATTTTAATATTACAGATACCTTTGTAGCATGTGAACTTAGTTTGTAGGCAAAGAGTCCATTGAACTCAATACAGCAGATTGCTGTGACACCTGTACATCACTGGCACCTGTAAATCACTGGAAAATGATTACATGGCCTGTTAATCTGATTCTTTGCTTGGTCTCATGGGATATCAAAGTGTAATAACAGATGTACCAATTTGATAGTGACAGTCTGCAACTGAATTGAATTCATTTTACAGTTTTATGCCTATGAACAACAGCTATAAGAGCCAACTCAGTAATGATCTACAGGTCTCTATTCGGAGATGTACCAATTGCCAGCTTAGTATATACCCTTGCATGATATATGATGTATAGTGCAGTTCCTTCATCCAGTACACAGTAACCTGAAAATCAACATCCTGCTTCATCAGTGTAGACTCCAAACTGAAAAATAGAAATACTATTGGTCACTTGGTCAGATGTATGGGTGATAGTCAGACGAACAGCCCTGATAGTTATACTGTGGTTAATCCTTGTTCAAATACAGATAATTAATGGTATATTTTTATTTAGCTCAGGATTTACTTCAAATTTATGATTTATAATGACTGCAAAAGGAGAAAAACACCCAGAATTAAGCCAAATAATAATCACTTTTAACACTACTAGCACTGTTTGTTTATATATTTTATTCTTGAAGTATTTTCCCTTTGAATAATTTTGTTTTGTTTAAAGAGATAATTCAGGACAGGAGGCGGACTACATAGTATGGCAATTTATTCAAGAAGGCAATGTAACAGTGAGGTAATGTAATCAGAGGTAAGTAGATCAAAGTTAAGTTGGATAGGTCGTTAAGGCAATGTAAGTGTAATGTATAAAGTAGTGAATGTTCAAAGTCAAATGTCATATCGGTAAAGTCATTATCGTTAGTTAGAGTCTTAAGTGACCCGGGCCTCAACCCTATCGGAGAGTTGGGTGGGTGGGACGGTGAAAGTAGGTCTTGTCGGTGTGGTTGCAGGAGGAGAAGTGGGCGAGGTGATGGGGAGGCGGAAGGAGGAAAGGGGGGGGGGAGGTACCAGCGGCGGGACCAGCGGGGAAGGAAGTTGTGGTGGCGGCATCTGGAGGGAGTGGGGTGAGTGAGGGAAGGGAGGTGGTGGCGGCATCTATGTGGGTGGGGGTGGGGGAGTGGGTGAGTGAGGGGGAGGGGCGGTAGGAGCGGGGAAGGGGGGTGTGTGGGGAGTGGGTGAGGAGTAGGAGGGGCGGTAGGGCCGGGGGAGGGTGGTCGTCCGCCTCCCCCAAATTACCCATATTGCCACAGCAATATGGACAATTCTCTCTGCTACATTTAGGATAATTGAAACAACGCAAAACCGACAGACTTTTATATTGGGATTTATTACTATCTTCTTTGACCGTTACATATCAAAGTTGCATGTCATGATTTCAAGGCTTACAGAACTTGACCCCACCGAGAATAACAAGTATGGGTGGGTGGGATGGCTTTAAACCAAAGGCGTAGTAGTAGATGTTGAATGAACCGCAGTCGAGGTCAGAGTGATTCAAAAGGCGGCTAGTTCGTTAATTTTAAATTTCTACGCTAGGCGGGAGTGTGGCAGCGCAGCAGCCGGGTTTAGTCCATAAATAGCACAAGCAATGCTTTGTATCCATTCGAAATGAGACGTCGGTCATACACATTCAATTACGCATGTTCTCATAACATGCACAATTGAAACAACGCAAAACCGACAGACTTTAATATTGGGATTTATTACTATCTTCTTTGACCATTACATATCAAAGTTGCATGTCATGATTTCAAGGCTTACATAACTTGACCAAAATTTGTAGCTAGAGTTCTGGGGGCCGAAGAAATCGAGTGTCTTGGGACATAGGTATGGACCGCACCAGAGGTCCAATGACCTAGGTCCTTAATGTCCTGAAGTGATGAGCCTAGGGAGGCACAAGCCTGTGACCCACCTCGGCGAAGGCTATGTAGCGTTAGGGCACCTGGTGTCAGGTGCCCTTGGGTGGCAAAAGCCAATCTAAGCGTGTCAAGTAGTGCTCGTGGCTTCATTAAAAAAATCTAATTTGCAGGATATCAAATTTCAAATAATAAAATGTATGTAGCTCATTTTAGAATACTACTACCATTATCTAGAACAATTTAATGCTCTCAGATAGGCCCACAAATTGCAAACCTTGGTAACTTGGTTAGCACATGGTGGCTTTGACCAACTGGCAAACTCTCAAATCACCATTTACAATTATAGTATTTTAGTGGTGCCAATTATGCATCAAAATCAGTCTCAACATCTTCACTGCGCCATAAATAAGTATACTACTAACACAACAATAAAACATACCGACCTGAATAAGCAAGGCAGGCCTTAGACAACACTGAAATCGGTGAGAGTTGACAAGGGATGTGAAAGTACAACGTCTGAACACTTTGACTTCTGGATACTGAATGGTTTATTCACGGCCTAGGGCACGCTTGACCCACCGGCTAAACTTTCTATGACGTCATCTCATTTGCATATCTCTTTGTCTCAAACTCTGCATCTCGTTAGCATATATTAACCACAGTTCTATATGTCTATTACGCATATATCACATCCCCCCCTCAAAGTATTTCTGAAACATGAAATGTTACAAAATAACAATGAAGAAACATTCCATATACCATATCAACATATATGCGTACTTAACTTGCAAATGTCCGAGTGCACAATGCACTTAAGTCCTCAACAGTCTGGCCGTAATGCCTGACATCACAAACTGTCCATCATGTATCATAAAGTAAACACAAAAGCTGAAACAAACTTAACTCTACATGCACATGTTAACCGTGTAAACATTGAAAGCACACTGACCTCCTATAGATCTAACCTGCTCGCCGGCCTTATCAGGCGACCTGACCTACTTAGATTAGCCGCACTGTTTACATTCGGCGTTGACGCTGACCCAGATTGCGCCTCCCCGACTAATTCGGGCCGCCCCTCCACAGGCGCCCTGATAATTTGCACACGGTTACGATATAACATGTTACCTGACTCGTTCAAAATTTGATATTCTCTCCCAGAAACACCAGTCCGTCCCAAAATAACCCCTTTTTTCCATTCCCCAGCATTATTTTTGTACTTTATCTTATCCCCAACTTTCATAGGCTTGTGCGCCTTACCGCACTTCCGGTCATGAAACGCTTTCTGACTACGCTGCCGCTTGGCTGTCTGGCTTCTCTTAGGGTTTTGCATTTCAGGAACCAAAATGTCCTCTGCCATAGGCAACCTGCCTCTCAACCTCCTGCTCATGAGCAACTGCGCTGGAGATGCGTTCAGGACAGGCAACGGAGTATTACGATAATTCAGCAATGCCAACTGAAGATCAGCCCCAGTTTTTTCACACTTCTTTAACATGTCCTTTACGGTCTGGACAAACCGTTCTACCTGGCCATTGCTACGAGGATACTGCGGACTGGAATACACGGCCTTGAACCCATAATGCAGTGCAAACTCCTTATATTCATGGCTCTTAAACTGTGGCCCATTGTCCGACATTACCTGACCAGGAATACCGTGCCTTGCAAAATTATCCTTTAACGCTTCAATAACAGTGACAGACGACGTATCGCCCAACAATGTTACCTCTGGAAACTTGGTGTAATAATCTACAGTTATCAGGTAATTCTTATGATTTAACTCAAATAAATCGGCACCAACCTTATCATACGGTTGACAGGCGATCGGGTGACTTATCAATGGCTCGTTATGCAAATTCTTTCGGTTGTTTTGGCAAGTGTCACAACGACTGACCTTATCCTCAATTTGTTTGTTCATACTTGGCGAAAACATACAGTCCCGTGTCAACTGCTTGGATTTTGTCACCCCCAAATGCGTCTCATGCAACGTCTCTATCATTTCACCATGAAGAGCTGGAGGAACCACCACCCGATTGCCGTTCATTACAAGATTATTTTCAACTGTTAACTCGTGTTTGTACGGAATGTACTGTCTTAGAGACGGTGGTGTCTGAATGCGTGTAGTGTCCCACCCATCTTCAATGTGTGAGATCAACATAGACATAGATACATCTTTTCCATACTCAGTTACAATCTTACTCAACAAACTTGACGACTGCATGTCCACTGCAGCAACGCAGAACGTGTCATCGAACAGGCTATCATGACCTACTTTGGCGCTATGCGCCCTGGACAACGTGTCCGCAAAAAACATCAAAGAGCCCTTCACATGACATAACTGAATATTGTAATTCTGCAATCGCATTCGCATTCTCTGCATTTTAGCCGAAAGTTTATGTATTGGTTTCTGCATTATCGCCACCAATGGCTTGTGGTCCGTCTGAATTTGAACTTCTTTGCCAAAGATATACTCATGAAACCTCTGGCATCCGAAACATATGGCGAGCATTTCTTTTTCTATAGTGGCATAACCACACTGCACTGCGTTAAGCGCACGAGATACAAGTGCGATCGGTTTACCATCTTGCATTAACACGGCTCCTAAACCTGACTGACAAGCATCCACTTGAACCACAATAGGTTTCTTAACATTGTAATATGACAACACAGGAGCAGTTCTTAACTTCTCCTTCAACTTATCAAACGCACCCTGCTGTTCGACTTGCCAGTGCCAGGCCACGTCCTTAGCTAGGAGCATGCGTAGTGGTTTGGCTATCTCGGACATGTTGGGTATGAACTTGTGCACATATCCAACCATGCCCAGGAACCTTTGGACGCCTTGTTTGTCACGCGGCTCTGGCATGTCAACTATTGCTTTTATTCTGTCTGGATCAGGCTTCACACCCTGCTGGGTAAGTTGATGACCTACATAGTTTACTGTAGTCTTACATAACAATGATTTAGCGTCATTTAACTTTAGATTAACCGACCTAGCTCGGTCCAACACAGCTCGGAGCAGCTCGTTGTGCTCTTCAACCGTTGACCCATATACCAAAATGTCGTCCGTGACTATTCCGATACCGGGTATACCGCCTATGACACGGTGCATTTCCTGAATAAAAATGTCACCGGCTGTTTTGATGCCAAAAGGCAAGCGGGTAAACGTGCACAAACGTGAACTTTCATCATCTAGTTCTATCTGCCAATACCCTGTCTTTGCATCCAAAACTGAAAAATACTTTGCATCGGCCGTTTTGGCAACAATTTCATCAATAGTTTTGGTAGGAAAAGGCCCTCTCTTTATCGCTTTGTTCAACTTAGTCGGATCCAGACAAATCCTAATCTTGTTTTTTTTTTTTACGATCGTAATAGAATTAACCCACTCGGTAGGTTCATCCTGTTCCACTATGACACCTAACTCAACCATACGATCAAGCTCACTACGTACTTTACTCTGAATGGCAAACGGGATCCGTCTAGGCGGATCAATCACAGGTTGAACAGACTTATCGACATGAATGACAGCCTTTGCTTTGATCAACCCAAAACCCTGAAACACATCTTTGTATTCGCTTACCAGCTTCTCCGCCCCAGTGCTGGAACTGTTCATCGGTGTGGAAATGTTCGTCGGTTTGGCAATGTTCGTCGACTTGGATATGTTCACCGGTACAGAGCTGTGCACCTCATCCACCCGCGCCAGCAGGTTCAACGTCACACAAGCCTGCTTGCCCAAGATAGGCTGGCAATCCGGCACCACCTGGAACCTAAGCACTCGGTCGTTGACGTCCAGCAGTGCCTCTCCATCAGGTGTGATCCGGTGACCGGAGAACGTCACCAACGAACATCTGGTGTTCGTCAGTCGCCCCGGAGCGACTCTGTCGAACACGAACCTCGGCAGCACGTTTGCCTCCGAACCGGTGTCAAGCTTAAACTTGACAGGACAACCGTTCACCCGAACGATTGCATGCCACAGCTCGGCATCCCGACCAGCACTGCAGTCGACGGCCCCCACAAACAGATCCATTGCCAGCACATTGACTTCCGCCGGATCCAGGTCTTGCTCAGCATTGTGAGGGTCGGGCGCTTCGATGTTAAGTTTGTTGACTCTCCCCAGCCTGCTCCTACAGACCTTACCGAAGTGCCCGATCTTCTTACAGGCTATGCAAGCCTTTCCTTTCGCTGGGCAGACTCCCCGGCGGTGTTCATAGCCACAGTTCTGGCAGCAGATCTTGAACTCTCCTGCACTGGCGCCGCCGGCATTCCAAGATGGCGATTTCCAAGATGGTGTCGCCGATGACCGAACCGCCGGTGCACCGGTACGCGCATTAGCATAGTTCCGAATGAAATCAATCCCCTTACTTTCAACCTCTGATTTGGTGTCCTCCAACAGATCTGAACTGAACTCACTCATTTCACACATACTTATGTATTTTACCAATGTTAACTCAGTAGTTTGAAGCAATTTGTTCCGTAAGTTCACATTTTTTACGCCAGCCACAATTCGATTGCGCAACAGCGACTCCTCCACCGTACCACACTCACAATCTTTCACTTTATCTCTTAACGCTGTGATGTACGTAGCCATGTTCTCTGACGCTTGATTATGTGAATTAAACTTGTAACGTGTGATAATGATACTGCACTTCCCGACACAGTAAACTCGAAATGCTTCAGTTAACGGTATGATCTTGTCTTGATCAGCGAGAGCAAAATTCATATTGGCAAATACCTTTTGCGCCTCCTCGCCAGCGACATGAAGAAAGATGCAGCATTGCACTCGTTCTGTCTTCAATATGACACCTGCCGCAGTGGCGTATATATCATATGCTCTGATCCATGTTTTCCAGTTCGATCTTGCGTTGTTGCTGAGGACAAGCTGACCAGGCGGCCGCAAACCCAGCAAAGTATTAGCGGGTGGCATTCTTCCTCATCTGACACCATGTGAAAGTACAACGTCTGAACACTTTGACTTCTGGATACTGAATGGTTTATTCACGGCCTAGGGCACGCTTGACCCGCCGGCTAAACTTTCCATGATGTCATCTCATTTGCATATCTCTTTGTCTCAAACTCTGCATCTCGTTAGCATATATTAACCACAGTTCTATACGTCTATTACGCATATATCACAAGGGATAAAACCCTAAACTGGAAAGTAGACAGGTCCCCTAGCCTAACATGACTGTGCTGTAGGCTACACACCTTAAGGTGATGTCTTTGCCACTTCCTTCACGGATTGTGGTTGCAGTAAACATTCAATTTGAGGACCACAATGGAAATAGGTTTTGCAAAACATCAGTGTCTGAAAATATTGTTGGTGTAATATATAAATATGTATGTATGCATATAAACACTATTTCCTATGTGAAATTAAAAATCTATTGCATTAAAGTCACCGGTTATACCTCACACAGATGCAAACGAATCCAGCATCAAAAGCTCTCCAAACATACCTTTGCTTAGTTTGTTCAGTTCATGCCACTGAACATGTGGGAGGAGAGTTGAGGTCTGTGATGTATGAATGACATCATAGGTGGGATTCCCTCATCACATGACCTAGAGGGGTTCCTGACACACAGGGGAAGCCATGGCAGCCACAGAAAGCTCTCAATTCAACTTTTAAAGTCTATTAATCTACATGATGTAATCAATTATTCCCACAAAAAGTAGCTGGTTATGATAAATAAACATTTGAACTTCATATTTATCATTTTAGATTGCAATTTCTAACATTTCTTTCCCTATATGGTTGTCTAAAAGTGTCAGTGCTGCTGGACTAAATAAAACACAACAGAAGCAACCAATTTCAGCATTCTCCCCCCACATATGTAGTTGCATAAACTGAAAACTGGCAAATGTATGGTTGGAGAGCATTTGTCGGAGTATGGGTAGTGTCTAAGCGACCTATATCTGGTCCCTTTAAAATGTTGTCATCATGAACACCAGGGGGAAGCACATACCACTCAAAAGCTTCTCCAAAGTAAATGCTGTTGGAACACTAAATATATAAATATATGTATATACAGTGACAAATATGTGCACCTTTTTTTCTATGGAGTATTTGACACCTTTTGATTGTTGATCAGGGATACAGGTAACCCTAATATGTTTAACAGTGCTGATGGGTGGCTTAATTACTATGTGATTGTGATACTGAACATAATTCATGGTTCTATTTTGTTATAATATATATCATCACATCATGGATAGGCCTACTAATGAAAATATATTTAGCCTAGATGTGACAGTGATGTTGAAAAGAATTCAAGGTTTTATTTTGTTGTAAAATATGCCATCACATCACATCATGGATAGGCCTACAAATGAATATCAATGAATAAGATATTCTAGTGATTTCTAGATGTACCAGTAGGCCTACTATAGCTAGTTGGGCGAGCTACATAGTTTGTGTGGTGGCACTCATAGAAATGAAATAAAAGTAGCCTACTTTATTTTCTTTTATTAACTAACTATGCATCAGATTGTTTACTAGAAATAGTAACATGATATATTGTGGGATATTTAAGGTTGTAAAAGTAGGCCTACTCTATTCATAATCATCAGACAGCAAATAAATATAATTGGGAGATGTGGCTTGGTCTGGGGCTTTCCTATATGGTAGCTAAGAATCATTATTTGCAAAGGTAAGAAGGAAGCAGAAAATTCAAGAATGTACTAAGCTTTCATGTTAACAAAAATATATTAATGCACTTGATTAAAGAGGGAACATAATTCAAAACCAGACACAGGGAATTCAATTTTTTGGGCCAATGAATTTATTAATCAGGCTTAATAAATTTCACAGTAGACATTGATATCTCTATCACTAACTAACAAGCTTAGTCATTCAGTACAGATGACCTATTAGCTTGATTATTCTATTCTATCTTCTATGATAATATAATCCAGAAGAGTTGATTAAGCCTGACTATTCATATTACTTATTTGCAGGTTATGGTGAATAGATATGTAATCTAAGCAAATATATTGATTAATTAGTTAGTCATTTAAATATTTTCTTTAAATTGAAGACAGGTGACAGCAGCTATGGTCAGATCATGGTCATACACTCGAAGCACACCAGGCACACGATAATCAGACTAATTCATACTATCAGACATAACATGATATGGACCATCTAACTCTCAGTCAAATTGGGACAGGAGAGTAGATGGTCCTTAACTAACAAGTTGTTTATTTACATAATTAAATATACTATTTGATTTCCAGTGTCCTAATAATCTTATGCAGTCCAGAGACACTCCTATTCGAGCATATTCTTGAGCAGCTCCACATCGTAAACTGTGTGATGTACCCATCAGCCACCCGGGTAACTTAGCTCCCTTCAGTATCAATCGAAAGCATTTGATGAACGTTTGAATAAATTAGATTGTCTTAACAAACATGTATAGCCAATCAATAATGCCACAATAAATACAAGTCCATAATTTCCCATTTGTCTACATTTTAATATTATAAGTTTTACATGTTTTATTTTCAATGGATACGCTCTGTTTACAATATTATACTTTAGCTTAAACACACCTTTTTTAAGTACTGAGAATGCATAGCTATCAAATGCTTCCCACTTGCCCCCTACTAACTTCACCCAAGATTTTGCCCCACACAGATAGTGTCCTCAATCTATCATTCAAGTATGAAGTGTATAACATTACCGTTTTAAATTTAGGGTTTTGTGGGTTATCCTTATGATTCTTGCAAAATTTTAAGTATTCCTCAAAATGTACCTTTTTATTCCACCGCGTTCCTTGTGATAATCCTGCTTTGAAAAATATGCTCAGCTTTCTAACTATAGCATACTCATAAGCTGTGAGGGAATAAAGCCAATAAAATAAATTAGAGTGAGCAGGTAATTATAGGGACATGTCAAATATGTTGGTGTCCTGAACAGCATTGACTTTTGTTAAATGAAGTTCACCACATAGCCGATTTGCTACTAATTTAGCATCTTTGTCGAAAAACATTCTACTCAGAGCATCTGCCAATACTAGTTCTTTCCCTGCTTTATGTATAACTTGTACCTCGCAGCATCTGTAGGCAGAAAACCTCCAGATCTCTGGCACAAGCACATAACACAGGGTCTTTACCAGCACCAGTTGATAACACTTTTTGTGATGCTTCATTATCAGTATTAATGATAATTCAGGGCACGAGACGGAACTACCTAGTATGGAATATTTATCAAGAGCAATGGTAGTCAATAGAATGTAAGATGAACAACAGGGTAAGAAGGCAATGTAATATGTAAGTGTGCAAAAAGTCTCTTGGTGACCTGGTGCTGCGGTTTCCCAGGGACACCAGTTTGCCAAAGACACATCGCTTCTGAGAATGCGTCAAAATCGAACAGCATCGTCACTAACCTTATAAATTTAATATAATGTTTTTGGTAAACATGTTTTCTATATGTGTACCAAGCGATTTGTTTCTAGGTGGTGTCGTTTTAGAGATATTTAACTTTTCCTGTATTTTCTGTATGAAGATTGCTCACGGCCATTGATAATGCCTTGAGTTGGACGGTACGTGCAGTGAAAAACATTAGTTTTATTCAAAATTAATAGAAATCAAGAACCCCAACCTTATCAATTTAATATAATCTTAATGGTAAAGATGTTTTCTCTATGTGTACGAAGTGATTTGTTTCTAGGTGGTGTAATTTTAGAGATATTTGATTTTTTCTGTATGAAGATTTGCTCACAGCCATTGACAATGCATTTGAATGGAAGTGTCCTTGGCAAACTGGTGTCCCTCGGAATCCGCAACACCGGGCCTCAACCCTCTAATCGTTAAAAGTAGGGTCGGGTGGGCCGGTCAAAAATACGTGTTGATGGTCTGGAGTCTGGTGTGGAAATGGGGATGGGGAGCACGGGCGGTGGAAATGACGTCAGAGGGGTCACCGGGTACAAGTGGCCGCTCGGCGCGCGCAGCGGTGTCGCCGCCTGGAGTTAAGGGAGGGCACTAGGGCAGACGTGCGGCGGGGGTAGGGGTGCGTGGATGTAGGGAGAGTTCTGTTCCGGCTCGGTCCCGAATTACCCATATTGCGCAGCAATATGCACAATTCAGGACACAAGACGGAGTATGGAATATATATTAAGAGCAATGGTAGTCAATACAGTGTAAGATGAACAACAGGGTAAGAGTGCAAAAAGTCTCTTGGTGACCCGGGCCTCAACCACATAAGGTGGAGAGTGCCCGGGTCGCAACGGTGAATGCCTGTGGCGGGACGTATCTGTGTACGGCAGACGACCGCAAGTGTCTGAGGTCCTTGACGTCGTCCAGGGTGTATCGTTGTGGTCCAGGGCAGCTGAGGTGTTGGAGGCCGGCGCGTAATGCGGTCGTGAGTGTGTGTACGGTCAATGGACCGTCATCCGGGGTCAGGAAGGCGGGCCCCATAGGGTTGGTGCGGGTCGCCTTGGCGTATCGTCACCAGGCTCGGACTGGGCAGCAGTCGGAGGATGGGATCCATGGGACCCGTATCGTGTAGGTGTCAGATGGGATCTGGATGTCTTGGTCGATCGGATTGTGATCGTTAAGTGTGTCCTTGAGTGGATGACGTCCGCGCCTCGGAGGGTATGGCCCGGTTCATCAGGGCGTCCGGTGACCCGGAGGTTGCCCTGCCGCAGGAGGGTGAAGAATCCTAGCAATAGCGCGGAGGTGAGGACCTTAGCGCGGGGGCCGGCAGACCCGAAATAGCATACCACGTCCGTGAGCTGCTGTGTCATTAGTGCTGGGGCCTTCCGGGGGAGGTGGGTCGAGGTCCGCCGGACCCCGCGCTTGATGATCGACACGAGGTACGTGTCGAAGCTGCGCGTCCGCCCGTCCCATAAGGTGACCCAGGTCCGCGCCGCACTGATGTAGTTCATCACCCCACCCGGGGACCTGAGCGAGGCGGACAGGTGGGCGATGTATGCCGCGCATCGATCTGCGAGGGGCTCACCAGGTTGTTCCCCGTCACCCGGGCGTGTTCCCGATATGTCTGTGCCTGTGATTGTTTGTTGCGCCATGTGCCAGGGGCAAGGCCGGCCCTGAAAAGTTTGACGACATCCTGGTGGTCTTATAGTGTGCCTGGGGAGAGAGAGGCAAATTAACGATCTCCCCAGGCTACACAGTGTCAGAAACGATGGAGGATTCATGGCGTACCCGGATGCGGGCGAGGTCCATGTCCTCGACAAAGCGGTCAGCCCTTCGCCGTGCGTCGTCGTCGAAGGGTGTTGTATACCTATTCCATTATGTACTATCATGAATCCATACTTTGATGTACACTGGCAGGCATGGGCACCAGGAGGTACAAGATGGCTGAAGAATAAACACTACACAGTCTCCCTCACAATCCAACATAACTCAACTTAACATGGTGACAGCTGGGTGGAACCTGCCCTTGCAATGAGCTCTGTCAACAGGAAGTCAACAACAACAACAATGGTATGGTGTTGATCTGTCAATGGACAACTGTGAGCTCTGGAATGAGAGTATTGTTGAGATGTGTGAGTGATAATAGGGAACCATGCTGCCTGCTGTGCACTCTGAACTCTGGATGCAAGGTTCACCTCTGCCAGAATTAATGGGCATTGACAACTTTGGCTGTAACTAAGTCAAAAATGGTCCGATTTGGATGCTGTCAAGTGCATTCTGTGCAGGACAGAGCCCATTAATATGTGTGCTTTGTCTGATGAAGATGGAAAGTGAAGAAATGCCATGCAGAATTTGAAATTGGTTCAGTAAGTAAGGCCTACCACAGATCTCGATCTACTGCAAGTGTATAAACATGCTGTCTTCCCTCTTTGGAATGGAAGTGTAGTGTCCTGACAATATTGCCAATTTTCTGACTACCACCAACTTCTTATCATTGTGCATAGTTGTGTTAATCCTTGTGTGCTAAGTCCTAGACACCAAACATGGCTACTAATTTGGGAGTTCCGTTACCACAACTGAACTGGGACCTCAGGGATCAAATTTATGCATTCAGTGAATGGAAGAGCTTCCTTAACAGCTACTTTGTGATCAGTGATGTAGAAAATGAAAAGAAATGGCACTACATCTTGCTGTCAGCTGGTACCAAAGGTCATGAACTCTGGAATTCATGGGGTCTGAGTGATGAAACAAAGAGAGACCCAGCCAAGGTATTTGAACAGTTTGAAAAACATTTGGTGGGAACCCTTAACAAATGGGTTATGCGACTTGAACTGGCTAGTTTGGTCCAAAAAGAAGGTGAAGCTGTTGATGATTTTATTTGCCGTCTCAAAGCTAAGGCGAATATGTGCACTTTCTCAAATGAGGAGATGAAAAATGAGCAGATAACGTTTCAGTTGATCAAAGGTATTTTCTGGCCTGAAGCACGGAAGAAGTTGATTGAGAAGGGAAACACACTGAAACTAGAGGATGCAATTAAATGTGCTGAGTGTTACCAGGCAACACTTCAAAATACTAACAGTTTTGCTGGTACCACTAGTGCCTCAATCAACACATTCGAGTACCACAACACTTGTCGTTTCTGTGGAACATCGCATCCGCCGAGGAAATGCCCAGCATATGGCAAGAAGTGTAATAATTGCCAAAAGATGAACCATTTTGGTAAAGTGTGCCGTCAGAAATGCGATCAGAGCACCAGAGCTGGGAAGAAGGACTCTGGTGGTGCCAAGACCAAGCATCGACAATCCCATTCCAAGAGCAGACATAGGGATAATCATAGGACTGTACATGACTTTGACTGTAATAGAAGTCCCCCAAATGATGACGCTCTTGACTGTGGGGAGGTGACAGTCCAAGTATGTGACTTTGATGCAACGGACCGACAGTCAATCTTTGCTAAATTAAATGTAAAGCCTCCTGATGTAAAGTGCAAAGTGACTCTCAAGGTCAAAGCAGACACAGGTGCCAATGGTAACATCCTACCATTGCGATGCCTACGGCAGATGTATCCGAATGAAAGACATCCTCAGTGTATGTTACAGCGTAGCTCTGTCAAACTTACTGCTGTAAATGGCACAGACATTGAACAATTAGGTACAATGGTTATGCAGATCCAATTTGAAGACTCCAAATGGATCACTGCCAGATTCTATGTGTGTGACACTAAGGGGCCAGCCATTTTGTCGTGTGGGGCCTCTGAAAGGTTAAAACTTATAAGCGTTTCACAGAGCAAAAATATCAGTGTTGTTCATGAAAATAAATTGCAGCCCCACACCACTGTCCCTAGCAGTAGACCAAACAAACATGAGGTCAAGCCCGAGATTTCTGACAGGAGTGCCCTGCGACAAGCTTATCCTGAGTGTTTTGAAGGCATTGGTCGAATGCCCAAACCATACCATATTGAGTTAAAAGATGATGCTACCCCCAGTTATTTCTGCTCCACGTAAATATCCCATTCAGCTGAGACAGGAAATTTGTGACAAAATTGAAGAAATGGTGAAACTTGGTGTTGTAGAAAAATGTTCTGATGAAACTGCTTGCGATTGGGTCAGCTCCTTAGCATTTTCCCGTAAAGCATCTGGTGAGCTTAGGGTGTGTTTAGATCCTAAAAATCTCAACCAAGCAATTAGGCGTACACATCATAAGACACCTACACTAGAGGAAATCAGTCACAACTTCTCTGGCTCAACTGTGTTTTCTAAACTTGATGCTAAGCATGGGTATTGGAGCATTGTTTTAGATGATGAAAGCAGCATGTTATGCACATTCAACAGCCCTGCTGGTAAATACAACAAA
This sequence comes from Branchipolynoe longqiensis, assembly GCA_030323885.1. Taxonomy (NCBI): domain Eukaryota; kingdom Metazoa; phylum Annelida; class Polychaeta; order Phyllodocida; family Polynoidae; genus Branchipolynoe; species Branchipolynoe longqiensis. The sequence continues at coordinate 135,672,154 of CM059186.1, forward strand.
GGGGGCCCTGCTGAGGGCGTCAGCGAAAGTGATATCGGCCCCGGGCTTGTGGACGACCTGCACCTCACCCGGGGTGAGGACGACCTGTGAGGCCTGGTTGTCGGTATTTATGACAACTGCGTAGTCCTGGGCGTTGGGGGGGTGAGGGCGTGAAGCGTGACAACGAGGTTTATGTCCTCCAGCTGGTTGATGTTATGTGTGTCGTCCAGGAAGTCCGGCTGGTATTCTTCCTTTATGTAGCCCGATGGTGAGTATGCCCCGGCGGCGCGGAGTGATGAATCGCCTTCTATCACCCAATCATGCTTGGGCGGGGGACGGAGTAGGACGACCCCGTTTGAGGCATGCACGTATTTCATGAACCATGCGATGTCCTTGGTCATCTCATCGGTTATTACATGCTTGCCGGTGTAGGGGGCGTTCCTTAGTGCTTCAAGGATGCGATTCATGAATCGTCTGGCTGGGCGCACGCATTTGGCGACGTGTTGGAGTCTGCCGATGAGGCACTGTAGGTCTTTCCTTGACGCGCGGGCACCGGGGCGCCACTTTGCACACTCCTCAACTACCTCGGTGAGTTTGCAAGTCGGTATACGGACAGTCATGTCAATGGTGTCCACGGCGAACCCGAGCCATTCAAGGTTCTGCGTTGGTGGGACACACTTGTGGGAAGAGAGTTGTAAGCCGAGGTCAGCGGCGAGTTGTATGGCATCGAGGTACGTGGCGACGGCTTGTTGCTCGGTTTTCGCTGCACCGACGAAGTCGTCCAGATAGCATAGAGTGATTGATTGATTGATTGGTGGTTGCTTTACGCCGTGTCGGCAGCATAGGCCATATTCACGGCGAGAAATGTTTGTTTTTTGTTCAAACCATCGCTTTTACATGTAAAAGCAGACAATCAATTATGTGCCAATAGACAGTCATTAAATTAGAAAGCTCACAATCATATATTTGTGGTCAAGGGAAACAAATTCCCATAGAAAAGGAAAAGTTTTATTAATAATTGATAGAATCTATTTAGTAAACTATATGAGGTGGTACAGTCCAGCTGCCCTCAAAAAGGCTAAAATATGTTCCTGTTTTAGCTTAGTAAAAAGGTCATGCATACTGTCTGCAGTGTAGAACTGTTGGCACAGGGCAAAAAAATCAACGCAACTTAGTCAAATGTGTTTGAGTGTCAGCGGGGACTGACACCCAATACATTCATTTGAAACTGTTCAGAACTGACCATCGATGGATCCCAGTTATGCTTGGTTGTAGCTGTCTCTATGACATTCATGTTAGCACCGCTGTAATATAAAACAAAGTCGTCCACGAAAAGACTACAGGAGACCCCCCCCCCCCACACTTTACAGCAGCAGCAATACCATTGATCTTGACCCCGAAAAGGGTCACGGCCAGTATGCTGCCTTGAGGTACTCCTAGTTCCTGTGAGTGTAGGCTGGAATAGGTAGTCTTGACAAGGATGCGGAAATGCCTGAAGGCTAGAAAGTTCCTGATGAAAATTAGCAGGTGGCCATGAAGGCCAATCGCATGAAGATCCTCCATGATGCCATGCTGCCACGTTGTATCATAGGCTTTTTTGAGGTCGAAAAAATATAGCCACAACGTGCTCCTTCTTAAGGAAAGCATCTCTTATGAAGGTCTCCATGCGCACCAAATGGTCGAGGGTGCTGCGGCCCCGTCTGAAGCCACATTGAAGGTTGGACAGGTGGTGTCCTGACTACAGTAGCCAGACGAGGCGGTTGTTTACCATGCGCTCCATGGTTTTACAGATGCAGCTTGTGAGGGCTATGGGACGATAGTTGTTGGCTTCACTCTGGTCTTTACCAGGTTTGGGAATCGGTATTACTGTCGCTTCCCACCAAGAGGCAGGGACGACACCCGACTCCCAGATGTTGTTGAAAAGTTGAAGCAACAGTCTCAGTGCGTGTTGAGGGAGATGTTTAAAAAATTGATAATGAATTCCATCAGGTCCAACTGCTGTGTCATGCGAGCTTTCCAAAGAACACCTCAACTCACCCATACTGAATTGGGAGTTGTAGTGCTCCTCGCCATTGGAGGAAAAGTCCAAGAGCTTTCGCTCTTGGCATTCCTTGACGGTCTGAAAGCCTGGGAGGCAGTTTGCCAAAGACGAGTTTCCAGCAAAGGTGCGAGCCAATTCTTCACTTATTTCGGCGAGTGATGTGAGAATGGTGCCGTTGTGTTTCAAGTGCTGTACTACAGAAGAATCACCTCCCCTTCCTTTGATTCTCCTGATCATTGTCCACACTTTGCCCAACGGCGTGTGCATGGTGATGCTAGAAACAAATTGTCTTCAACACTGCCTCCGCGCTTCTTTGATTGTTCTGCGACCACAAGCGCGCAGAATTCTAAAGAGCGCCAGATTTTCAGCAGTCGGTCTCCTGTAGAATTTACGCTGAGCTTTCTTTCGTTCCTTAATAGCCCTCCTACAGCCGTCATCTAACCATGGAGGCGTCAAACGCTTGGGAGTTGCCGAGGTCTTCGGAACAGTTTTCTCTGTGATCCATTTCAGCATCTCAGTGAAGGCATCGATGTCACTGATGTCTGGAGTGAACTCCTCGTGACATAGGTTCTGGAAGGTGGGCCAGTCGGCTTTACGAAGCCGTCAGCTCCTCTCTCGCTCTACGGGAGATGCCCCGACCCCCGCAATTAAGAATAATTGGGAAGTGGTCGCTCCCGCAGAGGTCGTCCCAGACCCTCCACGAAAAGTCCAGCACCAGTTCTGGTTCTACAATGCTGAGATCGATGGCAGAGTATGTTCCGTAGCCGGCATGCATTATGTCTATCATTATTGTTCTGCAAATTAACTAACCAACTGTTATTTAAAGTTCTATCATCACTGTTATAGTTTACATTAGCTAACTGCAAATCAATTACATTTAACGGTTCAACATAAACATTACTATCTAGTAACATAACTGGACAATCACTTGCCAACACTGAATACTGATGATTTCCATCCTTCTGGAAACCCTCATTTGATTTAATCGGTAGTAACCTGTTAACATTAGCCACAAATTTTGAACAATTAACTGGACAAGAGTTTGCCATGTATGAGCACTGAGTAGCACTATGCAGCATGCGGCCATTGGATGGACTGTGCACTGAGTTGATGGCTGGATCAACAAGTGTTAATGATGCGGAAGTTGGAGTCAACCTCATTTGATGTTTTTTGCAGACACATTGTCCAGAGCACATAGTGCCAATGTAGGTCATGGTAGCCTATTCGATGACACGTTCTGCGTTGCCGCAGTGGACATGCAATCGTCAAGTTTGTTGAGTAAAATTATCAGAGAATATGAAAGAGATATGTCTATGTCCATGTTAATCACACACATTGAGGATGGGTGGGATACTACATGCATACAGACACCGCTGTGTCTTAGACAGTACATCCCACACAAAGACGAGTTAACGGTAGAAAACAATCTGGTCATGAAAGGCAATCGGGTGCTGGTTCCTCCGGGTCTCCGTGGTGAAATGATTGAGGCGTTACACGAAACACATTTAGGTGTGACAAAATCCAAGCAGCTGGCGCGAGCCTGCATGTTTTGGCCTAACATAAACAAACAAATTGAGGAAAAAGTCAGTCAGTGTGACACTTGCCAAAACAACTGCAAAAGTTTGCATAATGAGCCATTGATAAATCACCCGATAGCCTGTCAGCCGTATGAAAAATTAGGAGCAGACTTGTTTGAGTTAGACCATAAAAATTACCTGATAACTGTGGATTATTACACGAAGTATCCAGAGGTAATGCTGTTGCGTGATACGTCATATGTCAGTCATTGAGGTGATGAAGGATAATTTTGCGAGGCACGGTATTCCTAGTCAGGTCATTTCGGACAACGGTCCGCAATTTAAGAGTCATGAGTACAGGGAGTTTGCACAACACTATGGTTTTGAAGCCGTGTATTCCAATCCACAGTATCCACGAAGCAATGGCCAGGTGGAAAGGTTTGTGCAAACGGTAAAAGACATGTTGAAGAAGTGCGAGAAAACAAATACAGACTTTCAGTTAGCATTGTTGAACTATCGGAACACTCCATTGCCCGTCTTGAACGCATCTCCGGCTCAGCTGCTCATGAGCAGAAGGCTGAGAGGAAGGTTGCCGATGGCGGAATAAATTATGATACCCGAGACACAAAATCCGAAGAAAGTGCAGACAGCGAAAAGACAACAAAGTCAGAAAGTGTTTCATGACAAAAAATGCAGTAAGCCGCACAAGCCTATGAAAGTTGGGGATAAAATAATGTAGTGGTCTGCACTGACCTCTCAGGCAAGTAACCACATAGACAGGTAGGCGTGGGGAGTGTATTGATATCAGGGAGCCTAGATGGTGTAATGGTTAGCACACTGGCCCGGAATGCAAAGAGATGTGGGTTCGAGTCCCGCTCTAGGCGCAGTATTTCCCATTTTCATCACCCCCTCGACACTGGTGCCATGACCAGGATCCTGTACAAGCTTTGCGCTGTATGGTTGTTGAACCTACCCTGTGTATGTATGTGTTAGTGCATTGCCTGTATGTATGTAATTGTAAGCATTACAAGACTTACAATTCCAGGGGGACGAGTGTAGTGGTCTGCACTGACCTCTCAGGCAAGTAACCACATAGACAGGTAGGCGTGGGGAGTGTATTGATATCAGGGAGCCTAGGTGGTGTAATGGTTAGCACACTGGCCCGGAATGCAAAGAGATGTGGGTTCGAGTCCTGCTCTAGGTGCAGTATTTCCCATTTTCATCACCCCCACGACACTGGTTGCCGTGATCAGGATCCTGTACAAGCTTTGCGCTGTATGGTTGTTGAACCTACCCTGTGTATGTATGTGTTAGTGCATTGCCTGTATGTATGTAATTGTAAGCATTACAAGACTTACAATTCCAGGGGGACGAGTGTAGTGGTCTGCACTGACCTCTCAGGCAAGTAACCACATAGACAGGTAGGCGTGGGGAGTGTATTGATATCAGGGAGCCTAGATGGTGTAATGGTTAGCACACTGGCCCGGAATGCAAAGAGATGTGGGTTCGAGTCCCGCTCTAGGCGCAGTATTTCCCATTTTCATCACCCCCACGACAATAAAGTACAAAAATCATGCAGGGGAATGGGAAAAAGGGGTCATTTTAGGTCATACGGTATCTCAGGGAGAGAATATCAAATTTTAAACGAGACGGGTAATATATTGTATAGGAATCGGGTTCAGATTATAAGGGCGCCTGAGGGGGGGCAGCTCGAACAGTCGGGCAGACGCAAAGTAGGTCAGCGTCATTGCCGAATGTTAACAGTGCGGCTAATCTAAGTAGGTCAGGTCGGGTGATTAGGCCAGCGAGCAGGTTAGACCTGTAGTGAGTCAGTCACGCTGGGTGTATACACACAAACACATGTGCATGATAGGATTAAGTTGTGTTTCAGCTGTATTTGGTGTGTGTGTTGTAATTAGTGGACAATATATGATATGGAGGCTAAGCTGCCGGACAATCAGAGGAGTTCAGTGCCATAGTGCGCTCAGACATTTGCTAGAACCTGTGGTTTAAGCTAAGTATGCATATATGTTGGTTGTTGTATGGTTATTTTAAAACATTGCATGTTTCAGAAATACTTAAAGGGGGGGATGTGATATATGCGTAATAGATGTCCAGACATGTGGGTAATATATGCTAATGAGATGCATGATGTTCTAGACAGTGAGTGAGACAAAGGAGTATGTAAATGAGATGACGTCATGGAAAGTTTAGCCAGCGGTTCAGTGAGCCCTGGATGGGAATAAACCATTCAGTATCCAGGGGCCATATGCAGGAGTCAGTGTTAGCGGGGTTTGGTGTTAGAGCCTGTTACCGTTTAGCTATCACCGAAGTCGGGACCTGTGTCAAGTCGTATGCAGGAGCACGTAACACTTTCATTATAGCTAAACGTGAATTTATTTATAGATTTGGAAATCCCTCTGCATTTGTAGCCATATATTAGGCTCAAATCTATTGAATGCGATCATATTTAACAGAATTACATACGCAATAAGTGAAATTTTATCAATTTAACCATAAAGTCGAAGCGTTATTAAGGCTACCGCCGCATTGGCGGCGATATTAATAGTTATATTTTCAAATCGACGAACGTACAGTAAACAAACCGCCGCCGCCGCCAGTATGGAAAGCGACGTCGATGCGGCGGCGGCGATTTGTTTACTTTACATTCGTCGATTCGAAAATATAACTATTAATATCGCCGCCAATGCGTCGGTAGCCTTAATAATGCTTCGAATTTAGGGTTAAATTGATCAAATTTCACTTATTGCGTATGTAATTCTGTTAAATATGACAGCATTGAATAGATTTGGGCATAATGAACTCGCTAAACCTCCTATGTATCAGGGGTAAGGTAACACCGGTTAAGGTTTTGGTGTTAGGCCTATCACCGCTTCGTGCATACCATTTTTTGCTGCTAAACGGGTAATTCCCGCTTACCACCGTTTTGGCTCGCTACCACCGATTACCAACGACTCCTGTATATGGCCCCAGAAGTCAAAGTGTTCAGATGTTGTACTTTCACACTATAGCGATATAGCGATATAGCGAATGGTAGACAGGAAGTGTGAACACTTATTTGTCTCTCATTTTTTATTTTTGTCGGTACATTAGTTGTCCCAAGCAGGGGAAATCCCAGTCACAGACGACTGGTCTTCCCCACTACAGATGGGTCGATAGAAAGCCCAAGCCTACACTTTTACCGACCCAAGGGATTTTTAACCTCCCACACCACATAGACATGGTATGAGAGCAACCGGCCTTTGATGACGCTGTAAGTAATATGCAGCGGTGGAAATCCAAATTGGCAGAGCTGGTGGCACGGGGAATCGAACCGCCGACCCTCAGATTAGGAGTCTGACCTAGAAAAAAGTCAGACACTCTAACCATTCCGCCACAGAGAACACTGCCAGTGTATCCGACTCTGATGGCCCCATCCGGTTTGTTTGTTTGTTGTTGTTTTACGTCCTAGCAACATCTAAGGTCATATCAGGACGGGTACCGACTTGTGACAGCGTGCACTCATGGCGACTTTATAGTGCTGTCCCACTGGGAAACCAGGCCGCCGGCACCATGACCTGGTATCCCACTCAGTCACATTATCCTGACACTGAGCACACCAGTCCTTGCCCTATCCTAATAATGCCGAGCGCCTGGCTAGGAAGCGACAAGTATCAATTTTAAAGTAATTGGTTTGACTCGACTGGGACTCGAACCCACAACCCCACGATCTACCAGCACCGGAGAAGGACGCTCTAACTCATTCGGCCATCCCGTCTGGTCACCCCCCATCCGGTAACTGGTGGAACTGGGAAGATCGTAACACTTGCCTCTCTCTTCCCAGGGCCACCAGATCCAATCAGGGCACGGATCCTCGCCCTGATCGGCGCCGGACTGTCATCAGGCACCTGGAAAAACACCTGGTGTATCTTCCCTCCCCTAGTGCTCATCGGCCTGCTCGCGGCGCTCTGTCACTCGGCGCCTGGACACAAACCCACAAAGTCAGGCTGATCTACAAATTGCCCCTGCCCACCCTCAACTAACAACAATTAACTAAGGTGGGGAGAGCGACAGGCGGGTAGGGTTGAGTGCCCGATTAACCTGGATGATTCAAACTGTTGATTAATTGACCGACTCTGATCCCCACCCCCTCGATTGACCTTGTGACCTGAATTGTCTTTGATTGACATTTTTCTGATTGACCATGAGGTAATTGATTGACCTTGATTGACCTTGTTTCATCCACCTATTATTTGACCTGATGTTTCCCTACTGTTCCCCCCCTTGATTCATCAATAGTTAACCTTAAGCCCATTTGCCCCAGACCTTGATTCTTAATGAGATTACCACATTGCTACTTAATTAATTAAACTAATTGACCCTCTTAGTGGTTAACATAAGGCTTCCTACAAGTATACATTACTTATTGACTCGAATTTACTTCCATTCCTCCTGTTGTACTATTTATTGCTTAATAAAGGCACTTATATACCACTCCAGCCTCATCGTGAATTGTTATTGGCACCAAAAAAAGTGATTGATAATATCAGAAAACTCGGGCACCTCCATGCCTGGCCTTTGAAACAAGCACAGCGGCGACCTCTGTTGAAAGAACAGGGAACGAAGCTACCACCCTCTCACCCCTGCTCCCAGTCTGTGATGTGTGTCATGGTCGTCGTTAAGCCTGGTACACACCTCCCATATACGATTCACGCACTAAAACTGACTGTCTGACGGGACCCGTCACAACCCGACCCATCCCATTTCCCGACTAAGTTTTAGTCTTTAGGTGTGTGACCCCCCCCCCTCCTGTTACAGACCGACCCGTCCCATTTCCCAACTAAAACTGACCGATTGATTTGTCTTATCTTATCAAACCAGGCACACACCTCCCGTTTCGCGACAAAGTTTGAGTTTGAGTCAGTTTCAGTCTTTTGGGGCGTAATCGATTAATCGACTCCGGTCACCCGAGCGACTTTTTGGCGCATGCGCACATCCTGCAGACTCGGGTCGAATAATCGAATAAGCTTCTCCATGCTCGGGTGACAAAAATTGTGGCCCTTTTATTTGTTTTTTTAGTAGCCGATATAATTACAGCAAAATATGATTTAACTATTTTTATGATGGCATAGTTTAGTGATATTTCCATTTCATTAATCTATGTTATTACCAACAAAAAAAATGTTTGACTGGTACTGGTGGCTGTTATCCTGCAGGATGGTACCAGCGCAAATGTGACATCATCACTCCTTGCAAACCCCAGCCAAGAGGTGGGTTACTGGGGTCAGGTTGTTTTGCACACGGCACGTGTATTTGTCTACTCCACTCGCGGTGTTCTATTTGAAATTCTGACGACTCGGTTGACCGGAGTCGCCCAGGTCGTGTTAATCGATTACGGCCTAGGTGTGTGACCCCCTCTCAAACCAGAGCCTTCCGATTCGCGACTTAAAACAGTTTTAGGTTTTATACGGGAGGTGTGTACCGGCCTTTAGATAACAGATTGACCCCGTACTTACATTAGGGGTGAAGGACAATGTAGTCTAGATACGCGTGAAAAAATGCTTTAGTATGGAGCAGGAAGTGGAATTCCTGGTTCCAATATCAAATACCTACTTATATTGACACAGTTGGTGAAAGGGGAGAGAATGCAAAAACACTAGATGGCGGCCTTAGAATCCCGTCAATTTCACTTAAAGTTCATTAAGCTACAGGTTTTATTCTATTTTTCGAGCCAAAAGTAGCGGGTCGATATTAAGATATATATGAGGAATTTATCTTGCTTCTTAAATTAAGAATATATCTGCTCATTTAATTTACCCAGCATGTAGAATGTTTTCACCAGCTTTTATATAGGGTTGTTCTTCACCCCTACTCAGGCTACTGCAGTTACAGTTAGGTTGAATCTTTTATCTAGAAGTCGTTATGACGCCAATACTTGTAATAGCGGTACCGTAACAACACATAGCATTAACGAGATATCGAGTAAAGCACAATGTATTTATTGACTAGTGAAATGTACATGACTCGGTCATCTAGGAAGTTAATGAAAGATGGTAATAATATTAAGTACAGAAACAGAAAATGGACACGTCCAATGCATACAGCCTAATATCGCCCGCATAGTGTTTGCTGAATGATGCAAAAATGGTAGAAAAATTGGATTCACCCCACCCCCCCTCCCCGCAGAGTGTTGACCCTTCCCCAGTCCCTGGGCTGCCACTGATCCCTGCTATTTGAATAACACAATCGTAATAACACCTATTTGAACACTCGTGTCTGCACAATTCCAAAAACACATCCCCCGCTACCGTTTCGCTTCTTCTTTCTTTTTTTTTTGCTTTCTCTTTTTTTTAGTCTCATAGCTAACAATATATTAGTTTTCCTGCTCAGTAGAGTTAACTTAGTGATAATACTCTGTGGCCTTGGAGGGTCACCTACATTACGATTTGCTCTGTTTAATAACTCGGGTGTGTGTAGTTACAGGGTGTGCTCAACACGTAAGTTAGCATTATTATTGTTTGTTTAGGAACAAGTTTGTTTGTGGTATAACGACGTAATCAATATCAACTGAAACAATAAAAAAAGAAAAAGGGTGACCATGATTTAATCTGCATCTGATTGGAGAAATAATTAAAATCAGAGCTGCATCGTTGTCCATATTTCAGGAACAAGTATTCTCTTATGTTTGGTGCACCACATGTCCTTCTAAAGCTTCAGTCACACTAAGGCTTGAGAGCAGTTTGCGACCAAAAAAACCCAGTCACCGGCGACCTCTTAGCGACCAAAGAAAAAAAGGCGGGGAAAATAAAACGGTCGATTACCAGTTGGTGACCAATCACCGACTGGTCGCCGATAATTCGCCGACCTATGAAAATGGTCGGCGACATCTTGGCGACCATTTTGGTCACACGGAGGTTTTTGGTGCAGCAGCTGCAACTCTTCTTGCGAACAAAATGGTCGTTTGGAGGTCGCGGCTACTGAGGACCACTTTGCGACAACCCGTTGTTTTTGTGGTCGCAAGCATAGTGTGACTGGGGTATAATTATTAATATTAATGCCGGCTGGGTGAAACTTCACCGCAGTTGTCTGGACTACGCATTCGGTATGACTGCTAGAACTATAAAAAGAAACTGCCTGTGACAATATATTACTACACTGGTCCTCGTTGCCATAGCAACCACAGTATACAACGCCCAAGGGCTACTGGCACTGTAGGGTAACTAAAAAGGATATAACGCCTTAATCGTTACATCATCATTATCATCATCACCATCATCGTCCGTGAGATATATCTTAAAACATTTACCACAAACAGATATACAAATCGAAGGCCAAAGTTACCAGCCACCATACACATGACACATGTAACACACGAGTATGAGGGCGCATGTGTATAAAAAGAAAAGCCTTGCTACGTGTGTGGTAAACATGTGAACAGCATATACAAAACTCGTCAGGTTGACAGGTTTCCTACCACCCTAACCATTCCCCATCACCCCCCCCCCCCACCAATTCACTACATTATCAGAGTAGAATCTCCCCACCCACCTTATTAAAAGCAAAAACAAATCTTGTATTCATTTTCTCTAAGCGTTTAGACAAAAGTCAATTGATTGATGTCTGCGATGAGAGAACATTGGGTAATGGAGTAATTGTAGAAGTAGTATTCGTAGTGGTAACCGTAGATTGGAGATTGAGAAAAACAGATATGGCATTAATGAGGCAGTAGAACAGTGGGTGAGTGGATGAGCGAGTGAGTGAACCCCTCACAAGATGGATACTTATTGCATACCTACCAAAGTACCAGCGGCGAATGGTTGGTGCCCTGGTAGAATTATTTTTCTTTTAATAATTTTAATTTCTCACCCTATAAAACCCTGGAAATCCTCATCCATTTTCCCTTCTTACATACTTTATGAATAAATATGACCAAACTTCAATGACATGTGTGCGTATATATTAATGATTATTATCAGAATAGAATTTCGAATCCTATTAATATATCATAGGAAAACCAATCAATCATATCGTGCAACATGTTCTTTCTCTTGCGATCTACTCTAAATATATATATATATATATATATATATATATATATATATATACACACACACACAGAGAGAGAGCGCGAGAGAGCACCAAACACACGCTGAGTGTGACTAAATACATATGTGGATCTATACTGGTGCAAGAAATGGGATATGTAGTGATGGTGCATAGATATCATCTCTCACTCTCGTATATCCCTGTCTATGTCTAATTGAGGTCAATCAAACAGATTGTATATAAACATGTCCTATATAATCCATTATGTGAATATATACATATAATTCACATAATGGATTATATAGGACATGTTTATATACCGTCGGTTTGACTGACCTCGATTATACATAGAGATATATATTGAGTGTGAGAGATGATATCTATGCATCATCGCTATGTGTACCATTTCTTGCACCAGTAAAGATCTATGAATGCATTTAGTCACACTCAGCGCGTGTTGGGCGCTCTCTCTTGGGTGCTCTCTCTCTCCCTATATATACATATAGAATCATTTTGGTTAGGTTCAAATTACTGACATGTATGCGCGCTTTTATTCACAGAATGAGAGAAGTAATTACACCTGACAGCCGCCGTGTTAAATAAAAAGAAATTGAACAACAAAAATTGAAAATCCACTCGTCAATAACTCGACTTGCTGGAACCACTCACCAGCTATACAGATATATCGATCCTGGCGCCATGTAGGCTAAGTAGTAGGTCGATAGTCCCCTAATGCTACCTCACAGCCGTCACTGCGCATGTCAGCGCGGCCACTTCCTGTGCAGTATGGGCGGGACTTCCGGTGGTGGAGCGGAGCGCTGCAGTAGGGCATTGGGCTAACGATGAGACAGGGCACAGACTAAGCTGGCTCCGAGCACGGGGAGAGGGCAGCATGGAGGACAGTTAGGGAGAGGGGGGCACAGTTCTGAGATATGATCGGATGTTTTAAAGTGGCCGTTAGCGGTGCTAGGATTAAACAGCTCTTTTAGACTATGTAGTAGGCCTACATACCTAAAGTGGTGATGGGGGGAAACCAACACAGGTACACATTTAGTTACGTACAAGATAATTAGCTATATATGCATTCATAGGAGGGCATCGATTGTTGCTGGCAGTCCGCTGGTTTTGAAAATGGTGGATATATATATATATATATATATATATATATATATATATATATATATATATAGTATAGTTATACGAGTCTTACCTTGGTACAGATGATGGATAACTGTTGTTTTACCGAGGTATAAGCCTCGGATAGATGTGGGCTAGGGAGAGGTAAGCACGTCCGGTACCAGCAATCTTAACCTACTTATTGAGGATAAAAATGACTTTCAAACAATGGATACTATTACTTTACCGAAAAGGTACACCAACGGAATAGATGTGGCAGGGTGTGGCGGGAGGGCCCTAGCCCACATCTATCCGAGGCTTATACCTCGGTAAAACAACAGTTATCCATCATCTGTACCAAGGTAAGACTCGTATAACTATACTATTTTACCTCGGTAAACAGCCTCAGGCTAGCCTCAGGCTAGGGAGACCTTTACATAATTCATTTTTATCCTTAATATCATTCTTTCTTATTATTATAACATTCTAAATTTTTGTTCTCACCTATTCTTGTTAGTTGGCGAGAAGACGCTTTGCAACGCCGGTAGGCTTTTCTAGTCGTTTATTATAATGTTTTGCAAACGACTTAGCCGTCTTCCAGCCTGCATGCGCTAGTATTCTTTTCACAGAAATACCAAGCACCCGTGCCTTGGAGACCATGGCTCCTCTAGTTGAGTGGGAAGAGTATTTACTCGTATCCACTCCAGCCAATTTCAACACCGTAATTGTCCATCTGGCAAGTGTGTCTCGTGAAATCGCCTTATGTGGCTTTATAAAGCTCACTAATAGTTGTTGTGATGCACGTAAATCCTTTGTCTTGTATATATAAGCCCGTATGGCCGACACAACACATAATTTCCGATCATTCGGAAAACAGTCTAAGTGAACCGTTGATAAAGGGTCACCTAACGTGTTCGATTTAAGCAATTTTTCTAAATCAAACGTAGCTTGTTGCTTGTCTATTTCTAATCCAGTTAAGGATAAAGCAACAATCGTCTGTCCTCTGTGTCCGGTTACTAACAATAACAGGACCGCGACCTTAAAACCTAACTGTTTTATATCTAACCACGAGTTGTGAGGCCAAGCCTGAAACAACTTAAATACTATAGAAACATCCCAAAACCGACTATACTTTGGTTTTGGAGGATTCCTTTGATAAATTGAACGAAGTAAATAACAAATAACATGATGTTTTCCAACTGTTTCGCCATCAATTCTAGGTAATATAATTGATAACGCACACCTCGCCGCATTAATCGATCCAAAGGAAAGTCCTTCATCCTCTAGAGAACGAAGAAACCGAGCTACTTGTGAAATCTTTGGATTTGTTGGCTTAACTTTCATTAACAAACAATGTACACCCCATTTCTTTAAATAGGTTGTATACATTTTGACAGTTCCTGGCCTCCAGGCATCCGATACTATCCTATCCTCAGTAATTCTGTCCAATCCAAATTGCTGTAGCTGCTTCCTTAGAAAAGGAATGCCAATAGGGGCGTCGTTGACACGTCGCCGTGAACCACTAGCGGTCCGTGGTGCGTCAGATTCCCGAGTTTTCTTGGGAATCGTATACGATCTTTTGCCAGTTGTGAAACTGCTGGCAGCCAAGGTTGCGTGTCCCAATCGGGCACCACCAGTATCGCATGTGTCCCTTCCAAGCCAATTTTTCTCACTACTCGGCTGATAATGCTAAATGGTGGGAAAATATAAAAATAATTATTTTCCCAGGTAATAGCAAACGCATCTACTTTCCAAGCATCCAGTTCAGGATGCCAAGAAACATAACAGGGTAACTTGTTATTATTTCGTGATGCAAATAAGTCAACTTCAGGTGTACCCCATTTTTCACAAACGAAGTTAAACAAATGTGTAGAGAGAGACCACTCTAAATGGTCATGGAAATTTCTACTTTTATAATCTGCAAGTGTATTTTGTGACCCTGGAATATGCGCTACAGTCAGCCAGACTTGTTGAGCCTGTGCCCAGTTCCAAATCAGTTTAGATAACTGATTGCAAGACTTTGATTTGGTTCCACCCATGTTACGAATATATGCCATGGCAGTAGTATTATCAGTTAGTATTCTAACCTGTGATTTATTTATCTTTACTAAACTACGTAAGCCCAGATAAATAGCACGCAATTCTAGTGCATTAATATAGTCTGATTTTTCATCATCAAGCCATCTACCTCCTGTTGTGACCCCATCTCGATGAGCTCCCCAACCTTCTAACGAAGCATCAGTAGTAATTACTGTATTAGGTTCCGCCATGCGGATTGGATTTGGTGAACTTGCTATATGTTGCATCCACCATCCTAGATCCTGTAGACCCTTCTTGCGAAATAAACATCTTTCGCTCAAAATTGCCTTTAGTTTCGTCGTTGTTAACGCTAATTTTTTATCTATTTCTAGCGACTTAATATAGGGCCTTCCCATATAACACAGCAGGTGCATATGAGGTCATTATCCAATGAAACAGCCAACTGTCTAATTTGGCTTTGATAACTTAATAAGCTGAGTCGCTGTAGTTCACAAACTTAATTAGTCTTTTGTTCTGTTATCGACACTGTAAGGGACTGTGTATTCCAGAATAAACCCTAAACATTTGCGAGTTGTTTTGATGGTTTAAACACTGACTTTTGTTGATGTAACCTAAATACCCCCAATTTAGTGAGTAAATGCACATAAATCCAAAACTGCATTCACACACCCAATTTGTGTTGCTGCTATAATAACCAGAATCATCTATGTATGGAAACATTATATGAACGCCTTCCTCGCGCATTACCGAGAGAAACAGGTTTAGGCGGATTTAGACAATTAACGTGGCGCACAAGCTAAGCCAGTCGGCAGACTGGGTAAACTCATAGAGTTGGTTTTCTTAACCATTCGGCATACAAGGTAAACTCAGAGAGTTTTTATACCCAAAAAAGCGAACAATTTTCGATATGGTTCCAATTATGGGAAAGCGTATAATAATGCATCCTGTAAATCAGAACACTTGCCATCCACCGCAGTCTGGTGTAATCAGCTCCCATGCCGTATCTAGAGAGAACCATATTTATAATGTCGATATTCCAACCCTGTTTCTTTAAGGATTGTTAAATCCAGGCTCATTCGAACTTCAGCCATTAGGCTTAGCGTTCTCGGGAGAAAATGTTTGAAATAAACGTCCGAGCAGTGTTGTAAACTTTTATGTATAATTCCCTTTCTCAAAGAATTTTATGTCCTGTTTAGTTAGTGCGTTCTCGTTCAACTGTGTTGAATGTTATATGGAAAAGGTATTATACTTTGTACAGGAATTTGTGTAATGGGAATTTGAACACCCCTTAACTTATTTCTATAATTTCTTGGTCACTGAGTAATTTTGTAGCCACTCAGAAATATTGAGTACTAATATTACCGAGCACAAAGTTGCTTACAGTTTGTATGTATTTTTAGAGTTTGTTGTCTTTTTTCGAGGCTGCAGGGACTTGTAAAGCTTGTCGTTTGGACCTCCTACTTTGGACCCAGCCCCTGGGGAAAGGTCTCGACGAGTTGGGAAACCCTCGTCCTATTGGCCGTGCACAAGGTGTTGTTCGGTTCCCAGCCTGGGCGCGTGCGCCCCGCCCCGAAACCCTTGACCGAAGTTTTGAACTCGGTCCTGGTGCCTCTGGGACACCGTCGTAGGGACGAAAAATCCCCTCGTGGACTTTTTGAACACGAGGAACTTCCTGTTTCTTCTTGCCATCCCATGTTTTTGCCACTCTTTGGGCTGCAGTCTCTACCTCTTTATAAGAGGTATTGGTAGCTGGACCGCCAACCATCTTGGTATTATCTAAAGGTTTCCCTTTAATCGGCTCTGGAGCAAGATTGAGCGTGTAAACTCCTTCCCCCTCATTATTCGGTGACCTTCTTAGAGCTGAGCCAACTTTTTTTTCTTTGCCAGCAATCTGTTGCAAACTGACTTGACGACATTTTCTTATCTTCGAAACGACACGGTAATACCTGCCGCTACCTGCCGCAGCTAGTACTGCCAATGGCCAAAGACGAGAACGTATTTTCACTCTTGCATCCTATTAGCCACAGGAAACAATTACGCTGTTAGGGTAGCCAAACACTGCCTTATGCACTGTGGTGGCAACACATCCTCAAACTTCTTACGGTCATCCGTCATATTGAACATTCCCGAATCCATTTCTTTAATGATGGAGTTAGGGAACACCCGTTTATGCCTGTTAAACTCATCTCCTAACTTGGGAGATATCCTCCGCCGGTTTGAACGTTTTGCGGAAATGGACCATTCACGGTCTCCGCGCATAAAGCGTAGTGGTTTTTTTAACCCGCCGTTAGCCTTTGGCTTCTCCACCTTCTTAGCCCTTTAGTGCCAATGTCCGCAGATGACCCCTTCATATAACGGTGTCTGAGTCTGGATTCCGTAGAAGTATGACTCAGTGGACGACTCAGAAGAAGAATATTTCCACTGTGTCCTCTTCTTTCTTTTTGGACTTAGTCTTCACGCTTTTTTGTCGCAAACCAGACTCTGGCCCGCTCCTTGTGTGAAATTCATCACCCGAAGAAATCACCTGTTTCTTCTTCTTCCCTCCGTTTAGCGGAGAAGGAGGAGGCGGAGCCTTAAGCTCCCACCGCCGAGTCGGTGTCCAAGACATCCTCAAATGAATCCTCTCTTGGACACTCGGCCTACGGCCGCTTCCGAGACCAACAGGCGATATTTGGCAGTCAAGATGTGGCTTTCCTAAATCTTGCAAAAGCGAGCCTCCCAATTCTGGAGGCGCAGGCACATCAGGCACTGCGTCCTCGTGCCGGGTCGGAGTGGATATGCGCAAGCCGGGGCTTGTGTGCGACGGCCCGCCGACAACACGGGTGGGAGGAAGTCGTACTCTCGTCCTACTCCCACTCGGGAACACGCCCCTCGGCTGCTGCTGCAGCCGCGCTTACTCCGCTTCGTGGCCATCGGGTGAACTGAAACAAACATTTTTTTG
This sequence comes from Branchipolynoe longqiensis, assembly GCA_030323885.1. NCBI lineage: Eukaryota > Metazoa > Annelida > Polychaeta > Phyllodocida > Polynoidae > Branchipolynoe > Branchipolynoe longqiensis. The sequence continues at coordinate 135,689,834 of CM059186.1, forward strand.
ATCAGTCCGGGTATATAATATATGTGTCACAATATGGTTGTGTCAAACTCATTTGGACATCTATGGTGTTAAAGAACGTTGTTTATACCCTGTTATAAAACACCGGGCGTATAATCACAGGCGTAATAAGCTAAATTTGTGCGTGGGTTGAGTGTAGGGTCAAGCCCAAACCTTAACGCGGGGTCGGGATCCAGTGTTATCGGCCCCGCCCATCCCTCTCGTGCCGCACCACTTCTCTCCACCTGTGGACTACTAACGTCAACAAGTTGGAGAAAATGCCTACGAAACTCGGAGAAACGCCTGACAAAAGGTTTTGTCTAGGGGAGTCTATAAAAGAAACCCAGGGAGCAACTCCAACATTGACTCTCTATTAGAGTACGAGAGAATTTCCACTTTGATGATAGGGGCTGAAACCCACATCTCTACCCATAGTCACACGGGTTGACCCGCGGTGTTGACAATAACCGGCTAATGTACCGGTTTTGGTTTCCTTCGCGAAACCCACGCGAGTGTTCTATCCTTGGTTGTTTTATAACCAAATAACTCGTCCAAATTGGACCAACGAAAGTCTAAACTTTCCAATATTGATGCGCTAATGCATCAGAATTAAGACTAACCACAGTTTTATGTATTTATACTTACTGCGTATTTTGCTTGTATGCCTTGTACGTAGGACTATTGTGCGCGGGAGCAACCCAACGACACGTTAGCCAGTGTTGAGTTGTATAATGCTAATTGCCTGGACTACGGGACGTGCTTACCTCTCCCTAGCCTGAGGCTGTTTACCGAGGTAAAATATATATATGTCCTTGGCATAACTATTTTATATCCAATTATATTCATTTAGTGCGGTCTATCCCCATTGGCGTTGGCTTCTATACAAAATTAGGTCAGATGGTTTCATTCTGTTTGATTAAGACCTGGCACACCTCGATTCTCGCATATATATAGATATCTATAGATATATATATATATAGCCTGTGGTAATATAGCAATGACTAATGGTTTACAACCAGTAAACAGGCATCTGGATCTTGGTGTTAGCATTACCAATCACGTTCTAGCACAACCCAGCTATATTTTGAAAATGCAATGACATTGGACTTTTGAAAATGAATGTCTGGATATGTTTATTCACTAATGATTTAATTATCACACACACATGTGGTCAGATTGATAATCAAATCTTGATGCCTAATTACAGAATTAGTCAGCGTAATTGACGGTCTAATTGTAGGCTTAAAAATCTGTCAGGAGAGAATGGTCTGTAGGGATTGACTATTAACATTATTAATTCAATTCATTTTCATTAAAAGCAACACATATGAAAGAAACACCATTGCACAATTGCTGAGTGCATAATTCTAAAAGTAGTTACGAGCAGGTGGCAGTTAAAACAAGGCATACAATGAATGTAATGGGAAAAGAAAAAAGGATGGGGAAAAAAAAAGAGATTCAGAATGGTTCAGAAAAGCAACAAATTAGTTACCCTCTTATTCTAGGTTGTCTATAGTCGTGGGCCTTCTGAGCACCTGGTCCCCCGGCGAGGACTGATGCTGGGACCTAGCATGCCGGGTAACAGCTGCAGCTTACACAAAGGAAGGTGGGGGGGGGGGGTGTCTTGGTTAATACAAAATACAACATCATACAGGACGTGGTATTTCATCTCACCTAAAATATTTGTCAGGACAATTTCATTGGAATCTACATCAGAAACAAATGCATGGCAAGAAGCCGACCAATGTTGGTATCAGGTGGGGTGTGGTTACAGGTGCAAAGTGAGTTTAAAGTATTGGATCTATCGGGAAGGGTTGGCATGGGATAGGGACCAGTACCAATTTCCACATGTAAGCTGAAGCTGTGACCTGGCCTGCTGCATTGCAGACAGGGACCAGCGGAACTCGGAATACCCCTATTTGTAGTAGTGTTTGGTTTTCAGGCCTCTCTTTCCATTTCTTATTTTCTGGATTTGTTGTCTCTAAGCTTACGATGCTTACACAAAGCTTTCTCTAATAATGCACACACAATATTAAAGCTGCACAATACGTTAATTTAAAAACGAAATCATCAGCTTTTCTTTAGATACATAAATGAGATTGAGATATATTAGATAAATATATTATGTTGACCACTATAACCTCTGATTTAGTTTGGAGACAGTTATATGATAATTGGAGATATCGAAAGTAAAAGCAGGTAAAATAATTTATGTCCACATCATTTAAAACCAAGTAAGGTGTGCTATGTTGACTATGCCATGTTTTCCCCTACATTCCTAAGGAGCAAAGCTCCTCCGAAGAATGATTGCCGGTACACCAGTATCTAAGCTATGTAAGCAGGTTCAAATCTGGATAAATTATTTTGCTTTTGAAAATATTTTGACATCATCAAATTGTGCACCTTCCATGCGTAAAAATACCATGGGCTGTCTGAGGTGCTAGTTTCACATCAGTGGATGTACCAGAGATAGATAATAGCTGTATAATAGACATTTTTCAAAGAGCATGCGCAGTGGTCCTTGCAACTGTCATTAAGGGGCAGTTTGGTAGTGATAAAACTTGTATAAAACTTTCTTTCACAGAGCATGCTGCTCATCGGGGCTTCTACCTACATTAGTTCTTCCACTGCCGTCAGATGGCGGGTTGATGTTGGAAATTGTGTACTGGCCAGTTCTTTAGAACGGACAATACTCCAGGATTGGTTTATGGTTATAGAATTAAACTTAGCGATGACCTCAACAGACCACCAGGGAAAATTAAAAGAATTTGACAAAAAGAGAATGAAAACACAACAACAAAAAGATCAAACATCCTAAGTTTCGCAAGACTAACAGGAAACAAATAATACGAAATAATTAAATATTTTTGTTGTTGTGGTGAAACCCCTTACCAGAGTTGAGATATCGGCAATGATTGAATTCACATAACACCATTTCCCCCATCAGTTCTCACCATTTGTTAAAAAATACCCACAACTCTTCTAACATTAAAAAAAAAAAAGCAGGAGACAACAGCTGACATTTCCTGATATGACCTTCGGTGTTACCAGGACGTAAAAACCCAACAAACAAACAAACAAACAAGCAGACAAAATCTCCCTAATAATAATGCAATATAAATCAGCGACTCAACATACTCACAATAGACATTTCTTTAAACAATTAAACTAACTTTTACTGTTAAGTTTGGTTTACTGGGTTTGGGTGTTTTTTTTGGGGGGTGGGGGGGGGGGAGGCTTTACATTAAAAAAAAGTGTTGCTGGTTTAACAAAAACAGAAACATAAAACAGTTTATTCGTGGTGTTACACTAGCAGTACGTCTCATTCGGACTGTTGACGGAGGTTACTCAGGGCGGACCTAATAATGTTGCAGGTAAAATTAGCGAGATATTCAGAATTTTCCCTCCCTCCATCTTTTACCCCAAAAGAAGACAGGTTTCGCAGTAAGGAGCTGCTCCGGACTGGGAGATGGGTGACCGTCGTACATTGATCGGTCACTGTACGGCTGAGATATTTTGGACTGCCCCCTCCTCACATAATAGGGCCCAGTGCCACAAGGAACATCATACAATTGAGATTGTAGGAGATCACATAGAAAACATATAGCATTACATGGACAGTGCATTGTTTTCATAATATGTATAAGTATATTATTTATATATTCACATATATAAATATATATATGGATGTGCATACATATATATATGCATGTATATGTATATATATTTATATCTCCATATATATGTATATGGGTCGTTCTCTGAAACTGGGGATTATATTTGTTGCATGGAAATAAAAAATGAAAACATTCCAAATAATAGCTGAAAACATGCAAACGATAGCAGAATCCATGTTCATATGAAAGTTTACATGTTATGTATATGTCAGAGTTGAATAAAAAGCTATTTCACAGTTTGATTTTGATCTTATACGAATGAAGCAATATGTTAAAATGTTCTGTGTAACATGGAACTTAAACACACATCCAGAACATTGTTTTATACAACTTATTCAAACAAGATTTGATTGATTACAGTTAAGCCAACAAATTATGTCTTACAAGAAAACAGTTGAAAAGAAACTTGTGTAAAATTTGATGTCAATTTTCACATTTTCAAATTAGCACAAAATCATACAAACATACTTTTGATACACTTTGTGGGATAGATTAAATACATATAAATACGGAGCCAGCTGCTACCAGCCATAGGCTGCCACCGTACAGCTTTACCTACATAAGTTATACACAAAAGCGATATGATTTGCTATTAAAAAAAGAAAGAATTGATTGTGGCCATAGTAACATGGACATGAAATATGTGGTACCCAGTTTCAGAGAACGACCCATCTACATATATACAAATGTATATATATATACATTTGTACATGTATTTATTTATATACATACATATGTACATACATGTATATAAGGGATATATGCATATGCATATAAGAATATACATACATAATACTTATGTATATATATATCCATTAAGTATATACATATATCATTTGTATATACAATTTCATACGTATTTATATGTACATGCATATACACCTATATGGATATATCATAAATATATACATATATAAACATGCATACAACTAAATATATGTATATTTACACACACACATATAAATATATAATCTAATACATATGTGTATACACATACACACATATAGCATACACATATAAATGATATAATATACATATATAAGGCCTAAGCTACTCACACAGACTATTATACCAGAGGGCTGGCTGGTGAGAGCATCCTGCTCCAGCATGTGCCTACCAGCCACCCTTACACTAACGGAGCCAGCTGCTACCAGCCATAGGCTGCCACCGTACAGCTTTACCTAGGAACAACTTTTGCAGGATTCACTGTCTGCTGACACTCTTAGAGACTGTACAATGGTGAATGACCAATAATGATAGGAAGACCTAATTTTGTCTCCCGTAGTTACTACCCTGCTTCACCTACCACCCCCCCCCCCCTACCCGCCCCCTCCCCCCATTTAAATGCAAATCAGGCCTAGTAAAGCCGAATGGCACACTCTTGAATAATGCCCGTGTGGTATTTATTAGCTGGTAGCCACACTTGATGGCTGGTAACGATAAAAGGAAACATGGTATCACGTGTACATTAAATAATGGCTTCATACCAAACCGAGGCAAAACGTCGCTTCATGGATTAGCAATAATTAACAAGAAAGGAAATCTGTGTTGTTTCAAATATTACCAGATGAATCGGTACAATTGGACTTTTTTTCATTAAAAAATGAGTTATGTATATCTAGCAATCGGTGTGTTGATGGACACACGTGGCATTATTTTGTTGTGGGTAGTAGTAACATGAACAACGGTGCAGACGGTTCAACAATGTACAATAGAGAGTAAGTCAGCTTGAGTCGATAATATACAGTGGGTTATACTCAGTGGAGTATTAAAATGAAATTAAAATGAAGAGTGCGGGTGGGGGTGGGGAGGGACGGGGGTTTGTTGTGTGTTCTGGTTGGCAATAACAATAATATTATAACAAATACAATCTTTAAAAGATTAATGAAAAAAAACCACCATCATGGTGTTTAGGTTAGCGTTTGCACAAGGATCCCCATGAAAGGAATTGTGGATTTTTAATTTTAAAATGATGTTAGCCGAAATTCACATCAATAGCAGACGTTGAGATAACGACAAGGAAGTGATCTGTAGACCTACAACTAGAGAAGGGGGCCTGGCATTCTAAACATTAAAAATAAAAACAACTGCAAAATGCTCTCTTGGACGCCTTAGGCTGTTATATAAAAGGTTGATGCCAAACCACCCTCTTCCTACCCGCAGTGAAACAGCAATTGCTGTAGTCATTTTGATTCTTGAGTACACCACATGGTGGGGGTGGGGGTGGGGGTGGGATGTTATTTAATAAAGCACCTAATACTGTACCTACAACACCGCCGGTAGGGTACAACTGCCTCTTTGGTCTCCCCCTCCCCCCCCCCCCCCCCCCCCACTCCCTAAGAGACAGGCTGATAGAAAGCACGGCATATATTATATATAAATTTATGTGTATATATGGGTCATTCTCTGAAACTGGGCGATAACGTATGACATGGAAACAAAAAGTGAAAACCTTCCAAATAAAAGCAAAGATAAATATTCCAAATAATAGCAAAATCCATATTCCTAGGAAGGTTGGCATGTTGTGAATATGTCAGAGTTGTAAAAAAACAACAACCACTATTTCACTTTTTGATTTAGATCTTATACACATTGAGCAATATGTTAATATCACTTGTGTAACAACAATTAAGCTGTGTATCCAGAACATCATTTTAACATACACAACAAAGTCGAACAAGATTTTATTGATTACAGTTATGCAAACAAGATTGTGTCATACAAGAGAAAAAAAGAAAAACAGTTTTAAAAAGGTTTGGGTAAATGCATGGTGTCGATGAATAATCTTTCACATTTTCGCTTTACCACAACATCATACAAGTATACTTTTGGTATCTTTTGTGAGATAGATTAAATATATGTAGTATTGCTAAAATGCATAATACACAGACACAACAATAATGATTTGACTTGCTATCAATAAAAGAAATAATTAATTATCAGCATCGTAACATGGAAACCAAATATGTGGCGCCCAGTTTGAGAAAATAACCCATATATATGTATACATATACATATATATATATACACATATATATATATATATATCCACAACACAACCTGGGGCCATATGCATGGAGCAGTGTTAGAGGCCTGTGGTGTTATCCCTCTAACACTGGGTACCTATCACCGTTTATCGGCGGCGTTGTGAACTGTCAAGCCGTATGCATGGGCGCTTAAACGGTGAGTGTTAGCTAAACGTGAATGTATTTATAGATTTGGGAAATCCCTCTGCGTTTCTAGCCATATATTAGGCTCAAATCTATTGAATGCGATCATATTTAACAGAATTACATACGCAATAAGTGAAATTTTAACAATTTAACCCTAAAGTCGAAGCGTTATTAAGGCTACCGCTGCATTGGTGGCGATATTAATAGTTATATTTTCGAATCGACGAAGGTACAGTAAACAAACCGCCGCCGTTCGTTCGTCGACTTTACGTTTGTCAATTTGAAAATATAACTATTAATATCGCCGCCAATGCGGCTGCTGCGTTAATATCGCTTCGTTTTTAGGGTTAATTTGCTTAAATTTCACTTATTGCGTATGTAATTCTGTTAAATATGATATCATTGAGTAGATTTGGGTTCCATCCTGACACTAACCTAGCACTAACACCGCTGTAAACCAGATATCAGCAGAGTTAGAATTTCCGAGTTTAAACGCTCGGTGTTAGGCCTAACACTGCTCCATGCATACCAACTTTTCTGCGCTAAACCAGAAATCCCGCGCTAAACGCGTTTTGCCTCCTAACACTGCTCCATGCATATGGCCCCTGGCCTGTTCATAAACCTCACCCACTAGAGGTACACTTTTATATTAATCATCGCTCATATCAAAATAGATGCGTCCATCATAGTATTACTCGTAGGCCTATATGATGCAGTGTTGAAGATCCTTACCGGACACGAGTGGTCACATTTAGTTGATAAGGAAAGAAAAAACCCCAAAGTTGTCATGAGCATAAAGCACCAGAAGTGAAGCATGTTCTTTGTTTAGTTCCCCTATTTAGTTGTGTTGCCATTTACTGCGTTATAGTTGTATAGAATATATCACGGCAGTATAAGGTCACTACGCCTCCTGCCCTACATATTCACTGGTCTCGTTCCGTTTCTTATCACCAGGTGGCGGCAGCAGCAGCAGCAGCCTCGTGAGTTCATTGGTCCATTGGGGACACATTGGTGTGACTCAGTTACCCCACAAACTTTGCTGGCTAACTACTCCCATTTGATTCTCACTCTGTCTAGCTCCTGTTTTAAAAATTGCCCTCCCCCTTTCTCTTTTTAAAACAACAACAAAAACTCTCCATAAAAAAATCTATCTGAAGCAGTAACCGCTTAATATTATCTTCACGATATAAAATAGAGATACATAGTACTGAGATATTCAATGAGTACATTTGTTTTAAAATTAACAGCGTTAGGTTTAGTTTAGTCAATTTGTTGAGCCACTCTCGGCCAACCTCCTGCACCTGTGATCAGTAAAAACCTGTATTTTGAATACTGGGCGGGGAGAGCATATTTTTTAAATATTTGTATTGGCAGTATAATCTATAGTAGCTTCTAATACCCCTGGACTTAATGTCATACCTTAGAAAACTTGACTAGTAGTAGTAGTAGTAATAGTAGTGTCGTAGTAGTACTACTAATAGTAGTAGGAGAGGTTACAATGATGCTATGTGAATGATGCCACTTACTGTTAATGCTAGAGACACTACAACAATCCTTGAGCCTCTGGTTGAAACCATGTGTATGCTATTGTTATGTGTAAGATTGATTGAGTTAAGCATGACAACATTGGACTCTACATGTGAATGGTGATCGAATGCGCATGACTACAGAACACATTGTCATAGCTTTGGCAACGTTAGAACATGTGATTGAGAAGCTACGAGACCTGGTATATATATATAACAACATAGGGTCTGTACTCAGTTGCCTTTGCTTCCACATTTTCCTTTGATCTACAGACTGTTCAGTATAACAACAAAGTATTGCCTAGCAAACTAGCCAGAGCCTGTAACATATATAAGTAGTAGTACACATACATCCCTCCACTGTCAAGGTCATTCCATATTATATTATCATATGTCATAGTATCACCACATATTCCTGCTTATTTTTTTAAAACTTTTCTCTTTGACTGTTTGTTTGCTAAAATTCCCAAATCAAGTTATGCTTACAGTACGTAGCATTCGATCAAGTGTGTCTCTTGTGTGTCAAGAGTTTACATGTGAGCCTAGAACGTAGGCCTATATAAAAAAAACATGAACCGAGCGGACTATGACAACAACGGCTAGCAATGCTTAAGAGTTTGCTCTATTCATCTTTCTCCGCGAGGAATGAAATCCCGTGGAGACAGAGGGACAAAATAAAGTGTTAAAAATCGATAATAATAATAATAATAATAATAATGGTGATAATATATATATATATAATTTTAACCGGTGATGCTTGCTATAGTTGCTTTGTCATGTCAGTTTCTTGGCGGAGCGAGTTTTGGTGCAGTGCGATGTGCTTGTGCTGCTTCAGTGTCGTCTGCTTTTAGGCTATGGGTGCGGTGTTGTGACAATTGTCGTTGTTGTTTTTGTTGTTTAGCGTGCTTCCTGACGCACGACCGTCAATCTCCCGACAGTTGCACATACATAACTAGAAGCCAGCCGTAAGTGGTAATAGTAAGTGGTAGGCCTAAGTAGCGCCCAGTTTTTATGAACACAATCCCGTAGTGTTGGGCAGAGGACAACTTTTCCCGCCAAAACAACGCGGGCTGTGACGTCACTTTACGTCACGATGTCGACAGTGTGGCGTCTGCCCAAGCCGCGGTTGTCAGGCGCATCGGCGCGATTGTCTATGGCGTTGACGCTGCCTACTACACTACCGTCTCTGGTTTGCTGGCCAACTTCGCTTCCTCGTGAATCATTTCGATCAAATCGAGTTCCTGCCGAGGGGAAATAAGGTACGTAAAGGTAAACATGGAGGTTAACACTTAGTGATAACAGTGCTCGGGATGTGGCCATTACTTTGATTTCCTCACTGCATTTAGTTGTTTTCGCAATGAGCTTCTAAAACACTGTAAATAGGTAGGTTTAGAGGAAGCTTTTGAATGCTGGAGGTGAATATTATATTTTAATCATATATATAAATAAATATATGTATAGGCCTATAGTGATATAAATATAGATATAAATATTTATATAAATGCATAATAAATATAAAATATATAATATATACATAGAATATATATAATATATATAAATATATGATATATAAATATATGTACGTATACGTACATATATGCAAAATCTCGGTCGATATATTAATAAGCACAAAATGAAATAAGAGACGATGCTAAGTGAAATAGCAGGTTTAAACTGTTATATTCCATTATTGTAATAACATTGTATCTCATGTGTTTCTCATAGTATGCTTGTCTGCAGGCTTGGCTAGTTGTGATCCGATTGCATGCGCGTAGTCGGGTATGAAAGTGGTCATAACATTGCACTTTGTGAATCTATTTATGCAAGAGAATGCAATTAGTTTAAACAGTAAATATCGGACACCAAGTTCCAATGCCTTCCGATATCAGATTTATACACTCGTTTTGTTTTCTGTTAAATTTACTGTTTTGTTTGTTAGTACATTGTGAGGGGAGATAAGGGTACATTAGCGGGTAAAGCCCTTTAAAGCTGCATAGTCCGATAAAGGCATCACATTTTCAAAACCAAAACATTTATCTAGATTTGATCCTACATATCTAACTTAGATACTGATGCACTTATTAAGTATTTGTTGCCACATAGAAGGGAATGGTGAGTTAATTAATATGATCTGTTACTGCTGAAGCCTATGGTGTCAGAGTGTTGGCGTGCTTGCCAAAATTACTTTTACATGTTTGAACTTCAAATATCTCCAAAGTTAGCCATTCAATCCAAAAGTTACTTGAAACTAAAGTATGGTAGATTATAACCATCAACCTAATATACTTATCTCAGAAAATGACAGAAGCGCAAAACCATCGGACTATGCAACTTTAACCACTTTGATAAGCCTAAATTAGTTGTATTATTTACCATCATAAATAACTGTATGTTTGATAAACATGATTTCTGACATACAAAGGTATATGATCTAATGTGTGAATGGACGGAGTGATTTCTACTTACTTTATCACATCTTTTAGTGGATTAGTTTGTTTTGGTACATATAGTACCATAAAGAAGTGCATTAACCTACATACAAAGATACGATTAGAATTTACTGACGAGTTGCAAAGAGTAGATAAGATAATTGGTAAGTAGGCCTAATATGTAACAATTGCAGCTGACTTTCAGGGGGAGGAGACGCTGGCGCAGCCTTTGCCACCCTCCTCCTGGACTCTCGTCTCACGAGCCTATGCCATCCTGTTAGTGAGCATCACCATGGCACCCTGTGCCGCTGCCTACTGGAACTTCCCACTCAGTCACTGCCGACACCAGCACTTCTCCAGCAGACCAGACGCTTCCACCGACCCAGTTCCTGTCATTACAAAATCTTCACCTCCACCCCCACTTCCCTTCATGAATCATACACCATAAGCATAATTGTTACCATACAAACAAATTTTGTGTGTAATAGTTTACCGCTGGAATGACCCTGGTTGGCAAAATAAATGTTTCCCCCCCCCCACCAATTTTACAGCTTCATTCCCGACGGCCGGAAGACCAGTTCTAGAGCACAGAGAAAAGATCTGTAAATATAAATAAAATCCATTTAGCAAAACAAGAGAGATATTTCATTATTTTCTACAGAGCTATATATCCTAATGACCCCATATGACACTAAGTCCATTTTGGCGGGTCCGAAAGAACTCCAGTACCAAGGTAACAAATGTGCAATGGTAAATCCTGAGATTTGGGTGCGGTACTCCTATAGTCTGTGGTATGATCTGTGGACATGGAGTGAAGTGTGACTGTTATCATCTGGTGGCTAGACTGCTAGGTATCAACAACGCCGCTGTTAAGTTCAGTAAACATCATTTCCTCAAGATGTATATATGTTGCATAGACTTTGTGGTTAAGAGGCAACTATGGTTAGCTAAAGCAGCATAGTCTGATGTAAACATAAACTTTTCAAAACCAAAACACTGACCCAGATTTGATCCTACATATCCAATTTAGGTACAGGTGCACTTTTTAAGCATTTGTTGAAGCGTCGAAAGCGATACAAAGCAATTTAATAGAACCTATTAGTATTACTGCTGAAGCCTCTGGTGCCCAACATTTTGATGTGTGCGCTCAAGTAAATTTTGCATGTTTTCACTTCAAATACCTCAAAAATTTGCTATTCATAATAAAAGTTACTTCAAACGAAAGGAACTTAGATTATAACAATCAATCTAATATATATTTATTTGTTAAATACAGCAGAAACTCAAAACTACCAGACTATGCCACTTTGACCAAGAACTTTTCTGGAAATTATACCAGAGGTGATGTAATGGATGTGTGTATGTGGAAGAGGGATAGTTAAGATGTGACAAAAGGCTCAAAAACATATTTAATATGTTGCAAAACAGTCTATTTCCAAAATTAGTAACAAAATGATGCAAAGCTTACAAATACAACTTGAATATCAAGTCACAGTGCTAATTATATCTTAGTTTTAGGGTTAAAGCAGCGATCTTAATATAATGAGGCAAGCCATGAATGGGGGTTAATTAAATAAATAGTGTTGGCGTTAGTGACATTCCAGCGAATCTATCAAAACAAAAATTAAACATGTCATGCTATTTTAATCAAGCATTATATTAATGACCGATTTCCATGTAGCCTTAACTGGGTGCTGCCACCTGGAGCCAAAAACCAACTGAGAACCTAGTTCCAAAAACGTCTGCTAGGCGGCAGGACTGCCATGCGCGCAGCTCAGTGTTATTACAAGCATGTGTTACTCTCCACCTTCCAGCAGCTCAGCTCAGATCAACCAAGCCAAGCCTAGCCCAGCCAAGCCAAGCTCAGCCAAGCCAAGCTCAGCCAAGCCAAGCCAGACTCAGCCCAGCCAGGCCAGGCCAGGCCAGCCCAGCCCAGCCCAGGCCAAACCCAGCTCAGCCTAGCCAAGCCAAGCCAAGCCCAGCCAAGCCCAGCCAGACCCAGCAGCCAGAACCTGGAGTATGCGTAACCCACACCGTAACCGTCTAAGCGGGTGGTGGTCAGTGACCAGACCTCTTATCGCTAGCACAGACGCGGGCTCAGTGAGCAAGCAGCACAAACCTGTCACAGGGTAGCCACGAGCAGGCCTAACTCCAAATATACTATCAAGGAACAGGAATATCTGCACGTCGAGGGGAAGAGACACACAGGCGAATCAAGTCACACCAATTCCTTGCATGCACATGGAGAATATCAAACACAGGGGGCTGATTGGGATGTGTGTCCAAGGCTGATAGTTAAATGACACTTCTAGGATATGTGATCGATGAAAATCTGCATAGATCTACATTTTCTGCTACCTTCTCCCCCTATAAATCATGAACAACAATTTCAGACAATAGAAGGTCATCTTTCGCCATCTCCGGCTGAGCGTATTCACTTCTGCTTCTCACAGAATTTGTCTAATCTCCTATATCACCCCCTCACAACACTGGTTTCACAATTCACTATACAAGCCCCCATATGAGGAGGGTCACATATCCATATCCTTCCCATCATGCAGTGCATGTTTTTTCTTGTTATTTTTATCAACATTCCCTCTTATTTGTAACCTTTTTACTGGAGTAAATTTTCCTCATTTACAACAATAAAAGCTTCTGATTTGAGTGTAAACTTGCTTCAGGTGAACCTAATTAATTTCTATTTTCCACACATCATAAGAAATAGTGATTGGATTTTATTTCAACAGAAGAGGAAATAATATAAGGCGTATAAAGAATTATGCGAATATAGGTAGGCGTAAAATACATTATGCTTTTCTTCGAATGTTAACCAGGATTATTACGAAAAGGTCTATTGATTTCGGCACTATGCTTTTGCTGCGAGCCTCCCCCGGCGGTGATTCGGTCCTGCGCCGGCCTATAAATACACCGTCGGCGTGCCGGCCTCACCCCACTCGTTTGTTTTTTTAAACAGAACGCCCACTCGTTTGTTTTTTGCTTACTGACTGCACGTCTCTGGGTCGAGAGAGCTCAGCCGTCACCTGTTTACTGTCGATGTCTGTCATTGCTTGCTGTCATTACGGATGTCGGTCACTACTTGCTGTCACTGCTGGCTGTCTGGTCGTCACTACTCAGTTCCTGGTACGTTGATATGCCTTTCTGTTTAAATTGTGGAGTGACACATAGTGCGGGGGAGGCAGAGAAGTGTGTGCGTTGTACCAAAGAGAAGGAGGGGAGAGGCCAAGGCCGGACGACCAGATGGACGACGGCGTTGAAAATGGCGAGTAAGGCAGTAAAGCAGGAAGAGGCGGTGGAGGTGGCGGCTGGAATTGCAGTAATTGATTTGGAGGACCGTGAGCAGGATATATTAAAAGATATTGAGAGAATGGAGCAAAGGAAGCGGGTGAGGCGGTTGGAAGAGAAGCGTGAGAGACTTCGAAGGGAGGAGGAGAGTGAGGAGCGGGGGCGTGAGGCGGCAGTCATGCGGGGAGGAGCAGTGGAGCGGCAGCAGGTACCGGACGAGGTGGTACCGGTGCAGGCGGCAGCCATATTGGATAAGGAAGAGAATGGCGGCCATTCATCATATGGCCGCTCACGCCGCCGGTCACGTGGTAGGCGGTGCCACCGCCATGCGAGTTCTAGCTCGCGGAGTGGTAGCTCTTCTAGGAGAAGGAAGGGTAAGTGGGCGCTACACAAATTTACTTATGGCCAGAAAAAGGTGCGTAATCTTAATCCTCATGAACTTATCCATGCAACAGCTAAATGGGCTTTGAATATTGAGGGAATGACCTTAGCTGACCACCGCGCGCTGTTGGAACATATTGGCTTCATTAGTCTGCGTGCAATGACTTATGACTTTGCAGATGCCGCTCACATTGAATATGATAGTGCGATACGGAAGTTTGCTGAAACAACAGGCTTTGCTGCATTTGGTAAGGCGAACACTGGAACAAGTGTTTCATACTATGGACCATCAAGTATGAAATTTAAGCATCCTCAACGGAGTGAGTATAGTGGGAAGCGTACCAATGTGGCAAAACTGATAAATGATAGAAAGGTGTGTTTCCGTTGGAATAGTGAAGCTGGTTGATTCAAGTCAGAGGAGGGCTGCATGTTTGGACATTTTTGTTCAAAATGTTGGTCAAAGGGTCATCGTCGTCAAAAGTGTAAGGACTGACCAAGAAATAATCGACGAATCGTTAGTAAGCCCCCAGAAATCAGCTCGCGGTGTCAGCAAGTGTTATTGGATTGTCCAGGTTCGGATGGTGCACGTGTGTGTATGGCCGATACGCTTGATGGGCTGAGTGGCTGTGGGGAGACCTGTGATAGTGACGACGAAACATTGCTGGAAGTGTCTTTGGCCAGGAATGTGAGGCAACATCGTGTTACGTCAGAGGGTCGAGTGGGATTACCCAGCCAATTATCCGACATGGGCCGGTCGAGTGAATTGGTTGATGATTGTGCATCGCCGGATGTGGACATCTTGGATGTTGAGTTGACGTGCTGTAGTATGACTCAAAAGGACAGTAGTTGTGACACGAGCGACGGACTGACTAAGCCTGCTGAACATTTTTTAACTGATAATGGGGGTCTGCACAGTTGGGTTAATCTTGAAGTTTTGGCAGATGATATATTGGTTGTTTCAGATCTGTTGGGCGGTGGTGGTTGGGAGGTGACCCTGTATGAATATATTGATGGACCGTTTTGTACTTTCCATGTTACAATTAATTGTGTTGATGGGGTTTGTGATTGTTGTCACTATATAGGTGGCAGACTGTCTCAGATGAAACCTTGCAGGTTCTTTTCGGAACTGTTTCTGCGAGGGGATGTTGATCCTGAATGGCACTTCATATTAAAAGGAGTGGTGTTCGGGTTTGCTGTGATAAATGCTGATTGTCGCTTAGTTTATGAACCTGTCGGGAATCGTATTAAGTCAAGTCGAGACAGGTGCATTATTAATAGTAAATTGGTGAAGGAAGTCGAGGCAGGAATAATTTCGAAGGTGGAGGATCGACCTAGTTGCATTCATGACGTGTTCGTGGTCCCTAAGGAGGGGGGTGATGGAGGCAGGTGTGTTGTAGATTGTAGTCAGCCTGACGGTAGTTCTGTGAATAACATGACTGATAATTGTTGTGTTAAATTTAGTTACAACACAGTCGACACAGTAGTTGAGTTAATGAGCGAAGGAGACTATTTGGCAGTAGTGGACATAAAGGATGCATACAGAGCGGTGTCCATTCATCCCCAGGATAGACCAAGGCAAGGTATTAAATGGCGCTTTGAGGGCGATAGGGATTATACGTTTATGGAAGATAACCGTTTGTGTATGGGGTTGTCCTCAAGTCCTTATGTGTTTTCGAAAATCTCGAATTTTGTAGTTAGATGTGCTTTGCGAGAAGGGGTGGAGAGGGTTGTTAACTACTTAGATGATTTCTGTGTGATAGCGTCCATGGCGGATGAAGCGGCACGAGATCAATTGAAACTTGTGAGACTATTGAGAAGATTGTTTTTTTTTATTAGTTTTCATAAATTAATAATGCCGACGACAGAAATCAGATTCCTTGGAATCATTATTGACACAGTAAAGCTGGAGATGCGACTTCCGGAGGATAAGATAGTCAAGTTAGTTAAGATACTTGAAACTATTGTGGGTCGCAGGCGGGCTACGAGACGTGAGCTGGAGCGTTTGGGAGGGCTCCTGGCGCATTGTGCAAAGCTAGTGAGGGGTGGGAGGACCTTTACTCGTCGCATCTATGATGCGATCGGTACATTGAAGCGTCCCTTCTATAAGGTTAGACTTGGATCTGGATTTAGGGAGGATGTTCAGTGGTGGCTAGCATTTGTGCGGAGGTTTAATGGTACGGCAGCGATTTTGGGGAAGTTTGCTGTGGTTAATCCTGTGTATACGGATGCTTCGACTTGGGGGTTTGGAGCATTGCAGGGACGGAACTGGATTGTGGGACATTTGAGAAGCGAGACGAAGTTGGCTTGCAATTGGCCGTCGGACACCACTGGGTCGCATCGGATGCAAAGTCGAGCGATGCGCACATAAATACAAAGGAGATGTATGGTGTTTATGCGGCAGCAGTGCAGTGGGCGGAGTGGTGGAGGGATAAAGCGATATTAGTAGTAACAGATAATGCTACGGTTCAAGCTGCCTTAGGCACGGGGAGGTCTAGGTCGAAGGGGGTGATGTTCTATGTTTGGCGCCTTTTTTGGCTGGCAGTTCAATACAATTTCACGGTGTCATCAACCCATATTGCTAGTTCGGACAATGTTATTTGTGATGCATTGAGTCGACTAAATGAGGAGGGTTCCCGAAAAAGGCTTCGTACTGCTGATGGCGCATCGAGTATGTGCTGTAGTAAGTTTTTTGATAGTGCTTCCGTTTGTTTCAGGACTGGCGGTTTTGAGGGGAGAACAGAGGGTCTACCAACAACAGTTCTACGCTCCAAACTCAGTATTGACTAGAGATGTTCAGATTAAGAAATTCATTGAAGAATTCTCGGGTGATTTCACTCCTTTGCCATGCTCATCGGATCAAGTAGCACTGTATGCTACTTGGCTGTCTCGATCGTTGAAGTATACTTCAGTAATTAATTACTTGAGTGGTCTAAATTATTTTCTGCGTCGAAATGATTCGCCTCCTATTGATTATAAAGATTTTGCTCTTCAAACTACTCTAAAGGGGATGAGGAGGGTAAAAGGGGATGCACCACATCGGGCGGCTCCCCTCCTGCCATCAATGCTTAGGAAGATGTTCAGTTATTTGAAAGGATCTGTTGGTCATACGGCTTGGCGGGCAGCGGTATTGACGAGTTTTAGGGCACTATTAAGGAAGTGTCAAGTGACATTATCAGATCCCGTGCTAAAGAGGGCTGATTTCAAATTGTTTGCTTGGGGTATGATAGTTTGTGTGACTCATTCAAAAACAATACAATTTGGCCAACGTACCCTAGAAATTCCAGTGGCGAATTGTCCGGATTTATCGCTATGTGCAGTATATTGGGTGAAGCGGCATTTTGCCGAGATCCCAACAGAGCAGCGTGAACCTGCTTTTCGGATTCCCGGAGATGGGGGTGGCTCGTGTCCATTGACATACGGCATCTACCAAGGGATGCTGAAACTTTTTGCAGAAAGGGCTGGTCTAGATCCGTCAGAAAATTACTCCGAGTAAGGGGGGACTGGTCGAGCGATTCAATCTATGCTTACTTAAAGACGCCTATGGCTATGAGAATGGTGAGTGATAGTAGAGTGGCTACACTATTAGCGGACAGCTGACTTGAGAGGTTATCGTTTGGGGGACACTTTGAAGTGTCTTTGGGTATTCCGAGCCATTGGTCGATATATATTATAAAGTTGCCAATCCATTTGCCTCTCTTGTCTTCCCTTTATTATTATTTGTAGCTCCTCCTATAAGGCGTATAAAGAATTATGCGAATATAGGTAGGCGTAAAATACATTATGCTTTTCTTCGAATGTTAACCAGGATTATTACGAAATGGTCTATTGATTTCGGCACTATGCTTTTGCTGCGAGCCTCCCCCGGCGGTGATTCGGTCCTGCGCCGGCCTATAAATACACTGTCGGCGCGCCGGCCTCGCCCCACTCGTTTGTTTTTTGCTTTTATTTTTGTTACCGGTACGGGTATTCCGAGCCATTGGTCGATATATATTATAAAGTTGCCAATCCATTTGCCTCTCTTGTCTTCCCTTTATTATTATTTGTAGCTCCTCCGATATATCTATAGCAGCCATGTGATGTGATGACGTATGAACAAAGGGAAACTTTGTCTAACTCATGATTAGAATCATTCTTGTGTAAAAATATCTTGTGTAAAAGTATCTTGTGTAAAAACATGTTATCTTATTAGCAGGTGTACTGACTTGTGTCAACGCACAATGATGGAAACTTCATAGTGCTAGACTATTGGGGTACCATGCTACCAGCACCATTACCCAATACAGTCACACCAAACTGATATCAGGGAACCTTGTTCTATCCTAATAATGCCGAACAACTGGGAAGATGGTGACAAAGTGTCACTTTTGTAAGTCTTTGGCTTGTCTCAACTAGGGGTTGAACCCACCACCTTCCACATGGGAATCGAGTGCCTACCCACTGGGAAATCCCGTCTGTTTGGGAGGGAAAGCTGAACACACGTACCTTAATAATGCTGCATTTAAAAATAGCAAGCTAGCAACACTAATTTTCTTAACTAACCTTATGCTAATTATTCTAAGTAAATATATCACTTCTTTATTTTCTCTCTCTTTTTGTGTGCGTGTAAAATTGCAGTAAGCAAAAAAAGACAGTCTTAAAAATGTCAGGAAGCAGGTTCACTCAGGCAACTGAAACCTAATTACAAATTTATTTACAATCCGAAGCACTTGGGAGAAAATAATAAACATATAGAGGGCTCAACTAGTTTCCCAGTGTTAGAGTTAACCGATTAAAAACTATTAAATAGAGACTAAGAACTGAGAAGACTACATTGACTAAGGGAAAAAGAAGGCAGTTTGCTGGGAAATTATTCTGTTTAAATAACTATATTAGACCAGTTAAAGCTAATGACAAGTCTATAGGTAGCCTTTCCATGTACATTGCTATATTTTCACCAGAAACCACAGGATACATAATTCAGACCATTACAGGTAGAATAAGCCCTGAAGATGTTAGTTCACGTCCTCCTTATTGACCCCTCACTCTACTTACTCTAACACTACACAAATATGGCAGATTAAGTGAATACTGAACCAAAACACTGACCACCACTATTGGGGGTGGAACGGAGTGCTACACGACCTGAGAGCCTGGATGGGGGCGTAGGGTGTGTGTGTGGGGGTGGGGGATTGAGGAAAGGGTTACAAGTGAGATTTAATTATTACATGGCTACACAAATATAAAAACAACAGCATTATCAACGCAATGCTATCAAATCATAACACTCAACATTCCTAGTGTGGCCAGAATAAACTGAAGGCGTGTCGGGAAGCCTTCAGATGACCTCCGGGGAGCATGCGCACTAAGCCGAAACTAGGATTGTGGGTCAATTCTGAAACCGAGTACTGAGTTTGTATGGAGTTACTTTTTTTTTAAATGTAATGATTATTGAACCCGCATATGCATAGTTTTGATGTTTTAATGAAATAAAACAATGAAAGTGATGATCAGTATATATTGTTGTCTTGACTTCTTGATCAGAAATATAAACATAGGTAGCAACTAGTACCTGAATTAGTAATCCTAGACATATCTAACTCTAGATTTGTCTAAATTTAGAATGATCTCTAGCTAAATGCAGAATATGCCAATTTTGTTACGAAGAACTCTCTTTAGAGGCTTGCATACAATGACGGCTGGACCCGACCCATTCTCTATACTCGGAATGGACCATCAAATCATAAATAATTAGAATTATTAGACCACATGGGGTGTCCAAATGAGTTGTTGTGCCCGCTTCCTCTTTTGTTCGAGCCCTGGCCAAGTCAAACCAATGACCTTAAAATGTTTACTTGTTGCTACATAGCCTGGCGTTCTGCATTACTAGGATAAGGCAAGGAGCCATAGAATAATAATATTGATTGAGATTTCCCCTGCTTAATTAACTAATGTACAACAACAAAAAGTGCCAACGGCACCAAGATACAATATGCTACTCAGTCACACTATCCTTGACACTCAGCCAACCAGTCTGTCCTTTCAATATCTGGACAATGGTGAGTAGCCAAGCAAAGTAGCAACGCATGTAAATTGTGTAAATCTTTGGTTTGACTCGGCCGGGGAAGGAACATAAAACTTCTAGTATGGGAAGCAGGTGCCCTACGCACTGAGCCAATTAAATGGATCTTTTGAGTGCTGTTACAAAATCTTTTCTTTTTTTCTTGAAGATTTAAACTGCCAATCATGGATAAGTCTGAATAGTCATGTTTTCACCATTAGACAGTTTGTCAATAGAACCCGAACCTGCACTTTTACCAAACCAAGGAATTTTAAACCTCCCACACAACATAGACATGGTCTGAGCGGAACTAGCCTTTGATGATGCTGTAATTTATACACAAACCTGGAACTAACTTAGTGTGAGCGTCTTCAGGCAATTTCAGAATTGGGGTGTCTAACTAGAAAAATCTGTGCAGAATCCTAGATTGTACAGAACAATATTTCACTGCTACATAATTAACTTCAAAGTGCACAGGTATCAGGAAGCAAATTTAGCAGCACACACAACGCTAGTGACTACACCTCACGCAGGATAACAAACTATTAGAGGATGGCCGTTTCTTTTGGACCCGCAAAAATCTGGGAAAATTCATTCTCAAAACATATTCAAAATAATAACAAGATACACAAACACATTCAAAATAATGCATCCCACAACGAAATACATTCAAAGTAATGTATATCAAAGATACATTATTTATAATATTTTATACTATTAATAATAACAAAAGTACTTCTACTAATAATAATAACAATAATAATATATGAATAAATGTATTAAAAAACACAATTAAAGACATTCAAAATAATGTAAAATTTATACCATTGATAATAACAAAAATACTTCTGCTACTAATAATAAGAATGATGATAATGATGATGATGATTATGATAATAATAATAATAATAATAATGATAACAACACATAAATGTATAAATTTAAATTAAATTAACAAAAAACGAAGGAATTCTTCGAAACTGGGGCAGGGAGCAGACATTCACAAACAGTTATTTGAAACACTACAATACAACACAACACTTCTAGGCGGGGTGTGATTGGCACTGCAGGACAATGAGTGGTGGCTCCAGTAGTTGTGGCTGTTACCTTTTCAATGTCCGCGTTCATGCTCTCCGTCTGCTCCTGGTGCACCTTGTGAAGTTTCTCCATTGCTCGCGACTGAAGCATGGCACATCGTTTCCGCTCCTCTATGAACTTCTTTGTGTTATTTTCGTTCAGTTCGCGAACCCGCCTATGAAACACATTAAAAAATAGTTTGGTTGGTTGTTGGAGTTTCATGTCCTGGCAACATCTAAGGTCATATCAAGACACGTACCGACTGGTGACAGTGTGCACTCATAGCGACTTTATAGTGTTGCCCCACTGGGAAATCAGGCCACCAGCACCATGATCCCATATCCCTCTCAGTCACATTATCCCGACACTGCGCTAACCAGTCCTTGCCCTATCCCATTAATGCCAAGCGCCAGGCTAGGAAGCAACAAGTATCAATTTGATAAGTCTTTGATTTGACTCAACTGGGAACCAATCTCCCAATCTCCCGCATGCAAGGCCGGCACTCTACCGATTCGGCCACCATGCCCAGTATTCAATAATAGTTCAACAGTGCATTCGATTGCATGAGAGTTTGGCGCTCATTGGCTGTCATTGGAACACCAGCGGCCACACCGCCACCTTATGTCCTAACCTCACCTGCCAATCATATTACGCGCCTCACCCGGCGACAACCGGCTCATACCCTAATCATCACTCAGTGGCATACCTTTATTTGGAACATATTTGCATATTTGGTGTATCACTGTGCAATAATTAATTAGGAATATATTGACATATTTGGTACATCAATCACTATGCCATAATTTATTACGAACATAATTACATATTTGGTATGTCACTACACAATAATTCAGCGACACGGGACAAGAATCTAGTATAATTGGAAGTTTTATTAATATTTTTCGTTTCATGGTATTCTTTATTACAGTTCTTAGGTGTTGGTCAATTGTTTCTTTGTATGGATAGTACCAGGTTTTCAAACCTATGTGTTCTTATAGATGGGTGGGTGGGTGGCTGAGAAAGAAAAAGATAACGGCTTCCAGTAACCACGCGGCAGATTCGGGCTCACTGGTTGAAGTGAGCTACTCGGTGCTCATCGGTCAGTTAGTACGAGCCAGAACCGCCAGGCCGCAGTGGAAGCCTATGGAGTTTTGGTAGTGTCGGGGAGAGTGTATTGGCTAACTTGAGCATCATTGGCGCCACCTACCACCAACCTGCGAACTAAAGCTGTCGCCGCGCACGCTATGGTGTAGCCACCTTGTGGAAAAGATCCGAACCAACACACTAGCCACGGAGACACGGCTGCACCCTTCCCGCTAAAACGCGGTCACGTGACCAAGATTCAAACTCAAACCCCCTCCACGCCGCACTTCCACCACTGCTCCCGATGTACACGGACTGCCTCCACACTTTCGCAATAATTGATTAGGAACATATTTACATATTTGGTATACCATTGCGCAATAATTTATTAGGAACATATTTACACATTTTGTGTACCACAATGCAATAATGTATTAGGAACATATTTACATATAAATAAGTTGGCGCATCACACTTACCGGTCACGTTCAGCTTTGTTTTTTATTGTCTTGTCAGCCATTACAGTTTTACTGGCGTCCATGGACAGCTTAGCCTGTTTCGTCTTCAAGTCTTTGTTGTCCCTGTAGTTACAAGAGATATTCACATATGCACGCAAAGGTTAAAAATGTACTTGGTAGTGTAATATAGAGCGAAAATTAATGCCAAAATGTATGATAAATTTAAAACCCGCATATGTAGCTTAAGATGTCCATATATTTCTGATGCATAAGGATTTATGGCAGTATAAATAACGCAAGGTCAGAAAACTTTCTGTTATTCATACTTCCATAATTCGTTATTTATCACATAGGATGTGCTTAGACCACACACGTTTTCACCATTGAAGTTTCACCCTCTTAACCCTTTGGGGTGGAAGTGCCCGGGTGTGCGTCCGAGTTTTACATGCTTACACAGTCCAGGAGCACCTGAATGCTCCTGCAATCGGGTAGCACTGTATTTCTGATATAATTCACCACACTCGGACAAACAAGACACAAGATGTAAATTTATATTTTATATTTTTAATTAATAAAATAAGTCAGGGCTTCAAGGAAACCTATTAGTGCATATATGGAACGGCCGACATGGACCAACTTTAACAATCGGGACATGCGTTAAACGGGTGGCGATCGAACAACATTGTTGACCAACGACATAACAGAGGAGAGTATAGATCAAGCGGCCAGCAGGGACCATTCTTAACTAGTATTACATTGTGTTATTGAGATGAGGTTCAAAGTACATAGTCCAACAATCAGAGAGACAGCAGGTTGCTTAGTATCTCATTATTCTCGAGCGGCAGACAAGGACCAATGTCAAGAGTAAGTTTATCAGTAATGCATAATGGTTAGATATTATATTAACGATAATCCAGTAACAGATGCATGCATGTAAGAGAGCAAAATACTTAAGAATATATGAGCAGCTCACGTGAAGAGGAATACCAGTGAAGCCACAGATGTATGACACCAATTACTTTATCGTTAAAGGGAAGTATAGGACAGCAGCGCTCAACCCCTGGTAGGGCAGGTGGGTGGGTGATCGAAATCACCGTGCCAAAGAACGTGTCAAATATGTGTCACTTTTACCTCGCATGTCGAGATGCGCGATAAGCTGCCCATTGCCTCGTGTGGCAAATTACTCATGTTAGCGCGGCCAACATGTATAATCTACAAAACTTCAGGATAACATTTCTAGAAATGCAATTCAAATACAAATGCGGTACTGGGCTGTAAGCGCATGGAATTTTCAGTTGCGTTTGGGCGCTCCCGGAAACAAACGGTTAATGAATTAAGGTAATAATAATAATAAAATTATGTAATAGCAAATATATACATACGATATATGTCCTAATGGAAGCACACTACCCAATAGAAGCACACCCCCCTTTCAAGATTGAAAGCAAGCACAAATTACGATCATATTCAGACTCAATGCACTTAAAATAAGACAATCCCACTTTATTTCAGAGGCACGACAAAAACTAATCCATGAAATTCTTTAACTTTGAATAGATGCACATCTATGTGTCTGCACTCGTGCAGTGCGCGTCTATTGGGACATATACGGTATATAAATACTGTGATATACACAAACCAATATTTACACTGACATACAAGAACTACCCTAAACAAAGGACTGGCGCCTTACTTTTCCTGTCGACTCTCCAGCTCCTTTTGTTGGTTCGCCTGTGCAGTCTCCATCAGTGTCTTCAGCACCTCGGCCTGCTGGGTCACGTGAGCTTTCCTGATCTCGTGCTCCTCCGTCATCTGGCGCCCCACCATTTCCGACCACTCCGTCGTCTGCTCGGCGACAAGCTCCTTCACCTACCGATGACAATTAGAACCGTCACCATGGCAACAGGGACCGCCCCAATAATCACACGGTGATCCAAGTATTCAACTCCATGGGTGTCACTCGGGCGAAAGGGAGACGACTGGGTGCAAGGAGAAGTGCATTTTATGTTTACAACAAAAATGTTTGGAATATTTGGTGCGGCATTCTGTAACATTATAATGATATCATATTCAAGACAAAAAACTGAAGTGTTTTTTATTCAAAGCAATTTCACATTATCCAATACAAATGTGGGTGATTTGTTATATAACAGTTTATTCCTAACTGAAAGCGAGAGTACTTTTTTTTACAATTAAAAAAAAGAAGTTTAAAGTTTAATAGAGAATCTTGGCAAATACAGCTGTCAAGTTAAAAATGGTACATAAATTATCCAGTATTAATGTTGTATTCCTACTATAAATCACAAAAAGAGTGAAATACACCATGCGCAGAAATATCTGTATCTCAATTCTTAGATGACTTATTGTAAACTAGGTGATTCCAGCTAAAACCTTAGTACACAATTTTAGTATGTGAATATAAGCCAGCCTTAATGTTTACGTCCACGAATGGATTCAGTGAGGATACCAGTTAACATGGCGTGTATTGCATACTCAGGTACTCAAACAAATGAGTTTGTTTTATTTAACGTCACCTCTGGAGAACGTTGATTTTCATCATTGGCTATTGGACGTCAAACATATGGTCATTCTGACATATTTCTTTGGAGGAAACCTGCTGCTGCCACATAGGCTACTTTTTCCGATAAGCAGCAAGGGGGTCTTTTATATGCACTTTCCCACAGACAGGACAACACTTACAACAGCCTTTGATGAACCAGTTGTGGACCACTGGTTCGTACTCAAACAATACCTCGAACAATTTTTAAGGTTCTAACCCACTGATGAAGAGAGCGAGAGAGCTCATAAACTGAGCTGGAGTAATTGAAAGAAAGAAATACAGATACTTTTGCCAGGATTATCCAAGTAATATGACACTGTAGCAGAATTCTCAAAGTGGGTAACAAATGAGTGAATGATGCTGATTTAAAACCCATATCGGCAACAAAGACCGATATTCATGTCAAAATAAAGAGAGTAAAATCCAATTAAATTATTTGTATAATTTTAATAAAAAGTGGTTCACAGAACCTTAATTGTTACCAGATGGGGTGGCCGAATCGGTAAGAGCGCTGGCTAGATAAACCGTGCGGGAGGCCATGGGTTCGAACACCGGCCGAGTCAAACCAATGACTTACACAGTTAATACTTGTCGTAACCTAGCCTAGCGCTTTGCATTATTAGGATAGGGTATGGACTGGCTTGCTCAGTATCGGGATAATGTGATTGACTAGATATAGGGTTTTGGTGGCAGTAGCCCAGTCTTTCAGTGGGGCAGGACTCTAAATCGCAATGAGTGCGTACTGTTACAAGTCGGACCCCATCTTGATGTGACCTTAGATCATACCAGGACGTAAAACCCCAACAAACATAACTTTAATTGTTTACACAAAATATATTCTCCGTGTTTTTATCAGGGCGACGTCACTGAGTACTTAAAATGGTGCTTAAAATAAATATATAGCAACACTGCATGCACACAATTAATTCAAATGGGTATTTTGTCACCACTGACCAACCGCATTTGGTTGCTATTTTTAGAAAGCAGGCAAATTGAACAGAACACACACTAACATTAATATCGTCCAGTTATTAAATTTACTAGTGTCGGTTCTTACATTACTTAAGAAACTAATCTTGTTTTTCATAGATTACCCATGATGGACCTAATGGCTGTTTTTACATTACCTAAGAATCTAACCACTGTTTTCAGATTACCTATATAATTAACGGCTGTTTTTACAGTATTCACGAAACTAACCAGAATTATTTAGATGACCTACGAAAGTAACCAGCGTTTTTTTATTATCTACGAAACTAACCAGTGTTTTACTTAGATCACCTACGAAACAAACTAGTGTTTTTAGATCACCTACGAAACAAACCACTATATGTGCCCATAACCATTACACTGTGTAAAGGACCGTCTGTATAGTGCAAGTCAATACTCGAGAAGTGCTATTCATAAACTAAGAAAGGACGGAAGATTGTTCTCTGCTTTAAATAATGTTTGACTTTCAGGGGACAAAGACATGCTGACATGATGAAATTCACTCACACACTCATTATTCATTCATTTCCTCATTCATTCACTTGCTCATTCACTCATTTGCTCATTCACTCCCTCATTCACTTACTCGTTAACCCACTTACTCATTCACTTACTTATTCATTCACTCCCTTATTCACTTACTCGTTAACCCACTTACTCATTCACTTACTTATTCATTCACTCCCTCATTCACTTACTCATTCACCCACTTACTCATTCACTCATTTGCTCATTCACTCCCTCATTCACTTACTCGTTAACCCACTTACTCATTCACTTACTTATTCATTCGCTCCCTCATTCACTTACTCGTTCAGCCACTTACTCATTCACTCACTTATTCACCCACTGATGCACACACTAATTCATTCACTTACTCGCTCATCCACTCATTCACTCGTGCACCCATTCATTCACTCATCGATTGAAACACTCTAACTAGGGTCTGAATGTTGATCGCCGTCCAGCTCTCACCAACTACTCTTGACTGTTCACATAAACGACAGCTTTTACATATATCTAGGCCTCACATAGATAAAGAATTCACCCGGTACTCGCAGTACACGGGTGAACGACAATGTAGTCTAAATATGGGCGAAAATAGCTTTAGTATGGACTAGGGAGTAGAATGCCTGCCTCCAGTATCAAATGGATACTTCTATAGGCACAGAGTTGGTGAAATGGGAGAGAATGCAAAAAGACAAGATGGTGGCCGCAGAACGCCATCGATTTCACTTTTAAATCTTATTAAACTAGATATTATATTATATTTTTCAACTCAAAGGTAGCGGGCTATCAATAAGACATATGTAAAGAATAATTGTTGCTTCTTAGATTGTGAAATTAGGCTCTCAATTCTTTTACCCGCATTTTCGACAGCTTTTACATAGGGTTGGTTTGCACCCCTACTGCAGCAGTACGGGTGAATCTTGTATCTAGGCCTCACATAGCTACATTGGGACAGACATTAATAATTTAATCAACAGTTATGGATAGTGGCGGATTTACGGGAGGGGCATAGGGGACATGTGCCACCCCACCTCCCGGCAGAAACAAAGGTTCCAGGACTTTCCAGGACCTTTCAGTGCAAAATTCCAGGATATTCTTAAGATGTTTATTAAATTAAAGTACCCCAAAACACAGCTGTATTCATAATCGATTCACTAGGTAAGATGTGAATTGTGAATAAGCATGAGAAATAACAATGATTATATGTATGGTTTTAATATAAAAATCAAGGGGCAGGATAACGAACCAACAAAAATCACTTTTAATACAAAACATCACTGATTGAAATTTGGGCACATCAACGAAAATAGGGTTTAAAAAAATAGTCATGATTTTTCATTTTCAAGGACTTTCAAATATTCTTAGAGAAATTCCAGGACTTTCCAGGAATGATCAAATTCCAGGACTTTCCAGGAATGATCAAATTCCAGGACTTTCCAGGAATGATCAAATTCCAGGACTTTCCAGGTTTTCAAGAAATTATTTCACAGTTAAGAATTGCTGGTGTTAGTGTGGTGGAGAGCCAGATGGGGGCACCAGGAGTGTCAAGTAACAAGCGAGTAGCAATAACTTCAGTAAATGTATTTATACTCGCCTCACATATTTTCTTATACATCACATAATATGTGCGTTGGTATAATTAGCCTTCCCTAACAAGACCTATGACGAATTCTACATAATTATTCAATTAAATTTCCCACGTGTTAAAACAAGCCACACTCAATCCGAAGAACAACTCCTTGCAACATATAAAATGATCAAACAACAAGACAATACTCTGGAACGCCAGTTTAACTGCATGTGTTATGCAATGTTTGTACCGAGGCGGAAATGAATATCCTATTTTTGTGCAATAAAAATCTTAGTTTTCCTTCAATACTTAAAATAATTAAAAAAACAAAGCTGTCAGACAATTAACAATATATATTCTGAATAAAGTAACTTATTTCATTAGCATTCCAAAGAATTTATGACATTCAAATTAAGTTTTCAACAAGAAATGAAAGCAAAATCAAATGGATTCATTAAAAAATAATGTATAATTATCGAAAATCTGACTTTAGCTGCCAAATACGTGAATATCCGATGAAAGTAGGATAATCCGACTCTGTACAAACACTGGTTATGTCTGGTTATGGGTTGGGAAGTTCACCAATGGGTATTATTTCCACAAGCAACTCAACAATATTGGAGTTATCGAAACAGTGTGATCTCAGTTTGTGGCACTTGCATTGCATGTCAGGTAGTTAGTGAGAAGCAGGCCCGTGCTCAGAGGCGGAGGGGGGGGGGGGGGATTCCAGGGGTTCTGGAACACACCCTCCCCCAACCAGTTTCGGAATCCCTCTCCCCCCCCAACCTCCTCCCCGCCCCAACCAAAAAGTGAAATAAAGGATACTTGAACTGAGAATTTTGGAAAGTAATAATTATTTCAGGTTGTAAAATGGTTCTTATATAATTTTGGAACATGGCTCTTTGAATATGGAAACCCCTCCTGTACAAGGTTCCCAGTGACAAATATAAGCAATCCCTGAAAAACTAGGGGATCCAGGGGCATGCCCTCCCACACCCCCACACCCCAAAACAATTTTAAAAACCATCTGTTCTCAGTCTTTGTACACTGAAGTTCCGATTTCTTTTTTTTCGCGGACAGGATCCCCCCACCCTCCCCCACTCTGATTTGGAAACTCAGTTGTCCCTGAAATCAGGGATTTCACTGACAAAAAAACCGCATCCTATCTGTGATAGAGACAAGGGGAAAATGGTGGGAGAGCAGCATTTCTTCTGCAGCATTCAATGAAGTTGTTGACCCTGGGGTGTGGGACTGCTAGATTACTGGGAACCACCTTAACCCCCCCCCCCCCCAATACCCCCACCCCACCCCTTCCTTTCTCACCTACCAGAAACTACATACAGACCTGCCTACAGTTTCCTATTTGGGTACTCCAGTGAAAAAAACTACACTTTCAAAATTTAAACAAAAAAACAAAACAAAAACAACAATTTTATATTTTCCAAATTCTTTTTGACATACACAATTTTAATTTTGGGGATTGGCATATTCCGGCTTAAAACTCTGCTCATGCCAGTGTGATACCAACATAAATGTGATTCCATTTTTACCATTTATCCGAATAAAACAAACAAACAATTTCTCTATGGCTTAATCAATTCGGAAGTGCAACTATTGACTGTGCATGTATGAATTAAAAACAACAATCTGTCATTGAGGGATATTTTTGCAAAAAGTTTGTCTTATTTAACGACGCTTCTATAGCACATTGATTTTTATCATTGGCTATTGGACGTCAAACATATGGTCATTCTGACATATTTGTTTTGAGGAAACTCGATAGGAAGACCCACACCATCACAGATGGACACTCTACCGCCTGAGCTACGTCCCACTCCAGATATTTTTGCAAACGAAGATTAGCATCACACCTAGAGCCGTATTCAAACCCCATAAATATGCCATTCCGAGGCGAGCGTCCTAACGTTGGTTGGTTGTTGGAGTTTTATGTCCAGGCAACATCTAAGGTCATATCAAGACCGGTACTGACTTGTGACAGTGTGCACTCAGTAGTATGGGAGATATGACCACGACGTAAAACGCCAACAACAAACCAACCAACATGTGGGATTTAAGTTTTAACCTGGAGTGTTGAGAGCACCTCACTAACAAATATATATAGAAAGCATGGGACTGCTTTCTTCTACAGGGGTGAAAGTGGTCCTGGAGGGGGAAAAAAAAAGCGGAAATCGACTATTGATGTGAGCGATAATACAGTCACAAATATGCCGGAAGAACACTCTCTGATTAGTTTGTTTGTTGTTGTTTTACATCCTAGCAACATCTAAGGTCATATCAGGACAGGTACCGACTTGTGACAGTGCGCACTCATGGCGACTTTATAGTGCTGCCCCACTGGGAGACCAGGCCGCACCATGACTTGATATCCCACTCAGGTACATTATCCTGACATTGAGCCAACCGGTCCTTGCCCTATCCTAATAATGCCGAGTGCCTGGCTAGGAAGTGACAAGTGTCAATTTTTAAGTCATTGGTTTGACTCGACCAGGGTTCGAACCCACGATCCCATGGTCTACCAACACGGGAGACGGACACTCTAACTCATTCGGCCATCCCGTCTGGTCACTCTCTGACTAGAGTGTAATGATTGGTCATAGGCGTTGTAAGTCATTTAAACGATTTATGTCCATAAGGCGTTTAATGCTTATAATTACACATATATACTATAGGCATGTTACATGTTGGTTCAAAAACCACATGTCACATACCTTGTACGTGGTCCTGGTCACAGCACCAGTGTCATGCAGAATGTTTTTGTGAATGAAGGGAATATTATGCCTAGAGTGGAATTCAAACCCACACATCTGTCCATTACAGAGCTAGAATCATAACTATTACACTACCTAGGCTCCCTGATGCAATCACCCTATCCACGCCTACCAGCGTGTGTGGCTCCTCGCTTTGAGAAGTCAGTGCAGACCACTACAGTATCAGAATACATTTGTGTACTGGGCATTGACCGCAATATTAGGCGTACAGCTACTTGTGTGTTAGTAATGTTCTATGGTGCCATCTTACTGAGCTTTTTATTTCTGTTTTTTCAATAAATAACTTGTCACAACAAAAAACACCCCCACCGCCCATATCCGAGAAGACCCCTGTAGAGTAAAGGGAGGCAGTGAAGATGGTGAATACTGAAAGGTGTGTCCCCATAACATACAGGTGAGTGAGAGTCCAGTGAGGGAGAGGAATGGTCAGGGTGGGGGAGGGGAGCGATAGGGGGAAGGGAGAGGGGGAGGGGGAGTGGGGAGGTGGAGGGAGAGGGGGCGTGGGAGGGGAAGGGTGAACATTTCAGTATTTTAGTTTTTTATACATTAGTTGATTAAGAAGGGAAATTTTCAACTGTGGACAATTGGTCTTCCTCATTCCACTGCTCCTTAATCTATCCCAATAATTCCGAACCACAGGCTAGGTAGCGACACATATCAATTTTTAAGACATTGGTTTGACTTGACCAGGGTTCAGAACTGGGGATTCAAATCTCATAACCTACCAAAATGGGAGGTGAGCACTCAACTTATTCAACCACCCTGCCTGGTATGTGTGCTGGGGGATGGGGGTGGTGTGGAGGGGGGTGCAAGGAAGAGGTGTGAGGTGTAAGGATTTAATAGCCTAGGGGTGGGCGGGGGAGGGAGGGGAGGGGGAGCGAGAGTGGGAGGGAAGATGGGAGAGGGGGAGGGAAGGAGATGGGGGAGGAGGGAAGGAGGAGGGGAGGTGGAGGAGGGGGAGAGGAGGAGGGGGGAGAGGGAAGAGGGACGGAGGACGGGGTTGGATGGCTTTGGAGTTTTATGTCCTGGCAACATTTAAGGTCATATCAGGACTGGTGCCGACTTGTGACAGTGCGCGCTCATGACGATTTTATAGTGCTGCCCCACTGGGAAATCATGCCACCGGCACCATGATCCGATATCCCACTCAGTCACATTATCATGACACTGAGCTAACCAGTCCTTGCCCTTTCCTATTAATGCTGAACGCAAAGGAAGCGACAAGTATCAATTTTATAAGTCATTGGTTTGACTCGATTGGGAACCAAACTCCCGATCTCCCGCACGCGAGGCCCGCACTCTACCGATTCGGCCACCGCGCCTGGTTAGGAGGAGGGGGGAGGAGGGAGGTTATGGGGTGTTTAGCTTTCTGTTGTATACATATACATTAGTATATGCGAGCATAATGTACACATGTATTTGTGTAGGGTTGTAAACGTGTTAGTGACAATGGAAAGTCAGGCAGGCATCTAGGCGCTAGGTGAGCAGTAAAACAACAGCCCGTCACGGCTCACTGGGCAGCGCAGACTCGCAGTGCACGCTGGGTATCCTACCTCTGCCTCGTAGTTAACCGGCTGCGGTGCAAAGGAGCCGCAGGAGCACATTCTCTGCAGAATGCCCGGACGTTTGGGTGGTGTCTGCCATTGTAGTAACAAAGTATTCATGCAGTTTTCTTATTATTATTTGCACACCAACTTGAATTTTTTTGTAATAATTTAAACAAATGAATTTTTTTTTTTAATTAATCTTTTTTTTAAATTAACAATTATTTTTTTAAAGTTAAATGCAGGAGTGACTCACCCTGGTAATATAAAAATTAAAAAGTTTAATGCAGGGTTTAATGAAAGTCACGGTGTTTTTTTAAGAAAAACAAGTAAAATGCAGGGTTGAAAGTCACCCTGGTATCATTATTTTATTTTAAAAAGCTAAGTACACCCTGACAAACAAAGAAGAATACAAAAACAGAGAGCGGAAATCTGACGACCAGTAAATTTTCCCACAGTTCACTACCAGTGTTAAGCCTACAACGTGAGGGCCTGTCTGCATCGTTTTCATTTGTTTTTGTGTGTGATCAAGTCTGAGAAAAAGTGATCTTTGATCCTTGAAAATATGTGTGCCTTAAGTGCTTATCATGATTCTGTAACGTTGTTCTTTTTTCCGGGGTGGGGTTGTTGGTCCCACATCCAACCCCCAACCAGGAGAACCAGTGGCTGCTCTTAGTCTGTCCTCTACCATGAGTCCTGCCCGGCTTGGTTAAACCTGGCAGGGGGCTAGCCCCCGCCGGTATAGCTCTCATGGTCACGGAGGCACACAAGCCTCCCCACCACGACAAGGTAGCAACACATTGGGGGGCCTATGCCCAAAGTTGGGTGGTAGGCATAAGTAAGTAAGTAAGTGCTTATTACGTCTATGAGTTTAAAAAATAAAAATACCATGGCATTATTAAAGTTGCATCGTCTGATGGTTTTGACTTTCTGTCATTTTTCTGAGATAAATATATTAAATTAATTTTCATAATCTATCTTACATTAGCTTAAAGACACTTTTATTTTAAATGGCTAACCTTTCAGATATTTGAAGTGCAAACATGTGAAATTAGTTTTGGCAAGCAAGCCAAAACTCTGACGATAGACTTCATCATTAACAGGTTCTATTAAATTGACTCAGTATCCCCTTCTATATAGCAAGTTTAATAAGTGGACCAGTATCTAAGTTGGATATGTAGGTTCAAATGTTTAATAAGTGGACCAGTATCTAAGTTGGATATGTAGGTTCAAATGTTTAATAAGTGGACCAGTATCTAAGTTGGATATGTAGGTTCAAATGTTTAATAAGTGGACCAGTATGTAAGTTGCATATGTAGGTTCAAATGTGTAATAAGTAGACCAGTATCTAAGTTGGATATGTAGGTTCAAATGTTTAATATGTGGACCAGTATGTAAGTTGGATATGTAGGTTCAAATGTGTAATAAGTGGACCAGTATCTAAGTTGGATATGTAGGTTCAAATGTTTAATAGGTGGACCAGTATCTAAGTTGGATATGTAGGTTCAAATGTGTAATAAGTGGACCAGTATCTAAGTTGGATATGTAGGTTCAAATGTTTAATAAGTGGACCAGTATCTAAGTTGGATATGTAGGTTCAAATGTGTAATAAGTGGACCAGTATCTAAGTTGGATATGTAGGTTCAAATGTTTAATAAGTGGACCAGTATCTAAGTTGGATATGTAGGTTCAAATGTTTAATAAGTGGACCAGTATGTAAGTTGGATATGTAGGTTCAAATGTGTAATAAGTGGACCAGTATCTAAGTTGGATATGTAGGTTCAAATGTTTAATATGTGGACCAGTATGTAAGTTGGATATGTAGGTTCAAATGTGTAATAAGTGGACCAGTATCTAAGTTGGATATGTAGGTTCAAATGTTTAATAGGTGGACCAGTATCTAAGTTGGATATGTAGGTTCAAATGTGTAATAAGTGGACCAGTATCTAAGTTGGATATGTAGGTTCAAATGTTTAATAAGTGGACCAGTATCTAAGTTGGATATGTAGGTTCAAATGTGTAATAAGTGGACCAGTATCTAAGTTGGATATGTAGGTTCAAATGTTTAATAAGTGGACCAGTATCTAAGTTGGATATGTAGGTTCAAATGTGTAATAAGTGGACCAGTATCTAAGTTGGATATGTAGGTTCAAATGTTTAATAAGTGGACCAGTATCTAAGTTGGATATGTAGGTTCAAATGTGTAATAAGTGGACCAGTATCTAAGTTGGATATGTAGGTTCAAATGTGTAATAAGTGGACCAGTATCTAAGTTGGATATGTAGGTTCAAATGTGTAATAAGTGGACCAGTATCTAAGTTGGATATGTAGGTTCAAATGTTTAATATGTGGACCAGTATCTAAGTTGGATATGTAGGTTCAAATGTGTAATAAGTGGACCAGTATCTAAGTTGGATATGTAGGTTCAAATGTTTAATAAGTGGACCAGTATCTAAGTTGGATATGTAGGTTCAAATGTGTAATAAGTGGACCAGTATCTAAGTTGGATATGTAGGTTCAAATGTGTAATAAGTGGACCAGTATGTAAGTTGGATATGTAGGTTCAAATGTGTAATAAGTGGACCAGTATCTAAGTTGGATATGTAGGTTCAAATGTTTAATATGTGGACCAGTATCTAAGTTGGATATGTAGGTTCAAATGTTTAATAAGTGGACCAGTATCTAAGTTGGATATGTAGGTTCAAATGTGTAATAAGTGGACCAGTATCTAAGTTGGATATGTAGGTTCAAATGTGTAATAAGTGGACCAGTATCTAAGTTGGATATGTAGGTTCAAATGTGTAATAAGTGGACCAGTATCTAAGTTGGATATGTAGGTTCAAATGTGTAATAAGTGGACCAGTATCTAAGTTGGATATGTAGGTTCAAATGTTTAATAAGTGGACCAGTATCTAAGTTGGATATGTAGGTTCAAATGTGTAATAAGTGGACCAGTATCTAAGTTGGATATGTAGGTTCAAATGTTTAATAGGTGGACCAGTATCTAAGTTGGATATGTAGGTTCAAATGTGTAATAAGTGGACCAGTATCTAAGTTGGATATGTAGGTTCAAATGTGTAATAAGTGGACCAGTATCTAAGTTGGATATGTAGGTTCAAATGTGTAATAAGTGGACCAGTATCTAAGTTGGATATGTAGGTTCAAATGTGTAATAAGTGGACCAGTATCTAAGTTGGATATGTAGGTTCAAATGTTTAATATGTGGACCAGTATCTAAGTTGGATATGTAGGTTCAAATGTGTAATAAGTGGACCAGTATCTAAGTTGGATATGTAGGTTAAAATGTTTAATAAGTGGACCAGTATCTAAGTTGGATATTTAGGTTCAAATGTGTAATAAGTGGACCAGTATCTAAGTTGGATATGTAGGTTCAAATGTGTAATAAGTGGACCAGTATGTAAGTTGGATATGTAGGTTCAAATGTGTAATAAGTGGACCAGTATCTAAGTTGGATATGTAGGTTCAAATGTTTAATATGTGGACCAGTATCTAAGTTGGATATGTAGGTTCAAATGTGTAATAAGTGGACCAGTATCTAAGTTGGATATGTAGGTTCAAATGTTTAATAAGTGGACCAGTATCTAAGTTGGATATGTAGGTTCAAATGTGTAATAAGTGGACCAGTATCTAAGTTGGATATGTAGGTTCAAATGTGTAATAAGTGGACCAGTATCTAAGTTGGATATGTAGGTTCAAATGTGTAATAAGTGGACCAGTATCTAAGTTGGATATGTAGGTTCAAATGTGTAATAAGTGGACCAGTATCTAAGTTGGATATGTAGGTTCAAATGTGTAATAAGTGGACCAGTATCTAAGTTGGATATGTAGGTTCAAATGTGTAATAAGTGGACCAGTATCTAAGTTGGATATGTAGGTTCAAATGTGTAATAAGTGGACCAGTATCTAAGTTGGATATGTAGGTTCAAATGTGTAATAAGTGGACCAGTATCTAATTTGGATATGAGGTTCAAATGTGTAATAAGTGGACCAGTATCTAAGTTGGATATGAGGTTCAAATGTGTAATAAGTGGACCAGTATATAAGTTGGATATGAGATTCAAATGTGTAATAAGTGGACCAGTATCTAAGTTCGATATGTAGGTTCTAGACCAATGTTTTGCTTTTAAAAAGATAATGCTTTCATCGGACTATGTAACTTTAAGTCACCAGTTCCCTTAATTTGCACTTTGCCGTCGTGCATAATTAAGCACCTCTCCCGATGCTTCCGGTCTAGTGTATCGGGAGAGGTGCATAATTATTACACCGGAAGCGAGGGAAAAGAACGCGTTTCAGGAAAACAGAAAACTAAAAAGCCTAAAATTAATACATTATGTGGAGTAGCTCATTCGATTTTTAGTTAAAGCTGCATAGTCCGATGAAAGGAAGAAATTTTCAAAACCAAAAAAAGTACCTAGATTTGATCATACATTTATAACGGTTGGTTGTTGGAGTTTTTACATCGTGGCAACATCTAAGATCATATCAGGACGGGTACTGACTTGTGACAGTGTGCACTCATGGTGACTTTATAGTGCTGCCCCACTGGGAAATCAGGCTGCCAGTGACCCGATATCTCACTCAGTCCCATTATCCTGACACTGAGCTAACCAGTCCTTTCCTTATCCTATTAATGCCAAGCACCAGGCTAGGAAGCGACAAGTATCAATTTGATATGTCATTGGTTTGACTCGACCACCCCGCACGCGAGGGTCGCGCTCTACCGATTCGGCTACCGCGTCTGGTGTCATCATAGATATCGAATTTAGATATTGTTGAACTTATTCATCATTTATTGCTGGATAGATGGGGGTACCAAGTCAATTTAATAGTACCTGTGCCTGCTTAAACCAATGGTATCTGCATTTTAGTGTGCTTGAAAAGATTAATTTGGCATGTTCTCACTTGAAATATCTCTACAGTTAACCATTTAAAATAAAAGTTACTTCAAACTAAAGTAAAGCAGATTACAACAATCAACCTAATATAATTATCTCAGTAAATGGAAAAAATTCAAAAACATCGGACTATGCAACTTTCACTAAATTTCATGTATATTTCATGACGTTTAATGTTGTTCTTAAACATGAATTACAAAAGAAAAAAATCACAATAATCAAGGAGTCCCCCCTCTCCTTTGGAATACAATTAATTTTCAGTTAATTTAGAGAAAAGCAATACACATGGTGGAGTGGGTAAATTTGTTGGTAATAGAACAGACCTAAATTAGGAGCCCCTGTAAAGTGTCATACCAAATAATACATCTACACCTTTCACATTCTCCTAGGTATTAATCCACTTTCTGACAGTAAACTAGGAAGTAAGCCAGACTGCTACCATCAAAGGCATTAAAAAGATACCAGTCTAGGTCGATTTAATTTTAGTAGAACGTCTCCAACATGCAACTATTGCCCCAGGCTAGAATTGTGCAGTCGACAGAAAGCATTGAATTCATAAACCAAATACCCAAGCAGAAACCCTCAAATTAGATTTAACAACGACAAGATGGATGCTACCATATAGATTAAAGGTGGGGGGGGGGGTAGTGGGTGTGTGTGTTGGGGGGGGGGGGAGATGTCGCGTGCACATAAGGGATAAGGACTAGCTAACTACTACATAGACAGAAGGGCGTCTCTAACAATTATACTCCTGACCACTTACTAACAACACTTACTAGCGCAAAAATAATCTTTAAATAAGATTAATAAAAGTTTGAACAATTAAAGGGGAGGGTGCGGGGAAGAAAGAATACATGACGTATGCAATATAAGGATGTATTCATATGTTTCATGTACGTACCTTGGTTTTGTGGTTATTTACTAAATCCTGGACCTTGTTTTCCAACTCTGTCTTAGCCGCACTATTTGTGTCACTGTCAAATGGAAATGGAACCAACACTGTACACACCTAACTCAGGTGAACATACCAAAATGTGATTGCAAAAAAATTAGCAAAAAGATTGGTTGATTGTTGGAGTTTTACATCCTGGAAATATCTAAGGTCATATCAGGACGGGTACCGACTTGTGACAGTACACACTCATGGTGACTTTATAGTGCTGCCCCACTGGGAAATAATGTCGTTGGCACCATGACCTGATATCCCACTCAGTCTTACTAAGTTGCGTTGATTTTTTGGCCCTGTGCCAACAGTTCTACACTGCAGACAGTATGCATGACCTTTTTACTAAGGTAAAACAGGAAAACATTTAAGCCTTTTTGAGGGCAGCTGGACTGTACCACCTCATATAGTTTACTAAATAGATTCTATCAATTATTAATAAAACTTTTCTTTTTCTATGGGAATTTGTTTCCCTTGACCACAAATATATGATTGTGAGCTTTCTAATTTAATGAGTGTCTATTGGCACATAATTGATTGTCTGCTTTTACATGTAAAAGTGATGGTTTGAACAAAAAACAAACATTTCTCGCTGTGAATATGGCCTATGCTGCTGACACGGCGTAAAGCAACCACCAATCAATCAATCAATCCCACTCAGTCACATTATCCCGACACTGAGCTAACCAGTCCTTGCCATGTCCTATTAATGCCGAAGCTAGGAAGTGACAAGTATCAATGGGGGACCTCCGACTTTTTAGTTCAAATTCCTGCCGTTCGCATCGCCACTGAACCAGTGGGCCTATTCGGCACACTGTCACACTGCAAACCCAATGGCTATGAGCAATCTTCATACAGAAGAAGTCAAATATCTCTAAAACCACATGACCTAGACACAAACCACTTGGTATACATATAGAAAACATACAACGAATACATTATATTAAATTTCTAAGGTTAGGGTTCTGTATTTCTATTAATTTTGAATAAAATAAACGTTTTGCACTGGGCGTACCGCCGAACTCAGTGCATTGTCAATGGCCGTGAGCAATCTTCATACAGAAGAAGTCAAATATCTCTAAAACCACAAGACCTAGAGACAAACCGCTTGGTATACATATAGAAAACATACAACGAATACATTATATTAAATTTCTAAGGTTAGGGTTCTGTATTTCTATTAATTTTGAATAAAATAAACGTTTTGCACTGGGCGTACCGCCGAACTCAGTGCATTGTCAATGGCCGTGAGCAATCTTCATACAGAAGAAGTCAAATATCTCTAAAACCACAAGACCTAGAGACAAACCGCTTGGTATACATATAGAAAACATACAACGAATAGATTATATTAAATTTCTAAGGTTAGGGTTCTGTATTTCTATTAATTTTGAATAAAATATACGTATTGCACTACGCGTACCGGCGAACTCAGTGCATTGTCAATGGCCGTTTAGGACCACTGGTACCGATGCGCCATCTAGTGTCAACAAATGAACTACCCCGGATGTCCCCCATTATATAAGTCATTGGTTTGACTCGACCGGGAACCAAACTCCCGATTTCCCGCAGGGGAGGCCTGCGCTCTACTGATTCGGCCCCCGCGCCCGGTAATAGCAAAAAGAATGTCTGAATATGTGCGTTCCGAGTTGCTGTTCTCCGGTTCGTGAGGAGGGAAGTGAAGCTGTGACCCGGTATGTTTCCACAACTGGAAGTGGGAAGGTTTCCCTTCAATGCATATCCTCCATCTTTATGCTGTACTTTAAAGTTACTTTGAACCCATAGACACATGGTTGCGGATTGTCAGTAGGCTTCCTACCCTTTTATTTCTGAATTTGGTTTCAGTGAAATTGTACTACCAACTATTCTACATTAAATGAAATACTATATATATAATATATAATGCATTATGTATATATAAAGTATGGAGGAGTAAGGACGGCCTGGCCCGACCTTATTGAGTATATATAATTATTTATTAACACCATTATTATTATTATTATTATTCTCAATATGGGCCAGTGCCAGCAAGCTATTGATTCACTGCACCACTGGCGCAAGTGGCGCCACCTTGAGGCGCCATATATAACTTATAATATACTATATGCCAACTCCTGAAGAGCGACACATAAGTCACCGATCCCCACATATGAATTTCTTACTGAGAGGAATGTCTGAGTGAATAAGATACTAACTGACAGTATTTATTCAGTTTTTCCGATGCTCTCCTTTTTAGCTCTCAATAACAATTTTTTTTAAAAAGGTCTCTATTGTCCCTATGGAAAGAAAAGTCATGAATACAAATTGTTTGGCATACCCTTTCTTCTTCATCATCTTTTCTAGTGTCTTTTCCTGGCCGGCCCGTTCCTTCTCGTGGGAGGCGACCATTTTGTCGATAACGGTGCAGTGTGCCTTCTGCATGGCAGAGCGCTCCTTGTTGTGTCGCTTCTTAACTCCTTCCAGCTCCTTCTGTTGCTTCTTTAACAGCTTGATGTACTGTTTGTCCGTGCGGAGCAGCTCGGGCGTAATGGGGTCAAACCCTAAGTTATCTGTACGGTTCACAATAGAGAAAAGGGAGGGGGTGTGAATACAAGAGATAAGGAGAACATAATGCTGATTATCAACACATTGGAAAAGGAGAAAATGTCGGTAAAACAAAAGGAGAAAAATGCCAGTGCAACAAACGATCGGGATGAGAACAAGTCAGACCTAAAAAGGCGAGTCATTGCCCAAAGGTCGCGAAACCGCTGATCGGGGGGAAATTCTCATCCCTGTATATATAGCAGGGACGAGAACAGGTCAGACCTGAAATGGCAGAAAATTGCTGATTGGTGGGAAATTCTCATCCCTGAAACCAGGAGGAAATAGCAGTCAGTCTTCAGTCCCCCCTTCTCTCCCCCAAACAAACATACACTGTAAACTCAACCAGTAGTGGCCAACTAGACCAAAAACCCATCTACAATGGAATGAGCCTGGAAATGATTCTAGTTGCATCCTACTGAGGCACATGATTAATTAATATTAACCTACTTACTAACTCAATAGCCCCCCCCCCCCCCCCTGAGATTACCATGAACACCAGTTCAATCACAATGGCCCACCCGACATCCCACCATCACCCTCTCAACGAGTATGTTACCATCAGAAAGATAATCAGTTATGCCCCACCCCCTACTAATGCTTACCATACTAGTCCAATATAGTTACCTCCCCGTATATGTTTCTTTTTTCTCTTATCTTGTTCTTTACCTATCATTCATGTACCGATGTTTTGCTTATTTCCCTGTAATTATCTATCTATATATTGTTGTAGATTTTGTTTACTGTGTAGTGGCAGTTGTCATTAGGGCTGGAAGACCAGTGCATTAGCACTGACAACGTGTTATTCAGAGGAATAAAAACACTCGAACAAAAAACAAACAAACACATTTACAAATTACAAATTGAAGACTTTTGTTTACCCCACATCGCTTTAAAAGAACTTTCACACTGGCAATGGTCATCTGATTTTTTTGTTTGTTTGGTAAATATGTTTATTCTGCTGAATAAGTTCTTTTGTCACAGCCAAAGCACTGGTCTTCCAGCCATTTCCAATTCAGGATTATTTACATAAAAATGGTGTATAGAGTATCTATGTATTAAAGTGAGCTAATGATAGCTGTTGAGTACACAATTTGCAGCATATAGCGCAATGGATTTCTGATAGTTACCTACAAGTTCCATGGCAATCTGGCAACAATATTAATCCCAAACAGCTTCTCTACATCAATATTAGATGGATTGATGTGAGTATTTTCATTGTATTAAGAATGTAAGCAGAAGTTATCTTCTGTATTCATTTGGTAAAGTTGTAATGAGTCTTAATGTAGGATGCAGTCAGTTTGACTAAGACAAGGAGTATATAAATGTCAGTTCGATAGGAATTTTCTAGTGTTACCCCATAGTAGTTAGGTATGTAAGTTTTAATAGCTGCCTATCATGGATAAGTCTGAATAGTCTCGTTTTCACCATTAGACAGTTGGTCGATAGAAATTCCGAGCCTACACTTTTACCGAACAAAAGGGATTTTTA
This sequence comes from Branchipolynoe longqiensis, assembly GCA_030323885.1. Lineage (NCBI taxonomy): Eukaryota > Metazoa > Annelida > Polychaeta > Phyllodocida > Polynoidae > Branchipolynoe > Branchipolynoe longqiensis. Next base: position 135,732,868 of record CM059186.1, read on the forward strand.
ACCTCCCACACCACATAGACATGGTATGAGAGCAACTGGCTTTTGATGATGCTGTAACTTATACACAGTGGTGTAAATCCAAATTGGCAGAGGTGATGGCATGGGGAATCGAATCACCAACCTTTAGATTAGGAGTCTGACCTAGAAAAAATCAGACACTCTAACCACTCTGCCACAGAGAATACCACAATTGATGCTTTCATTGGACAATGAAACTTCAATTCAAGGGGTGTGGCGGACTAGCTCACCACTGACTTCCTTCTTCTTTTCGGCGGCATTGTTCTGTGGCGTGCCGAGCGGCTTGTTGTTGACCTGCTCGTCCTTCTTGTCCTTCTTGTCGATGCTCTTCTCCTTCTTGGTGCCCGTCGCCGGCACGTCGCTTATGTCATTCTCGTCGATGCCCATATCCTGCATCTGCTTGGCCCGCTTCTCGGCCTGGGAGACGAATGTCATTGGTGCGCTTAGTGCGTCCACAAATTCTGAAAGACACAAGATTGTTTGTTTGTTTGTCCTAGCAAACATCTATGGTCGTATCAGGATGGGTACCGACATGTGGCAGTGTGCACTCATGGTGACTTCATAGTGCTTCCCCACTGGGAGACAATTATTATTGCTACTATTATTGCTACTATTTCTGCTACTATTACTACGCCAAATAACTGCTTTCAGAATTGCTCTTTGGAATTAAGTACCATACTGGTCACATAAGTATTGTACTTGAATTAAGTACTGTAGTGGTACTGAGTTTATGATGCTAGTATCTCCAAGTACTTTACTATAATTAGATACCGCACTGGTAGTATATGCCATAAGCACTGTATTGAAATTAAGTACTGCGCTGGTAGTATATGCACAGAATTACTGTACTGGAATTAAGTAATGCGCTGGTCGCATAACACTCAAAGTACTTGAATTATGTAATAGACCGGTAGTATATCTAAATAACTACTGTACTGGAATTAAATATTATACTGGTAGTATATAACCACTCAAAGTACTGTACTGGACTTATGTAATGTACTGTAGTATATCGAAATAACTACTGACCTAGAATTAAATATTATACTTGTAGTATATCCATTCAAAGTACTGTACTGGACTTATGTAATATACTGTAGTATATCTAAATAACTACTGACCTGGAATTAAATATTATACTTGTAGTATATCCACTCAAAGTACTGTACTGGACTTATGTAATGTACTGTAGTATATCTAAATAACTACTGACCTGGAATTAAATATTATACTTGTAGTATATCCACTCAAAGTACTGTACTGGACTTATGTAATGTACTGTAGTATATCTAAATAACTACTGACGTGAAATTAAATATTATACTGGTAGGATATCCACTCAAAGTCAAAGCACTGTACTGGAGTTATGTAATGCACTTGTGGTATATCTAAATAACTACTGTACTGAAATTAAATATTATACTGGGAATATATTCACTTCAAGGGCATGGTGCTACCCTATTTTGACTATGGAGATGTAAACTACATGGGTGCAAAGAAAGAACTTCTAAAAAAACTGCAAACACTACAGAACAGAGCCCTGAAAATCTGCCCACCTATGACATACACAAAAGAACCAAAGTAAAATTGCTAGAAAATAGGAGAATAATTCATCTGAAAACATTAGCATACAGCTATAGTCAAGACAATAAACTCCTAACAAAACCACAAAGGGCAACTAGAGCAAATAATGCGCCACTACTAAAGCAGACCAGAAGCCAAATAAAAGCTCACAAGAGAAGCACGCTAGAAATGGCTGCCAAGGTGTGGAATGCCCAAACAGTAAAGGAACGACAAATTCCTGAGCTAAAAACATACAAAAAATATCTGTGCAAAATAAGGCTAGGAACCCCCAACTAAGCTGCACCGCAAAGGGGCAGGTGATACATGTCACGGCCCACCAGCGAGACGCCCAATGGAAGGTAACCATACCAAAAGCACCCAGATAACACACCTCACAGCTGCGTACAAGCCTATGATATGTAAATAGGAGTAGGCTAGTCTAGAAATAAGAGTAGAAAAAATAAAGCACATATATGCCAAGAAAATCCAAAAAAATTAACATAGACTACTATAGTACTAACCAGACCAACCAACTATCTATCTGCTACTGAAATACAGGCAATCAAATACCTTATCAGCAGCTACTGTGTGATAAGACAACACCAACACTACAGCTGGCCAGCATTGAAAACAAGCCTGAATACCCAGGCTTATATGCAATGGACAGTATAAATACAGCCTCAATAAAAAAAAAAAAAAGAAAAAAAAAAAAAGAAGAGTACTGCATTGGAATTAAGTAAGACACTGGCACTAAGTATAACCACTCAAAGTACTGCACTGGAATTAAGTAAGACACTGACACCAAGTATAACCACTCAAAGTACTGTACTGGAATTCGATAACTCACCACCAAAGCCCTCTGGTACATATGTTTTCAGGACGATTCTGACGAATAAAGTCGGCAGTGAAAGAGGGAAATTGGCTTCTGTTCGTAGCGACATATGGCGGTAGCCTGGGGAAATACAAGATACCATTGAACATGTTCAGTTAGGGAATGCGAAATGGGCGATTATAACATCAATTTCCTGCTTTCAACACATTAAATATTTCAACCATTATTTTTCTTAGCGATTTCTGTGAGCTAAAACTGGGATATTAGTTTCACTTATGCAATTAATCGTTCCGGAATTTACATAGCTCAAGTAATGATCGAGTGGAGAATTACTCAAAACTGTTAAAAAAAATATATGGCACACGGATATAAACAATTATATTCATTCAGTATTTGTTAGTATGAAGAGAAAGGACGGTGGTGTTTTAAAAAAAATGACTTTTTTTTCTTACATTCCAGCAACATCTAAAGTGATATCATGATGGGCAGCTGCTTTAGACTGTGTGCATTGATGGCGACTTCATAGTGCTGCCCCACTGGGATACTGTGCTACCAGGACCATGAGCTCCGATATCCCACCTAGTCACATTACCCTGACACTGAGCCAACCATTCCTTTCCCCATCCTAGTAATGCCGACCACCAAGCAAGTCATGGAGAACCATTGCATCCAACCCTCGACTAGAGGATGGAACTATTGATTGATTGATTGAAGCAAGTCATCGATTTTGGTCTGACTTGCCCTATGATTGATCTCACGACCTCCCGCATGGGAAGCGGGCGCCCTAACCCACTAGGCCTCACCATCCGGTTTTTACCCATGGGTTATGTAACATAAATTGTCAACTTTCAACCCAAACACCCGGCTTGGCTCGGTGATTAAACAAACAAAATTGAAAAAAAAACACTCCAAAAGAAAACCACTCTCCCTTGTTGGACCAAACGGGATGGTCGAATGAGTTGAGCAGCAGTCTCCCGTTTTGGTAGATCGTGGGATTCGAACCTACGGGTTCGAACCCTGGTCGAAGTCAAACCAATGACTTACAACTTGATATTTATCTATTACTAGCCAGAGGCCCGCTTAATGGGATAGGGCAAGGACTGGTTGGCTTAGTATCAAGATAATGTGACTCAGTGGGATATCGGGTCATGGTGCTGGTGGCCTGGTCTCCCAGTGGGGCAGCACTATAAAGTTGCCATGAGTGCGCACTGTCACAAGTCGGTACCTGTCCTGATATGACCCTAGATGTTGCCAGGACGTAAAATTCGAACAACCAACCAACTCTCCCATGTTGTATAGTCACAGTACAGGTGGCGCCACCTACCTGCCTGCAGGCCATCTAGTGGTAGGATGCGCTGACCAATCATTCTACCCGTCTCTTCAAAGACAGCTATTCGGATGACGGCCAGGTCGGGGAGCACCACCTGTCACAAACAACAACACAAACAGGATCAGAGTGGTGCATAAATTGTATCTTGCTATAGTAACATCGGAAGTGAGCATAGAACTTAGAAGAATAGGTTATGTCGGAATAGGGTATACAAACATGGGTAGACCAGATGCAATGGCTGAATGAGTTGAGCATCCGCCTCCCGTTCTGGGACGTCGTGGGATTCGAACCCCTAGCCTAGGGTCGAAACCTGGCCGAGTCAAACCAATGACGTAACAATTGACATGTATCACTACCTAGCCTGGCGCTCGGCATTACTAGGATAGGGCAAGGAGCAGTGGAATGAGGGAGACCAATTGTCCGTGATTGAAATTTAGCCCCCCCAAACCAACAAAAGAAATGTCAGAGTGGCTCATAATTGTAAATTATGGTTGATTCGGAGATTTCAATAGAACAGCCTCCCTCCCAGCCCACCCCCCTCTGCCTCCCTCACCCACCAGTGTGTCACCTCTCACTAAGTTAGAGTCACCCCGACTTGCAATAGGGGTGAGAACTAACCCATTAGAAAAAGTGCTGAAAGGATGGGTAAACATGGGTGGCGGCAGAAAAATGCATGCAGTACATATATGTACACACTGGCTCAGAAGCAGTTTGAGCCAGATATATCCACACTATTAACTTATAATGGGTTGGCCCTCGTAATTACATTATCATTATAAGGATTTACATTGGATACTGATTGATATGATTGGATATTTAGCTGGCTTGCCATCGTTCAGAGCTGTCCGTTTGGTATGGCTAATATGTATTTAAAATTGCGCTTCAGCTTCATGACTATTTAGGAAATCAAAATAACTACACACACAACGATAACACACACATATCAATACAATCCCCAACACAATTACACCCCCCCCCCCCCCCCCATGCAAACGTCAACATAATTACACACACAAAACACACTATCACAAATAACCACACACACACAATATTGAGATACTCTCTTGTCTACCATTCGCTATATAATAACACACAGTCACACACAATACAATCCCCAACACAATCACACCCACAAACCCAACGCCCCCATGCAAACATCGACACAACCACATACACATCACACACATAATTATAAACACACAATCACACATAACCACACACACGCATAACCACACACACACATAACCACACAATAACACACAATCACACACAATACAATCCCCAACACAATCACACATAATTATACACACAATCACACACTATCACACATAACCACACACACGCACATAACCACACGCACACACATAACCAAATACGCACACAATAACACACAATACAATCCCCATTCACAATCACACCCACAAACCCCAACCTCCAACCAAACATAAACACAATCACACACACAACCACACACATAACCACACACAAAATCACGCACACTCTCCGCCGCACCCAACAAGATTGCATTCCCACCAACAAGAATAAGTCTTCAAAAGGTCAGAACACATACTTTTCTAAACACAAACGGCTCCTCGTTGTAGACGGGGTTCAGCCCGTTGTTGGGCACTGTCCGGGTGCGGAACTCTTTGCGGATCGTGTCCGTCGGCAGCCCGTACATGTCCACCTCCACGTACGTGCCCGTCTTCTTGTCCGATAAGAACTGGCCCGAGATCACCTAAGGGAGGCAGAGCAGAGAGCGGTGGGATAATCAAACAGCTTTATATGGCTTTATTCAGCATGTGAGGGTATACAACTCTTAGTACATCAATGGAAAGGGGTGCGGGCCATATTCAAGTTGCATAGTCCGCAAAGCTTGTTTTATTTAACGACGCCTCTAGAGCTGATTGATTGTTATCATCGGCTATTGGATGTCAAACATCTGGTCATTGTGACATATTTCTATGGAGGAAACCCACTGCCGCCACATAGGCTACTCTTTCCAATAAGCAGCAAGGGGTCTTTTATATGCACTTTCCCACAAATAGGACAGCACCTAGCACAGCTCTTGATGAACCAGTTGTGGACCATTGGTTAGTTGCATAGTCTGATGACTTTAGAATTTTGGCATTATTTCTTTGAGATAAATATATAAAGTTGACCATTATAACCTATATTTCCTTTGTGCGGAGTAATTTGATGAAAAAAATAGCTAATTTTGGAGCAATTTGAGCTGGAAGAACCCAAAATAATTAAATTATTAATTAATGCACCAGTACCTAAGTTGGATATATAGAATCAAATGTAGGTAAGGGTTTTGCTTTTGACATTTGTTTTTCATCGGACCATGCAATTTTAACCCATGGCCGGGTCCCTAGGCTTTTAGGTACTTCAGGCCCCACTGCGATACTTCAATCTTTCACCCCGCTACAGCTGACAGCCTGACCCTGGTACAGTAGGCACTAGGCCGCAATACATAACCCTATATTCATTTTGCGGGTCTCCTGTCCAGGGCAGTTCCGGCGATGGACCTATCAAAACTAAACAAATTTGACAGGCTCCTATTTTTTGTGGGGCTCCTAGACTTCAGCGCAGTTAGCCTTATGGATAATGCCGCCATGTTGTGAAGTTATTTTAAACCGTGTGATCAGGGCCTAGTCCAGTTGAAAGTGTTCCCACTGAAACCAGCATGTTACAATTTAGTGACCAGTGCTAGCCACATGATGACATTCTGAAACCGGACTAAGCAACATGTGGTGCTTGGAATTAGGTCAAGACTAACGAGAGGTCACGTGATTAGTCTAGTTTTGAGCCTCGTCCCCGTGTTATGGCTTTCTCAAAGTAGTTGTCCAAAGGGGTAGTTTTATAAATTTGGTAATTATTGCTTCCATGCTGCCCCAAATCATTAGTTGATTCGGAAAAATTTAAGTTAGAGATACAAGATCAAATGTATCTGAGCGTTTTTGTCTAGAAAAAAATATTTGACATCGGACCATGTAACTTTAAATGGAGGGGCCTTATCTTGTGTAGTAGAACCACAGGATTTGTTCAGTCCTCGCACATTCAGATCGATGTATCAATCGCTGGCAATTTTGATTTGGGATGAATATAACTAAAAAAAGATCACCTATCATTAAGTAACCAGAAGAGAAGCTAAGCCAAAACTACACCAGACAAAGTTCGCTCATACAATTCTTGTTCTAATTAAGCATAATAATATCGATGATATTTGCATTCCTTCATCAAAATCATATCATCACTTATACCCCTGTCACACTACGACGTAACGAGCAAACGTAAGCCTGACGTGATCACGTTTGTCATTACGTTGACGTACGTTGGTTACGTTATGATGACGTCAGAATGATGTTAGACTGACGTCGAGCTACGTCACGTTATGTCGTGTTACGTCGGCGCGTGTCAAAGTTTTGAACCTGTTCAAAACTTTCGATGTAAATCGAACGTAAGGGTTTACGTTCGCCATACGTTCTGTACACGTTCTGCGAACTTCAATGACGTTAAACGGACGTTAGTCAAACGCTGCTCACTATGTTCAACTACGTTCCACTACATTGACCCACATTAAACCCGGTGGAAACGTCCACACGGCGTAATGGGAACATCAGGAGAATGTCAGGAGAACGTCAGGAGAATGTACGTTCAACATACGTTCAACGTTCCGCCACTGTGTCATGATGTATGTAACGTCACGTAACGTAGTTCTGGTGATGGAATGACGTTCATAACGTTCCGTGAGCGTAATGACGTTGTCCTCTCTCGTTGAATGACGGTATCACTATGCTTTATCGACGTTACGCTCTCGTCAACTACGCTGCATCCACGTTCAACTTGTGCCCAAATTTGCATACTACGCCAAGAAGTTCAACGTTCTTCACGTTCTCCCTACGCTCGTTACGTCATAGTGTGACAGGGCCTTTAGTCAAAATGTCAAAATAGTTACCTCCACTGAACACGTGGCAGCAATCACGCCATCTACCGGACTCTCGGAGAAGGGGTCGAATGTTCTGTCTGGCCGCCGCATGAAGTCGGGCTTCAATAGGTACCTGGCGGAGTGTGTGTGGCGGGGGGTGGGGGGGGGGGGGAGGATGGGGGGAGAGAAGGAATAGCATAAGATACAAGGCAATTCTAAAGCGACACAATCAAATTCATCATACAAAAATATGCCAACAGAAATATTCAGCATGTTATATATTAAGTACATCTCTATTCGTACACTTTGTACGAATAAGAATAATGGTGACAATTATGAATGACCCCTTAGAAAACAGCCCCTGAGCACTATTTTCGACCAACGATACAAATCTAAAGTTGGGGCAGTATACACATAAAACAGTTGAAGGCCGAGGGTGAATAGAGTGAATTGGCATTACAGCGATAGACAACCTGTCTAGTCTGATAAATCCTGATATCGGACTGGCACGGGCCCGATACCACTCGTTGGCACATCGTTATAGTGAGTTAAGGATTAACATAGGGAAAACTATTGATCAACATAGATATAGATTAAAAGCTAAAATAATTTAGTAAACACTCAATTATCCTAAAATGCAGATGCAACTAATTTGTACCTTTTAATTATGTTTACAGACACAATAAAAGCTAAAGATACACATTATACAAGTCTCTTGTAAGACCGCATCTGGAGCTTGCAAATCAAGTTTGGGCTCCTCATCTAGTTAAGCACATTGTACCTCTGGAAAATGTACAACATCGTGCAACAAGGAAAATGATCCCAGGATTGGGAGAGATGGCATATGAAGATCGCCTGAGGAGACTTACGCTACCAACATTGTCATATCATCGTCTCAGGGGAGATATGATACAGACTTATAAGATTATTACTGGAGTCTATGACAGTGATGTCACAACGAGTTTATTCAACCTCAGAATAAACCGCAACACCAGAAGCTAGTAGTATAAGATCTTCAACGAGCGACCCAGACTTGAGGTCAGGAAGCACTCATTTTTCTTTCGAGTGACAGATCCATGGAAGCATTTGAGAGAAGGCTGGGTAGACATTGGAGAGGACACCCACAATTATATAACTTTAGGGCTCCGCAGACCTCCACATGCATTTAAAAAAAAAGTTTTTTTTACCATAATGAGCTGGCATTAGAAGCCCAATAGGGCCTAGATCAGCCAGAAGAGGATCCGTAAGTTAATCTGTAAGTTAATAATCGATCCTTATTCCAGACTTACTCTGTTCTTGCCACTCAAACCACTCTGTGTATCACCAGTGCTCAATCAATATCAAGGTGATCCAAGATCGAGCACGGTTAAAGCAAACATAAGACATCCTTTGATGAACCAGTTGTGGACCACTGGTTGGAAAGGAAAATAACCCAAACTGCAAATGGTTCCATTGAGAAGGATCGATCCGATGACCGACAGCTTCGCAGGTGGACCTGCTGCCGCCTGAGTTACGTCCCGCTTCCCGCAACTTACAAAAGATATATACACATATTTAAACAAATAAAAAAAAATGTACGCATTCAGCATGGCTTGTGATGACACTTACCCACAATTCCCGTTGTATTCAAACTTCCCCTGGTTGAGTTGCATCGCTATGTCAGAGGTTTGGAAGTTCAAGGCCACCATTTGACAGCCCGCATTCCAGAATATCTGCGAAATTCAACCAGGAATAGACTTATGAAATATCATTGCAGCAATAGCACACACGACGTGGAAGCATGATTGGGATAACATAACTATATTCCGAGCAGCCCCCGGTGGCATTACATGATGTGGCGTGGCCGCACGAGAGCTGATGAGAAGACGATCATGGTGTGATCGCGGTCAATTATGGTAGTGAGATGGATGAGGCGAGACAATTGAGCAAGGCGAATATGTGAGGCGAAGTAATATGAATAGATATATGTGGTAACTAGTTACCTAATATGATAAGTATAAAGTATATAATTAATGATAATTAGGTTAAATGTTAATTAGATAGGTATCATTATTAATATATGATGATATAAAATATTTGATGTTATATAATATCTGGATTAACTCATGGAGTGGGTGGGTAAAAAGGTTGTGGTCAGTCTGGTGGATGGGAACGGAATAACCAGGCTTGGTCTGAAGGTGAGGAGCTCCAGTGATGGAGGGCTGTGATTGGCTGAGAGGTGGAGAGCAGGTTGGAGTGAGGAGAGGGAGGAGGGACAAGCTTTTGATTAGCAGGTGGTGTAGTGAGGTCACCCCCCCCCCCTCCCCGCTCCCTCCCATGGAGTAGTGGGAGGGGGCCCAACAGGTTCGCTGCCATGTGCGCCCCGCAATGACCCCGAATGAGTATACACTCATTCAACACCCTTGCAGCTATAGCACACACGATGTGGAAGCATACATAGCCCGGCACTCAGCATTACTATCATAGGGAGGACTGGTTAGCTCAGTACCAGGATAATGTGACTGAGTGAGATATTGGGGCATGGTGCTGGCGATCTGGTCTCCCAGTGGGGCAACACTATAAAGTGCGCACTGTCACAAGTCGGTAACCGTTCTATTATGACCTTTGATGTTGCCAGGATGTAAAACTCCATCCAACAACAACTCTCCCCAACATCTACCCTACCCCCCCCCAACTCTCGCCATATCCCCAGCACCCCCCACATCCCCACACCCTCCTTACCTGTGGCATGAAGTTACTGGAGTCCACACGGCCTCCTTTGGGGTAGATTCGGCTCATCTGTCGCTTGTTGTAGCTACTCTAGTTAAGGTCACACACACGTGAGAGAGAGAGAGAGATAGAGAGAGAGAGAGAGAGAGAGAGAGGGAGAGAGAGAGGGAGAGAGAGGGCAGGGGGACACACCTCCTCGACACTATTCAAAACAACGTAATGACATAGAACACATTTTATTACCAATTAGCAAACATGTAAAAGCTGATTACAATTTTTTTTATAGCAATCGCACACATTTAAAACAAGATTTAACCGCAATCAAAATTCTGTTCAAACACTTGTTTTTTTTAAAGAAGCAAAACTGGTATTAATAAATCAATATTATTTGAAATTATGTAAACTTAGAATTACCTTACACAAGTCTTATCTATTAATACTCTTATCTGTAAATGGTATTTAATTAATATAAGTATGCAAGCTATATCACATGCAAAATCTTGAAGGACACTCAAACAAAGACAAGGTGGGAGACTACAGCCTGGCGAGAAATTACACAAGGAAGCTCATGCATTTAAAACAAAATTCTTTTCAGCAAATAGTAACACACATAGCCACACAAGCCAAACATATAGGCATTATATATATATATATATATATATATATATATATATATATATATATATATATATACATGCGTGCGTGCTACTAGGATAATAGAAATATATATATTTACAACATTATTCACGGATAAAAACCCACTGCGCTTTTACATAAACACCCTTTCATATTGAGTCCCCTGATTTAATTATTCTATATTACCCAAGTCTTCTTTACTGGATATTTCAGCAGTGGCAGTGCCAATGTTGATTAAACCCTAACCACAATGTTAAGCATAGATAGTCATTAGTAAGTGATTATTAATTGACTTCGTTCATATTCATGTCAGAACTGGTCATCAGTCTGGGTTGGGGATTGAATCAACCATAAAACAACCATTGACCATATAATAAGTTTTGTTTTATAACTAAATATAAATCTGTTCCGAGTTCCGCTGATCCCTCAGGAAGGACGGGGGGTGCGACCCATCATGCCGGGTCACAGCCACAGCTTACCTGGTGGAAGCTTGGTTGATTGGTTGGTTGTTGGAGTTTTACATCCTGGCAACATCTACGGTCATATCAGGACGGGTACCGACTTGTGACAGTGCACACTCATGGCGATTTTATAGTGCTGTCCCACTGGGAAATCAGGCCACCGGCACCATGACCTGATATCCCACTCCATCACATTATCCTGATACTGAGCTAACCAGTTCTTGCCTTATCCTATTAATGCCGAGCACCAAACTAGGAAGCGACAAGTATCAATTTGATAAGTCATTGGTTTGACTCGACTGGGAACCAAACTCCCGATCTCCCACATGCGAGGTCCGCGCTCTACCGATAGTGAAGGATAGGGCTGGGAGAGACACCAACCCAACTTCCGGTATGTAAGCTGAAGCTGTGACCTGACAATGCTAGGTCCCAACTTCAGTCCTTCTGGAGGGACCAGCATAAATAGGAATACCCGTATTGCCAGACAGTTTATCTTTTGCAGTAGAAGCACCAAATTTGTTCAGTCCTCGCTCATTCAGATCGATGTATCAATCGCTGGCAATTTTGATTTAGGCTGAATATAACTTATAGTTGCATAGTCCGATGAAAACATCAAATTAAAAAAAAAACACCTAGATTTGATTGTATTTATTCAACTTAGACACTGGTGCACTTATTAAGCATTTGTTGCTGCATAGAAGGGCATAATAAGTCAATTAATAGAAACGGTTACTAGTGAAGTCTATGGTGGAGTTTTGGCGTGCTTGCCCAAATTATTTTGGCATATTTTGACGTCAAATATATCCAAACTTAGCCATTTAAAATTAAAGTTACTTCAAACTAAAGGAAAGTAGATTATAAAGATGAGTGTAATATATTTATCTCAGAAAATAGCAAAAACTCAAAAGCATCGGTCTATGCAACACTAAACAAAAGATCACCTATCATTAAGTATCCAGAAGAGAAGCTAAGCCGAAAGTACACCAGATAAAATAAAATGAAAGGATACTCGACCCACTCCACTGGGTTGTTCCGTAGGAACCCCATGCCTGAATTCTCATTGAATGAGGACATTTGGAAACTGACATTTAATTCTGAAACAGACAAAAGCAGGGCATGCGACGTAGAACATGCAGCAGGCAACTGTGAACAATAACTATCAACTTGTGCGAAATAGCAACGATAACAACTGAGTGAAGACATACAAACGTAAGCCGTGTTCACACGGGAAAAGTTTAAATCGATTTAGACAAGGCGAATTATATAAATCGATTTAGACGTTAACACGGGCAGTACTTGGGCCGGAAATCGATATCAGCGCATGAGCAAGTCGATACAAACCAGCGCCAGTTTTGGTTAGTCGACGTCACCACGAGAGAGTGTGGGTTCGACCTAGATATGTATGAACTGAATCGTATTGGTTTGGAAGGGTCAAAACTTCTGCTGGGGAGTGAAACCCTAAAAATAAATGATGAAAAAAATATCTGTGCACAGCTAGCGGTCTCATAGACTAAATTATATAATATGCGCTTTTGATCGACCAGAAAGTCAACAAACTAAGGTCTCGACTGTGCATGCGTGTGACGTCCTTAATCCGCCTCAGTGCATCCACACGGGCAAAATAAATCGGATCACAGAAATCGATTCACGTAAACTACCTCGACAAGTGGTTTACAGTATCCGGATCACAGGAATCGATTCAGCCCTAATCCGACTCAGCCGCCCGTTCACATGTGAAATGTAACCCGAACTAGGCAAGTCGATTTCTACGAATCGATTTACATTGCCCGTGTGAACACGGCTAAACACACACAAACCAACCAACCCGACACCGTGGCGACGAGGGTGTGGGGGGTAACGACAGGTGAGTTGGGGTTGGTGGTGCCTGCGTCTGCGGCTAAAACAAATGTAAGTAATTCCAGGGTTACATTTGCTTTAGTAACAAACCATAATAATACTATATCTTGAAGCTTAGCTTTGTGAGTTATTTTTTAAAGAGCGCAACTTGCAGCGTTCTAGTGGATTCAAGTGGATAATGATCACATCTGTCCTACATATCACCCTGGTGGGTATAAATCTGTGGGGATATCATTATCATTAAATAATCTACAATAAAATAAGTACTATTTTTTTGTAAACCACACAGTAGCTTTAGTTTTAAAGCTGCAGTCAGAGGAAACCATCAAATTTCCAAAACCAAAACACTTATCCAGATTTGATTTGACAAATCTAACTCATCGATTTTCAAAACCAAAACACTTATCCAGATTTGATTTGACATATCTACTACCTCATCAAATTTTCAAAACCAAAACACTTAAAAAGATTTGATTTGACATATCTAAGTCATCAAATTTTCAAAACCAAAACACTTATCCAGATTTGATTTTACATACCTAACTCAGATGCATTCATTAAGCATTTGTTGCTGCGTAGAAGTGAATGCTAAGTCAAGTTAATAGCGCCGGTTACCTCTGAGGCTTACGGAGTTTTGGCATGTATACCAAAATTAATTTGCATGTTTGCATTACAAATATCTGCAAAGCTAGCCATTTAAATAGTTTAAGTTATATTAAATTTATCTGTATCTAAGTATCTAGCTTCAACTCTGCTTGCTGTGGCTCATGCCCCACTTTCTAGATTGGGGTTAAGTTCTACCAATATATAAAGTCATAAAAGAATGGGATTCAAACTAAACAATTGCTATCATATATTGTTTGTTGGGGTTTTACATCCTAGCAACATCTATGGTCATATCAGGACGGGGTTGTCATATATATATTTGCATTTTGTGAACATTAATCGGTGAATACAACAAACAGCACGGAAATCCGCTAAATCGCGGAGAGCTTTCATCTCTGCTCAAGTAGACAATGGAAATTTAAACTGATGGTTCTTATTAAAACTTAGAGCTTCGGTCCGCATGAACCCATGACCTACATACAACACGGCATGACATGGCGGGAACAATATGCTAACAGTGGTTGAAGCTGGGACTAAATGTCGTCTGCTGTCACAAAGTCAACATAACTTATAAATAACCCATTTTTCAGTGAAATTTGTTCACATTTCACCACACTGCCATGTAGTGACTTTACCAGTTGTAAACCTTTAACTTGGTCGTCTGATGGATCGTCTTGTGTCACTAATGAGATCTAATCACTTTAGCAGAAGGCATTCATTTACCCGCGAAACCTTCGTTCTTGCTGTTTGGGGGAATGTTTAGTGAATAGAAAGCAATATTCTTGTTGGAAACGTACAAGATTCAATGAATTTCCCGAACACCAGACGACATTTACAAGCACAGTAAAACCTCTCTAAATCGACCGACCATGGGTCCGACTATAAATGGTCCATTTAGGGAGGTGGTCGGCTTAGGGAGTTTTTAAAAACTGTTACGATGGTATTGTATGAGCGATCGTTTAACCAAATAAAACGATTGATATAGGGGAGTGGTCGATCTGTGGAGGTGGTCGGTTAGAGAGGTTTTACTGTAACAGCAGACTACAGACTGAGCGTAACCATGTCTTGCAGCTATGGCCTACATACAACACAGCATGGAACCGCGAGTACAATAAAGGTTGACAGTGGTTAACAGACATGCTCAATGATCTACAATCTGATTGGCCTATCACAGCTATCAAACGCAAAGACATAAATCATCGTGGTAGCAGCACAGCTAAAAGAACATAGAGATACTGGGCTAACAGTGACATGCTGTAATTAACATGCTGATGGAGGGGAGAGGGTTATCATGCCAATATATAGACAAAACATTCCTGATGCCATAAGTAGAAAGGTAACAGAAACCTCCCATATGCCATTACAAGGATTATTTGCAGTTTGAAAACAAAAAGAAAATTAGAGAAAAGAAACAATATCTACTGATATAAGTATCTATTATCAACATGTTTGCTCATGGTAATAATAATATATTCTGGGCAAAAATGTACAGCCATCTCATCTTCGAAAATAATAAATAAAACAAAGCATAACCTACCATATTGCCTTTTATACTGCATTGTTCAATATAATAAAATCATACCTAATAATTGTTAACAAAATGCATATTTTGGAGGATGTAAAAAAATATTAAAAACTTTAAGAGAGGAGATACAGCTTCAGTGGCAGAGTTACTTGAACAGTGGATCGAAGGTTGGAATGGTACTAGTCATGGTAATGGGAATGGGAATGCTAATTGCAATGGAAATAGGAATGGTTATTTCTCATGAGAATTGTAATGGGAATGGGAGTAGAAACGGAAATAGGAATCGTAACCGCTAGGGAAATTGTAATGGTAATGGGAATTGTAATGGGAATTGTAATGGGAACGGGAATGGTAATTGGAATGGTAATGGGATTTATAACGAAAATGGTAATGGGAATCGTAGTGGGAATGATAATGGGAATGGAGTAGTAATGGGAATAGTAATTGTAATGGGAATGGCATTTGTATTGGTAGTGTGAATTATAATGGGAATGGGAATTGTATTGGTAATAGGAATTCTAATGGGAATAGGAATTGTATTGGGAATGGGAATTGTAATGGGAATTATATGGGTAATAGGAATTGTAATGGGAATGGGAATTATAATGGGAATGGGAATTGTAATGGGAATTATAGGGGTAATGGGAATTGTAATGGGAATGGTAATTGTAATGGGAATGGTAGTGGGAATTCTAATGGGAATTGTAATGGGAATTGTAACGGGAATGGTAGTGGGAATTGTAATGGGAATTGTAATGAAAATGGGAGTGGAAATTATAAAGGGAACGGGATCGTAATGTATTGGGAATGGGGAAAGGAAAAGGATTGGGAGAGGGGAATGGGAATGGGAATGGTAAAATAAGGCGCTGAATAAGTCTTTGCAGATTCAGGGAGAGAAGTGGGAAACCTAGTGCAGAGGATGGGAGTAGGTATAAGACAGAGAAAGGATACTTCACAAGTTCCTCTGCCGATTGCTTCAGGTAGCCAAGCATGGCCGATTCGTTGAAAGAGGACATATTGTGATGGATATTGCGCTCTAGAGAAAATGACCAGAATGGGAGAGAGAAAACAAGACCGCTCGTCAGGGGTGGTAGTATATAATTGACATTAAATAACTACATCAGCATCAGCACTAGGACTTCAATTAATAGTCTTCATACCCATTTTGACATATCAAATTCCAGGAATTTAAAGGAATTTCAAGGACCTTTCAGTGCAAAATTCCACGATGTTTTAAAGATGTTTATTCAATTAAAGTGCCCTGAAACACAGATTTATTCGTAGTCAATTCACTGGGTAAGTTGTGAATTGTAAATAAGCATGAGAAATAATAATGACTATATGTATGGTTTTAATATAAAAATTAAGAGGCAGGATAACGAACCCACATAAATCACATTTAATACAAAACATCACTGATTGAAGTTTGGGCATGTCGGTGAAAATAGGCTTTAAAAACAAGATGGTCAAGATTTTCCATTTTCAAGGACTTTCAAAGATCTTTAGACAAATTCCAGGATTTTCGAGGCCTGGAATCCTGAATTAACAAATTCCAGGACTTTCGAGGTTTTCAAGGACCCATACAAACCCTGTAATATTTATGGAATGGTAGGGTATCGAACTAACCAGTGGACATATACATACACGCAGGTGTGTCTGCGTACATATATTAAATATATTCCTGGAAGACACAATAATATATTATATAGATAGACTTATGACGGGAAGATGTCACAATACGCTTATAACATTTACTAGATACCATGTGCTTAATAGACACCATATGCTTATGAGAGACTGCCTATTAGACTCAATGCTTATTGAAGACCCAGTGCTTATTAGACCTGGGTTTTCCCCCCCAACACTTATTAAAAGATACTGTATATCAGCAATCTTATGTTTATTAGAAACCTTATGCTTATCAGACACCCACTTCTTATTAGATGTGATGCTTATTAAAGAGTCATTGCTTATTAGAGACCCAATGCTCATCAGATATGTAGTGTTTATTAGAGACTGACGCTTGTTAGAGACCCATAGCTTATTAGATACCTAGCAATTAACAAAGACTGATGCTCATTAGATACCTAGCGCTTATTAGATAGATAGTGCTTATTAGAGACTGATGCTTATTGGATACCTGTCATTTATTAGAGACCTGCTGGTATTTGGTGCTTATTAGAGACTTGCTGCTTATCACACCCCCCTCAAATCGGATAGTACCGCAAAGGTGAACATCCAAGGTTTCAAATCTGTTTACCGGTTGTCAATAAAATATCAAAACATAAAAACAATACACACAAAACAAAGTGACTACTCACCCTCTGCGACGTCAAAACCCTGGAATTTGATTGGCTGTGCGTAGTTGACCATACATGAGAGGAGTGGGTGGATGTTGGTAGTGGCTCCAGTGTAGTGGTAGTTCGCTGTCAGCGCCGCCTCCATTTCAGCCGTCAGCGCTCCCTAGGTCCACAACATTACATTTATTACCGCCCCCATTCTGCTAAAGCCATGAGCTATTCAACTGTCTGTGACCCCTAGGTCAACAACATTACATTTATTACCGCCCCCATTCTGCTTGAGCCATGAGATATTCAACTGTCAGTGACCCCTAGGTCAACAACATTACATTTATTACCGCCCCCATTCTGCTTGAGCCATGAGATATTCAACCATCAGTACCCCCTAGGTCCACAACAGTACATTTATTACCGCCCCCATTCTGCTAAAGCCATGAGATATTCAACCATCAGTGCCCCCTAGGTCCACAACAGTACATTTATTACCGCCCCCATTCTGCTAAAGCCATGAGATATTCAACCATCAGTGCCCCCTAGGTCCACATTACATTTATTACCGCCCCCATTCTGCTAAAGCCATGAGATATTCAACCATCAGTGCCCCCTAGGTCCACAACAGTACATTTATTACCGCACCCATTCTGCTAAAGCCATGAGATATTCAACCATCAGTGCCCCCTAGGTCCACATTACATTTATTACCGCACCCATTCTGCTTGAGCCATGAGATATTCAACAGTCAGTGCCCCCTAGGTCCACAACATTACATTTAAATCCGCTCCTATTCTACTAGAGCCACGGGATATTCAACCGTCAGTGCTCCCTAGGTCCACATTACATTTATTACCGACCCCCCATTCTGCTAAAGCCATGAGATATTCAACCGTCTGATCCCCCTAGGTCCACAACATTACATTTATTACCGCCCTCATTCTGCTTGAGCGATGATGTAATAGAATACGTTGCTTACCAGGTATAGAGACACAAGCATATATATATCATTATATGGTTTGGAAACACAACTTTCTTATTCTACCCTCAGCAGCACCATCTACAGCTCTGACCATCCCAGATTGGGGCAACTGCAAACCCTCTACGGTTGACTTAAGGAATGGTCCTTCACACTGGTGAAATGCATTATTTATTAATGATGTGTCGGAGTGAAGTGCAATCGCATACTCACGTCCCCTGTCTCCCCGTTCAAATCGGTCAACTGCAATAAAGGTCAAATAAAACAATATTAACAACAACAATGACAATAATAATAATATTAATAATTTAATGGAGCGCCCTCACTAAGGCATAGTACAGTGAACCCACAATAAGACGTATTTGCAAATTTGGTTACAATCTTCACTGGAGAGAGAAATTCATTTGCCATAAAAAAAAGTGATAATTAATCGGCGATTATCAAAAATTCCAAGAAATCCGCGAAATCGCGGAGATCTTTCATCTCAGCAATCAGAAGCCTCTGTCATTAGCAAATTAACTGTAGAAGGAGATAAGCATATGAATACGGTGTTTATCATGGCGTGTGCATCCAATTAATACAGTATCATTGCCCGCCAATGAACACCGGATGGTATTACTAAGATTACAGCAGACGACAATTAAATTCCTCTCGGCTGATGCTTGCTACCGTATTTCCTCACCAAATGCCCCATGAGAATTAGCACTTATTACAGACCTAGTGCTTATTAGAGACCCAACGCAGTGCTTATTAGAGACATCACTTATTAGAGACATATTGCTTATTTTAGAGACCCAGCATTTAGTAGCGACATCAGTTTTTAGAGTCACACCGCTTATTAGAGACCCAGTGTTCATTAGCGAAATCACTCAATAGAGACATATTGCTTATTTTAGAGACTAAGCATTATTAGCAACATCAGTTATTAGAGACACTTTGCTTAATAGAGACACATCGTTTATTAGAGACCCTGCACTTATTGAGAGACATCACTTATTAGAGACATTATTTATTAGAGACATCACTTATTAGAGCTCTATTGCTTATTAGAGATCCAGTGCTTATTAGAGATGCATCGCTTATTAGAGATCCATCACTTATTAGAGAGACATCACTTATTAATATTAGAGATCGAGTGCTTATTAGAGATGCATTGCTTATTAGAGACCCAGCGCTCATTAGACACCTGGCACTTATTATAGACCGGACACTTATTACAGACTTGGTGCTTATGAGCTAATGCAAATCTGGTGACAGCAGAATAATAATAACTTTTTTTTAAAGAACTTGGGAAAAAACTGTGTGAATACGTACTTTTACTACTTCGTCAGCAACCTCTTCTCCTTCTCCTGCCTGTAAAGAATATCAACAACGGTTAGGCTTATTACAAAAAATCAATACTGCTTACCCGTCTCTGATTTGGCACAGTGAAAGACCCTACAACACTAAGACGGCTCACTCTGTCATAATCAAGAGAACAGCCAGCGCACCAGGTGGTGGGTTTGATCATTTTGATAGCGTTGGAGTGTCAGAAGAAACCCTGTTGTTGCTTGGTAGGTGTGTGTGTGGTGGGGGTTTAGGGATGTGGTGGAGGTGTAGGTATGTGTGTGTTGATGTAGGTCTGTGATGGGTGTGTGTGCTGGGGGAGTAAGTGTGTAGTGTGTGTGTCATGGGGGTGTAGGTGTGTGTGGTTGAGGTGTAGGTGTGTGTGATGAGGGTGTAGGTGTGTGGTGGTGGTGTAGGTGTGGTGGGTGTGTGTGGTGGTAGTGTAGGTGTGTGGTGGGAGGTCTGGTGGGGGTTTAGGGATGTGGTGGAGGTATAGGTGTGTGGTGGGGGGGTTTAGGTGTTTTGTGATGGAGGTTTAGGGCTGTGGTGAGGGTCTAGGTGTGTGGTGGGGGTTAGGGATGCTAAAGATTGTGAGGTGCCACTCTGCAAGACCCCTACAACTCCACCACAAACCACCTACACCTCCCTCACACACCCTACACACCCACACCCCAACCACACACACCGTCAACCCCCACCACACAGAATGTGTGCATCGTGGTTGGTGTGGGTGGGGTGGAGAGGGGCAGGGGCAGGGTGGGGTAGCGGTGGTGGTGGGAGTTCTATAGGAGTAGCAACACGCACCCAGTGGGGACCTCCCCCCACCCATGCTTACATCAGGGAGGGGTGGTGTGAGAGCAGAGACTGAGGTGGATGAGGAGGGGGAGAGGGAGTGCGGGGGAGGAAGAGGTAGTGTGGGGGAGGAAGGGGGGAGGGGAGGAGGAGGTGGAGAGGGAGGGGGAAAGGGGAGGGAGGTGTGGTGTGAGAGCGCCGAGTGAGGTGGGTGAGGAGAGGGAGGGGGAGAAGGAGAGGGCTGGGGAGAGGGGGGGGGGGGGGGGGGAGAGGGGGGCAGAGAGGAAGGGGGAAGGAGGAGGAGGAAAGGGGAGGGGAGGGAGGTGTGGTGTGAGAGTGCTGGTTAAGGTGGATGAGGAGGGAGAAAGGGGGAGGGAAGGGTGGGGATGGGAGGGGGAAGGGGAGGCAAAGTGCGGTGAGGCCAGGGGAGGGAGGAGGGAGGGGGATGGAAGGGGAGGGCGGGGGAGGGAGGGGGAAGGGTGGTGAAGGTGGGTTCGGGAGGGATGGTCGGAGGGAGCGGACGTGGGTGGGGGCAGAGGGAGGTGGGGACCAGGCAGTGGGCGCAACATCAGCCAAATCCAAATGACCGGCAATCTCTCTTTTTTTATTTTAAACTCACCCTCTCGCCTTGTAGGCCTATGTGTTTACATGTGAAACACCAGTCAGCAGCCGGGCTGATCAAACCCACTACAAGATGACATGGCAACATTTACATTACCATGAGAGAGATAGGGAGTGAGCCGACTTAGTGTTATAGGGTCATTGGCACAGTACAACCCTGTATCAGGATGTCCAGATACCAGGTGCAGGGTTGCTAACCCTTACGGTTTCAGCGTAAGGTGTATGATATTCTATGTCCCATCATCTTCCGGTTTTTCATTTTCCAATGTTGACAAACCGGCAATACCATTAATATAGTAATATTATATAAATGCTACGGATTATTTGTAAACAGATTTCTGGGGGCGGGGGCACCCCCAGACCCCCCAATATAACATCTCTTAAAATCTACCAGTTTTCAATTTTCCAATGTTGGCAACCCTGTATGTGGTCAGGTGGTCATCCGTCCCATTATTGACGGAGCTGGGTGTGGTGTCAAGTTAGTTGAATAATCGGTTTGTTTTTACTTATTGAAATAGTTTTTTTGACATTGTAACCTACTCTTTTTTAATTGGTAGTAATTTTTATGATAAATAGCTAAGCTTGGACGTATTTGAAGTAAAAAGTATGCAAAATAATAGATTGTGTGTATACAGTAAAACCTCTTTAAGCAACAGCCTCACCAGATCGACCACTCCCCTATATCGATTGCTTTATTTGGGTCCCAACAATACCATTATGACCATATTCTAACTCCCTAAACCGACCACCTCCCTAAATGGACCACTTAATGCGGTCCCAAGGTCGGTCGGTTTAGAGAGGTTTTACTGTATATAGCAGTTGAATGCAAGTGTTTGGAATGAGTGGTAACGGTCATTGCTGGGTGCAGGGATCCGCTGGGTGCAGTAGTTACATTACTCCAGTAACAGGTTCTATTAAATACTCAGTATCCCCTTCAATGCAGCAACAAACGCTTAATAACTGCACAAGTATCGAAGTTAAATATGCAGAATCAAATTTAGGTAAGTGTTTTGGTTTCGAAAATGTTACGCTTTCATCGAACTAAACAACTTTAAAAGACACAAAAGCCATATATGTTGACGCGCACAGGGCTAGTTCTTAAGACAATTTCAAAGGCCTAGTTTTTAAAACAATGTCAAGACAATCACAGTGATTAATTGTGAGAAGACTTTTCCCCCACTGCGACACCAACATTTTACTGTAAGTGGAACATAAATGTTAACCACACAGGATACACCCATCGAACGCCAACATATTCAAATCCATTGCTGCGCATGACAAAACTGAACAGAGCATCCTCACCACATGCAGTGCGCCCTGATGGTGAAGTTTCCAACTTGGCCTGCGCATACAGCTCAAACACTCTAATCTAATCTAATCTAATCTAATTTAATCTAATCTAATCAGCCAATCAGATATGAGAAAGACGACGTTTACTGAGATTTACCTTTTTGGTGATTTTTATTTCAGGGTTCTTCCCCTCCGGATGGGCTGATTCGTCACCAACCCTCACCTCTGCAAGAACGCGACACAATGACATCGACAAGCTCACATTGGCACTTTCTGGTTCACCCACAATAGCAACAGAAGTCCAAGCAGTTTGAATCGGGACAGGAAAGCTGAAGAGTCATGTTCCTACAAGAAACATTAGGATTTCGGAGCAAGATGGTGGAAGAAAAATGAAAAAAAGAAAGAAAGAAAGAAAAAGAGAGAGAGTAGTGACAGATAAGAGATGGATGGTCAGGTGACTAAGGACATATATATATATTATATTATATATATATTATAAATATTATATAATATATATAATATCTATTATATACATTATATATTATGTACATTATATTTAATATATATAATATATATTATATTATATACATAACTACATAAAATAGATATGGCTAGGAGGAGCAATTGTATGGAAATGGAGAGGAAGAGGAGAGAGAAATTAGCTGAGGTGATAATGGTTGCCAATGAATATAGTTTGGTTTCTTTTGAAAGGAGAACAGATCCCCCCCAGTAAAAAAATAGAGATTATATCTGCAATTGGAAGTCCAATCATGCTGGCAGTTGCAAAGGAGCAAGTCATTCCTGTTGGGAAGCTGTGAATTGTCAAAGGATGAGTACTAGTAATAATAATAGTAATAATAATAACACTAATAATGGTAATGCTATTAATAATATCAATACTAATAATGCATCATTAATAGAGGTATCAGTCATGTGTTGTGGTTTTAGTATTAATGGTGGTGGTGGTGGTGGTGGTGGTGGAGGTTGACAATGGTAGGAAGGAGGCAGGGGCATGTGGTAGTTGGATTCGTCAGCATGGTGCTGAGTGGCTACAGACTGTGGTGGGGCTAATTGCTAAGCCATGCTTGGTAGTCCTACAGGACTTGGGGCACAGTCTGAGGGTGACAATCTATTTAGGTTATTTTTTAAACAACCTCTTGCTTTAGTGACAGATATATACATTTTCTCCTTAGAGTATTCAACTGATTCGCTCAACATGTCATCTAACAATCTTGGCACAAAGCTTTTGCAACAACCTTTTGACATTGAAAACAAACAGTTGCTATAGTTTATATATATATATGTGTGAGTGTTAGTAATATGTCAATGAGACTAGTTGGATATGTTATATGAGATGTTATTTAATGTACACATACAGGTTATAAAAGTGCAGT